>JAHSPW020000008.1:7500-337500 GCA_019985065.2 Arctostaphylos glauca | reverse complement strand
TGTATGTGCATGCATTCTCATAAACAAAATGCATTGGCACTACTGGTAAAATATTAGAAACCTCAAAAGGAGGACAATAATGAAACTACTACAGTAAGTGCAAACATGTGCATGCACTGGAACTTTGCAGAAAAATATTAGAAACCTCAAAAGGTGAAAGAAAATGGAACGACTACAGTGAGTTCATCACCTCAAGTTCCCCAGCCAAATTACTGTGTTTGCTTCTAAGAGCCTCCATTATATCTTTTGCAGCATCAAATGCGCTGGCGGCAGAAGCAACCAAACCTAGGGCCCCATTGCGTCTTATTGCATTATGACCATCATTGATAGCTGAAGGACTCTGTTGTATGGATTGGTCATTCCCAGCTTGCACACTGCCTTCAACAGCTGTGGATCTGTCAGATTCTTGCATCTGAGAATTTCCACCATCATGTGATCCAAGACCAACACCACCCTGACTTCCTTGATGAACCTGATTGCCTGTGGCCAAAGAGCCCGCACTGTGACCCGCAACTCTTGCATTCCCATCACCCAAGCCACTAGAGCTACCACCAGCCACATTTTGTTGCATTCTTTGCTGTGCCAATGCTAGTCTACCAAATTCAGATTTATTCGCAACATCACGGCGTTCGAGCAAATACGTGCGCAGCCAGTAATATAGTGCCTAATATTTTGGAGGAGGATTCAAGATATTAAAAACATTCTGTGGACAGAATAATCCATATAAGTTCAGAAGAACGAAACATAAAATTTACCTGAGGATATACAATGGCAATTTTTAGTAGAACAAGTTTGCAATGCAGAGCTTCTGTCCTCTGCAAGGAAAGTAAGAGTTGCGGAATCCAAGAGAGCCAAACCCAGTGTGGTACTTGCTCCATATACTTGTCAAAAGCTTTTCCCACAATTCCACCAGCAGTGTCGAAACTCAGAAGATATAAAACACGTGCTAAATGGCTTCTGGCATTAGGAATGCCAAATTTGATACCTTGAAGAAAACAGCTCACGGCATACTCTAACCAAACCTCCTCATGGGTCTCCTTATAAGCCTGAAACAAATAAAATGCAGATTAGGCATTCGATTTATGTGCAAAAACCACGTATGGCAATCAATAGAGAATGCATACCATGTCGCAATAATTCCCCCAGCTAATCCATCCTTTAGGTAAGTTTTTGAAGAGGGTGATGGCATTAGAGTATGCCAGATTAGCACCCTCACAGTCATTTATCTTCAACAAGAAATCACCCTTGAGACGGAAAATTTCTGCCTTGTGCTTCGCTGGAAAATATTCCAGATTGGTACTGTTGATCAAGTTAAGGCCACTGGTTAGCTCCCCCTTCATTTCAAGATAGGCTTTTGCTTGTTCTCTTATTTTGACAAAGGCTTCCTGCAAACATGTCATGCGGAAACCGATGAGACAGCTGCATCCTAATTCCATTCATAATCACTCCCCATACAACAAAATAAATAACAATAACTGAAGATATGGTACCTGAACTTCCATGGTTGAATGTCCATACATCTTTTCCAATATCGAGACACAGACATCATTCAGGCCCTGCTTACGAGCAATATGGGCAAGCTTATTGACATTCCATGCCTTGTCACGGTAGCCAAGGTGATGAAGTTGTGGATTTGTGGTACCAAAATCCCTGAATGCATCAATTACTCCATTATACATTTCATTTCTCCACTGGAGCAAATCATACCAAACAGTCAAACCATCCCATTCATTAGGGGTTCGAAGTCTCCAGGTCTCAAGAATGTCCTTCAGGTCTGCATATAAGCTACCATGTACACCAACACCAGAACTTCCTGCAAGTTTGTTTCCGTTAGCAATGTCCACTATTATTCTGGCTGATTCTTGAACTTCAACTAGTTGTTGGAATTGCTGCAGAAGAGGAATCCTTGCGTGAACAGACATCTCAGGTAATTGCCACCACTGTTCCAAAGCAATATCAACAACTTTTCCCACAATGGTTTCAGCATCTGCTACGCCATTTGTATTCTTTTCATGAAGGGAAAAGTAGGCCTGAACAATACGAAACTTTGGAGTTTCATCTACTTGAGCCTTCAGAATAACATGATCTTTCAGATATGCCCAATCCGGCTGTTTCCAAAGACTGTCCAACAGAATATCATAATTATCGACAAGTTTCCCAAAGTCGACTAAAGCATCCCATTGACTGAGTTGACTAGCACAATAAAGCCACTGCTCTTCCCAAAGACACATCTCAGCCTTCGGTACCGTGTTATTGTAAGTGCCTTGAGTTGCCTTAACCATGGCTTGGTAAAAGAGGCTTTGAGCACGCTGCCAGTAACCATGCTGAACAAGGGAGAGCCCAGTCCTAGTTTCTGCAGTGATTGACCGTTTCTTCCATAACCCACACCTCATATCTTCTTCATTGAGCAGTCGATAAAGCTCAGCTAGGGACTCAGAACACTTTGAGTCATTCAAGAATAACATCACATGACTTTCAAGCAAACCCAATGCGATGTGCCACGCATTGTAAGTCTTTCCAATATATTTAATGAGCTCACTAGGTATTCGAGGCTGAGGATGGCTCAACTGAAGCCCTTCTAGAAGGGCCTGTACAACATTTGGTCTGCTTGCCTGTTGCTTCTTGTGGTAGTCTTTTGATAAGAGAGTTATCAATGGTTTAGCAAGTTGTACCTGCTCATCCTTGTGTAAGGTTACCCAAACAATGGGGAAAACCAACACCCACAAATGATACGCGGCATTTGCTTCTGTATGTGCCAACTCTCTCAATGGAATCATGAGATCACCCACCTACAAGAGAACAAAAGCAACTTAAACACACATTGCAACAGTGATCCTAAATTAAACAAGTAGAACTAGACAGGGTAAACAGGCTACTTCCATGGAGATCCATAAGAGCCTTACAATAAACCCATATTAAAATCCAAAGAACAATCAACTTAATTAATCTCTGGCATATTTCAAACGATCAGAGAACTAGTGTTCAGAACAATACAAGAACACGAGAAGCAAGTGTATAACTGGCACCCCATCTGGGTAGTATGCCCTGACCACTATATGTGAATTGAAATCCAAAATGTTATACAGAGCCAAACAACAAAATTTGCTCCAGCTAATGCTTCAAAAAAATTCTAATGACTCACCTGAAGTCGGCTCATCTCATTTAGAAATTGTGCATGTTTTGATACAAGGCCATCTAAAGTTAGAGGAGCTTCATCAGAACCTTCTGGAACGTCAGTATCCATGGGCTGTATCCCAGAAGAGTCCGGAAGAGATCCTGAAACAACTAATGGTCGGAGCCTGGCAGAGTTTGGAGCAAGTGTAATAGGTTTATCCTCAACTAAGATGGCAAGAAGAAGATCTAGTCCTAGTTTAAGCCAGAAGACATCACTCAAAGCTTCCCAGTCCTGGACTTGGATAATGTACTGCAGTCTTGTGAACAATGTCTTCCCAAGAGATTCATGATAAAGGGAGAAAAATCTCATCCTCATTTCAGGGTCTTTTGCGCTCAAACCAAGCAAAAATTGCCTCTCTACCTTTTGAAATACTTCTTGTCGTAGGGAGAGAGGATATCTGCACATCAGTTAAATCTTCAAATTCTGACGTCCTAATGAAAGCGTTAATAAAACAGAACTTGAAACATGTAACTTACTTCGTTGAATCAGCGCAAAGTCCATAAAGAAGTTCAAGGTATTTCCTGTCCCACTCTTCTAAAGTAGTAAGCGTGAAGTTCTGCCTATCAACTTGTGACACCTTGTGAAGGAAAGAAACTACTTCCTTACTCATAAGGAAAGAGCTTGATCCAACAGGCATCCCAGGCTTACTAAAGTCATACTCTATCCACCCCTTTATTACATCAAGTATGCAAAGAAGCACAGTAGCATCAGTACCCTTCTCAGAGAGCAAGTTATTCAGAACTTGAGTTATTGATCGTTTGCATTCCGGAACAAGCATCACCCTTTCGCCGATAAGTTTCAAGACAGATTTAAGATTAGTAATGACCCCTCCAACGTCGGCACCTTGACGAGAAGAAGTTACAGTAGACTCTGGATCTGTTCTCTGACCCTGGAATAGAAAACAGAGGTACATGTAATATACACCAAAAAAAGTTTGGAACCAATTAAGAGCAATTGAGGAAGCATATAAATACTACTACGATATTACAGAGGGAAGAAATAAATGTGCATTTCAATAATCGTCAACAACTATAAGGAGCAAAAGAGAACACGTTTTGGTAGATGTCCACCAAAAATTGTAAGCAAGAGTTTATCCAAACACTTGACGAACGGAAAAAACAGAGACAACCAATAAACTAAAATACCCTCACCGTATCAAACATGCCAACTGCAACACTATAACGGGAACGGGTAAAACAAAAAAACATGGATCAAGCACTTCAAAGTCATTACCGTAAATTTTGGAGAACTTATCTGTTATTAGAGCTAACCAAAGTGTTTAGGGTGTTAACCAACCCTAGCACACGTGTTATAGAGATTGGGAAGAAATAAAGTACAAGGACAAGAATACCCTCACTGTCTAATAATAAGCACACTAACTCAAAACACTATCCATGCCGGAACTGATTCTTATACAAAATGTTGCCTTCAATAAACTAATAGGCAAAAAGCTATAACTATTGATGAACTAATTCTAATGAACGACTCGAGTTTGAACGCTGGTGGAGCCTCAATGGGAGTCACACCAAGTTAAGACACTTCGGACAGAACCAACATCAATATCTTGGCGGTCTTTTTTTAGCACAGATTTCCATTAAGTAGAATGGGAGTGCTCACAGAATTAATACATGAGAAAAACATTTACAGATCCCACTTCCCCCAAGTCATTGTTGCAGTTCATAATGGTCAAATGCCAAAGGACGAAAAAGGCTATCTTAATCACAGGATACAAAATGGTCGAGGAAGAAAAAAATTGACATACCTGTCTGGCATAAGAACCAGATGCCATACCCATGTCCCGCGCAAGACGTTGAAGAACACGAACCAAGTTGAAAGGATCAATGAAGTTCTTCTGCACCTCTGCCAACGTTTTAATGACATAGAGGACAAAACTAATTGTATTAGCAGAACCATCCTCCCCAGATGTCTGTGAAGCTGTAACAGCAGCAAGGTGTTTCTGAATGAGCTCTTCCACCTTTTGATACAATATCTTCACATCTTGTGGTGTACTAGCCGCTTCCAGAGGAAAAGCAACAAACACCATTTTCAACAAGGAACACAATGACTTTCCAGCATCCAACATTTTATACTTGAAGCAGGGTTCAAGAATCTGCAAAACAAGTCCAGGTAATATGATAAAGAAATTCAACCTAGAACTGGATAATACAAGAAATAAAGCTTCTTAAGATATACATACTTGAGAAATCTGGTTGATGTTATTTCTAATGAACAAGTGTGGTTGCTTCTCAAGAACCTTGTTCATGACATCCAAGCCCTGTGCGAGAGCCGTGGACGGGTCTTTTGATTGAGATGGTTGAATACTGCTTAGCAGCTTCTCTAGATAGTTGAACTTGACATTTGCATTTGGCCACACCTCCAAGGCTTGTGATAGGAGATCTAAAGCATGTTTGTACATTTGACTTGCTTCCTTATCCTTTGGCTCTATGACCAACGCCACCTATTTTGTGAAGTGCAATGCATATGTTATCATGTGTGCTTTGATAAATGATACTCACAGAAGATTCAAGGAAGAGGTACTCGAGAACTACTAAATACATGAGATAAAATTTGGATTGAAACATGGAGCAAGATGATTTTGTATGAAGCACTGCAATGAGATGCCTACCCCGTCAATGTCCTTAAAATGAAGAGAAAACAAGGAGCCCAAACAGAGAGAGAGAGAGACTCACACGTATAAGAAAATTGATGATCATTTCCTCCATAGCTGCATTTGGCTTGAATTCTTCATCAGGTTGGCCAGCAGATCCAGGGGTCTCTATGTTTGGGATTGACGAGGCACCACCAGGTGACATGACACCAAGGTTCTGGAGACCAGGTTCAACCTTTACTCTCTTACTAGGATCCTCTGCAAAAGTAGATCCATCCACCGCACGCTTAGAGTCAACACCAACAGACCCATGGTTGAGCCCATCACTATTCTGGTTAGAGACGTCACTACCATTCGCTACTTTCATTTCATTCTGCCTTTGCCTTTCCCAACCGACAACCAACCCGGCAAGTTCAATAGCAAGACGCCTGTTCTCTGCTGTAGTATTATATGGCAATCCAAGCCGGCTTAGAGAATTTACCATCTGAGGAACAAACTGTGCTCTGCAGCTGTAAAAGAGATCTGAATGGCGAACAATGAGCTGGAAAATGTGTATCAAATTAGGAATTGAGTGACCTTCCTCAACCAGAATCTTTTTCGTGTAACGTATCCAAATAGGCATACGGGAATCACCAAGAGGCAATCTTCGAGGAAGTGCTGGCATTAGAATGTCTAGGGCCTGCTTAACCAACATTTTATTTTCTGGCTGGCAAGTTCTGAGAAGTGCAACAAACACCTGCATTGCAACTTGCAGTCAGCATAAAAAATAAGCGTTCATGTCACAAATATAGACAACTACTGCTGCCTAAATTCAGGAAATACTAACAAATATTGATTGCAGTGAAGCAAAATAAACATAAAACAAACAATAACTTCAGACTTCCAAGTAGGAAAGGAATGATATAACTATTATACATCCCAAAATTGATTTACAATGAGGCACGTTTTATGAAGCTGCAGATTTTTACTCCCATGATTTACTTTACTTCTCATTCACTATAGTAGAGAGTAGAAGAGCAACCCCCCATTCCATCACAGTAAATCTCATACAAAAAATTTAGCTAGCAATGTTGAAGCTTGATGCTTTTGGCAACTTGTGCTGTAAATTTACCATTCATTACAAAATTTCCATTTAATGATATGTGACAAAAAAAGGGTTACCCAGTGCACAAGTTTCCTGATACTGTATATCTGGAAAAGGGTAGGATGTATGCACTACAGCTGCAAACGGATAGGTTGTTTCCGTGACTCAAACCCTTGACTACCAAGTCATGTCGGGGCAACCTTCCCGTTGCGCTTGGACAGCGCTTCTCCACTATATAATATACTGTTAGAACAAAATGAGAACAAAAATGAACATATAGGTGACCGCAGCAGAGAGAGGAAAGATAATCACCACCACCACCCTGCACCAAAATTAAAGGCAAAGACAAATGGAAAACCGTCATTAAAGAACACAGGAAAAGACCAGCTCCGGAATAGACGAGGAACTTCGAAGACACTGCCAGAGATTTTATCCAGAATCTTAGACTAAATTTCAATAGATAACTAAGCAGTTTCCTCATTGATTTATTTGCCAATATTCAGTGCAGGTCTGATGATGCCGCGAATTGCCTTTTGTCAGATGCTAGACACTGAATGACCTACAACTTAATATCAGCACCGTCCAGTTCAAACTTGTATTTGGGAGGCTTCTTGGTGCAAGGCAAAAATAGATCTCAACAAATGTTTATATCCTATCTCCATGTAAGTTGATCGATCTAGACCGAAGAAATCCAGCAATGGACAACGTAATTAAGTGAAATATTCAGTTAACAGACGCAAACTACATCTTGGTTTTCACTGTAGGTCTTATGTTGGACATCATTTTCTAGAAGCTATGGGAGTAGTGTAACAGAGAATCTATACCATACACATGCTGAGAAAAGACCATATAAACCTTACAAAAAAACCAGCAACAGAAGCCACTAATTGTGCCTCGTAAAGTTGCGCTTTTTATGTTTGACTCAGGATCCATAATAATACACAGAGGGAGACCTAATAGTTATCTTTATCCCCAGGTCGTAAGAAGGATGAGGAATCTTGGGTCAATCATCTAGCATTGCCCTTTGGGTTTGTTCTGATGGTATCAGTTATTTCAATTGGCAGACCTTACTTGGGTGGCTCCAACTTCTTGTGCCCAAATCAACAAGCAGGAAAACTGCCGGATATTTGTAGAATATACAAATTTGTATATTTGTACAATGTACAAACTTACAATTCGGATATTTTACAATTTGGATATTTGTCTAATGTACAAAGTATCAGTTCATCAAACTTCCATTTGGCCAAGCACATTCTAATGGTAAAGAAGAACAAATTCGTAATAGAGCTTGCAGTTGGTGCTTTCCCGCATACTAAGGTTTGTACTTCAGTGGTGTTTATCACAAGCATACTTTGGTCATATCCCTTCTCATTACCATTTGCTGAATCCAAATCGTATCTACCCATTGAAAAATATCCAGTGAACATTTTCCCAGTGCAAAGGGTAAAGCAAGAGTCTCCAAGATGGTGTATTTGGGTTTGAGGCCATGGGATGCAAAAGAACTATTCATGGATTGAGAGCTCAAACTGACAGTTTTGTGAAGGCAAAAATTGCAAGGAAGAATTGCTCACCAAGTTAAAAAGAAGTGAAATTTTTGTACTTCTTATGCTTGTTGTTCACTAATGTACCTGGAGTATAATTTTCTCTGGGGCCTGATAGGCCTCCAAGAAGTGGCAGACATTAACAAAGGCCCATTGTTTACTAGCACTATCTTCGCGCTTAAGATGATTCCAGCCAAACTTGATGAGTTCTTTTCTATGATGCACAAGGTCACTCTGAAGATACTTAAGAAGCAAAGTGGCCAGCTGCAGAAGTTCTATCCTCAAAGGCTCATCATAATCAGCAGCAATCTATGGAATACACAACATAAACTAAATAATACATTCAATAAAAAACATGAATGGCAAAGGGATGAAATAACAATAATCTACATAACATCATCGGTCTACCTCTTCTGGAGGATCAAGAAGCTTGTCAACAATAGTTTTAAGAATAGCAGTGTCAACCACCTCCCAACTTTGGCCACTCTGAAAGGCATGAGCTAACATCGGAAGAATAAGCATTTGCATGACAACCACCAAATGATCAAGTCCAAGCCGTTTTGATTGGGAAAGGTTCAGAAAATGCAAAAGAAGTGTCTTCTTCATGTTTGGTGCATAGCCTTCGGCAACCTGAGGCACAAAAAGATGTGACCAAGGCATGTCAAATAGAGGGTGAATAAAGAAATAAATGCAACAAAGAGTAAACCAACATTTTGAAAATCATTGTATCCTTGAATAGCCATATTGCATACCTCAATAATATAGAACTCCTTCAGGAAAGTAAAATCAAGGCGAGTGCGGAACAAGAAGATGGAGAGGATATCAAATAGAACATCCACTTCCGATTTATCATGTCTCAAGTAATTTAGAAAGCATTTCACAAGCCATTTGCTTTCTTTCACCTGCATTGTATCAATAGTATTGTAAAAGATCCAAGGCACAGTCGAAACATTACCACGAAAAGGTGCAGCAAAATTGACTCACTCGGAACTCTATGGCTAGCAGATATAATAGCAATGTCTGAACACAATTTACCATAATAATACCACTGACTTGCACCTAGAATTCACGAGTCCTCTCTTTTTGTGATAGTTGATTTGATAGAAATTTGAAAAAGCAGAGTAGGGCAGCTAACCTCCTGGACACAAGGTGATTACAGCAGTGACCGGAGGAATCAAACATGACTTCATACTATTCATGATTCCATTTACCAGCGAAGAAGGGGAAAAGCATAAAAACCACAATCGAGAATAATTTAATGTGTTTTTCTTCTCTTTTTCCCAAGAGTCAAGACACACGTAAGCATCTCAATACCACATACACAACAGTCAGCTATTTGAACCCCATTATTGCAATGAATAAATAGAAACTACACAATTTTACAAAATTCAAACACAATAACTGGGAAAAATACTCCACAAGTATTTTCTATAATAACGCAAAACAGAAACAGGAAACATTATATAAACTATACAGGAACAAACACGCCAATCTTAAAAATCAAGAATCAGAAGAATAACAACTGGATCATGCCACCTATTAAAGAACCTAAATAAGCAATTCTTTTCATCATTTGTCCAACATTAACATTAGTTACAACCAGCAACAATAGTACATGAGCCTCGACAGCCTCTCCTCTCCTCGCCAATTGGTTAGAGTTGGATGTTTAATATCATATCAGATGTAAGCTTTAGGAGGCTTTTGACGAGACCCACTTGATTGATTGCCCGTTTTTCGCGCCTTGGGGGCACCTTGTCTCGTTGTGATCCCTTGTTTTGGATCTTATTCGATCCTTTCAACTCTCCACGTACAGTCGGGTTGCAAGTAAGAGAAGTCTTAGTGCTTATTTCACATTGGTTAATTATAAGCTCCAAAATTAGAATATGAGCCTGAGCAGCCTCTCCTCTTTTCGCCCAATGGTTGGAGTTGGACCTTTAACATCAACTATGTTCCTCCCTTTGAACCAAAACAGGCGCATGGTGGACAGTTATAGAAACAGACAAATCAACTTCAAAGTTGGTGTGGCACTTGTGTAAGCGAAGCCATACACCATACACGTAACATACCGTATAACCATGACATGCCTTACAGCTTCGCCAAAGTGACAAGGATGCCGCATCATGGTTGATTAGAACAATAAGTGGTGCACTACAGTAATAGGGAATTGGCAGTGAACTATAATGCTAAAACATATCCTATCTAAAGTCGGGCACAACCCACAAACAAATTAGAAAAGGGAAAAAAACTACATAAACCAAAGGGCTCATATGTATTTTCTTGAACTAGATGATAGGATTCGACCATTTATGAAACCCGTATAATAAAAGAACGACCACGGCCGATTAATTGACCCACATTGAAGAGAGAAATGATAAGAGTTTTAGAAACTTTTCAGTCCAAAAACTGAAGTAATGTAAATATATCTGACTTCTACCAAGATAACCATCAAACTTACTTGCATTAAGTTCAATTCCTGTTCATTTTGCAGACGGGCCATTCTTGCAGGTGACTTCCATAGAAGTACTAGTGTATCGAAGACAATACGATTACTCTGTAACCATCCAGGCATCAATTTCACCAAAGTTTTAATAAGAGCAAGTCCCTGAAAATAAGTATCTGATGTTGCACCAGGGCCAGGGGTAGCTGATGGTGGATTAGAACTCTCTGGTACAGGAGTAACAACTTCCTCCTCGCCCATCAAAGCTGCTGATGTAGTTAAATCTCCCTGGGCCATTGAAGCATCAGATTTCGGTACAAATTCAGGGAAGACACTTGCAATTATCTTCTCTGGTGACTTTGCGAGTTCTTCTCTGAGGGGCTGCCCAGCATCTGATCGAATTATATACATAAACCTGGATTTTTTGCAAATAAATATAAAAATGAGAGGAAAACAAAAACAGGATGAACTAATCAGATTTACAAGTCAATTACGGAGAAACTTTGTCATCCAAGCATCTTATCCTTACCGCCTAAAATATTTGGGCTGACATAATCGAGCAAGAAAATAGTCAACTGCAGCCACCGGGTAACGATTTAAAAATTTGGTGAGTGGGATGCGATATGGGCTATTAATCTCACTATAAAATTGTCCGGGGGGAAGAGCAGCTTCTAAATCAATTGTCAAGGTTACAAGCTCGTCAAGGAACTTCCCAGCAGCAGAAGGAAGCAGGTGGAATAGCTCAATAATAGCTGCGCAAAAAGAAAAACAATGAGATCAACAGACATGAGGGTGTTTGTGTGTCTATATATGCAACTTTGGTGGTGAAAGGAAGAAAAATCTAATTGATTCACCAGCAGCTATTTTCGGTTCTTCACCAGCCTTCCACAACTTCTGGCACAGCGCTAGTTTTTCAGGTTCCAACCATTTCTTAAGGTGCTCTAACAATTTACCCCCCAATGTAACATTGAACCAGTTGGATAGTAGTTCCAGCAGCCGAGCCAGACCCTGCAGAAGAGGCATGTTGAGGTTTTTGGTATGAGCCAGGTTCACTAATATGGGTCTCAGACTACTCTGAAGAAGTTCTTTGGGCATCCTTTGCTGCAAAATGACCTGGAATTTTTCAATATAAAACAAAAGAATGAGATTGCATCCTCAAGCGCAAAAAATAAATAAATAAACGAAAGACATGAAGAAGGAAATGAAGTTTATCAATGCCAAAGACCAAGAAGCAAGACCAGCTGCTTAATTAATCACATAATATATCGTGGGGAAAACCTAACATTTCTCAAGCCATTAACGCTAACAAAACAAAACAACCCTCATCGCAACTGAACAAGAAATCTTTTTGGTTCTCAAAAAGAAACAAAGTTCAGTTGTCGGAAATGAATCTGTATGGACAGTTCCAGTTAAGTTTCAATCTTGAATAGAATATGTGTTTTGATTTATTTCATCAATTCCATGACTGGAACAGGTGAAGATATACACCACACCACAAATTACTTTCGGTAACTTGAGAGTTGAGAGCTCATCTACAGCCCTTCTCTTGCTCAAGTGACAGAAGCAAGGGTCCCTTCCACCTATGCATTCTTTGGACCCTTTCTCCGCTTAGAAAGTGAAAATAACCATCCATATCCAGTGATAAACAGCTATAAAGACAAAAAGAATTACAAAACCCAATCAACATAAAACATAAGGCCCACAAACCTGTCGTAGGCCCTCCTTTGCAACAGCCACAATATCAGGTGTCCTGCTTGTCAGGGACTTGAAAAACATTGAAATAATCTTTGCACGCAATTCGGAATGATTTTGCGTCTTGAAATCTGCCCATGCCATTGCTGTACATAGTAGCTCAATGCAAGCTGTACGTAGTTTATTTAACGTTGTGGCCACTTTGGGGCTCATATATTTTACGACCCATACGCTTTCGTCAGCCTCTGCAATTTGCAATGCTTCTTGCAGGAAATTGACTAGTTCTTGAGTCAATTTAAGAAGAGGGGGCCTCAAAGCCAAGCAGAAATTCAAAGCAGCAACCGCCCCAATCTAAATGACATTCAGTCAGTTAGTAACGAAAATCCACAAACTGAACACACACCATAAGCAACATTACTCACCTGTTGATCAACAGTTTTTGACCGGAGGGGCCGACCTATAAGAGGCTGAAGCAAAGGCTGATACAGAGGCTCAAGCAATTCAGACACCTCACTGCCTGTTCTACTAGCTAAAAGTGCCAAACAGGACTGCACAATCTTTCTCACATGAACGGACGCGTTAGGATTGAACAACTCTGTTGCAAGAAATTCAACAACTCCGTGAAAACTTTGCCTGCGAGCTTCACTGTTTGCGTCATCAACATTATTCACCACTCGAAGAATCTGAGTCAGCACCTGGCTAGTTTCTTCCTGCTCTTTAGTAGCATATATAGGAAGCCTCTTAAGAACATATACAAGTCCCCTGACAATCCTAACTTGAAACAGGCATAAAATTTCAACAGTGACCTTTCCAACCAAAGCCCCAAGTCCCATAACCCCGCCAGTTTGGGCTTGCCAAGTACTTCCATAGCAACAATGCAAAAGACGAGGTAAAAGCTGCTCAAAAACAGGAATACGGACACTTGGAGGTGGTGAATATACAGGACTCATTGACGGACTAGAAACAATCATTGGAGTACCAGGACCTCCTCTTGACATAAGAATGTCAGAATGTTTTGAGCGAGCAAGGAAAAGAAGTGTTTCAGCAAACACATTGAGCGCACTAAGGGCAGCTTTTGCATGAAGCCTATTTTCATCTGCTAAAACATCCACTAATGAATCCAAAAAGATCAAAGGGTCCAACTCTTTAAGATCACAAGAGGTACTATTTCTTGGCCTGGAACCGACACTGATATTTGACGAAAGCATGGGACCTCCAAGTGGAGACGTCGAACTTGAAGCATTGGCTGAGGAATGTTCTATGTGATATACGATAGCAAAATGGCGGCAGACGTTAAGAACAAATTCATCTTGAGAGTCATGCAAATCAGGTTCTGCACTTGCAGCAATAATGGTCATTAAGAGAATCTTGAAAACAGATTTTTCAGCCATAAGTTGCGTCTTTGTCTTTACTCCTAAGTCAGCCTGCAGGAGTCAATGTTAATCCTCAATATTGTAGGAACTACAGCCTATTAAGTAATTCTGATTGTTAGTAACCCGCTAGAAAACCAGATTGAGAAGCTAAGGACAGCATTAACAGCAAAATAACAAAATGGGTGAAAACAATACACTACACAGAATGTAATAATTGAAATTGAGCAGAGAGTAACAATTATAAAATTCACTGAAAAAAGAAAAGAAAGTACTTCTGGCAGTAAAATTTTCATTCAAACTGTTTCGCACTTAAAATGGAAGAGTGAACCAGAATTAAGTACAGAACTCAACACTTGTGCAAATATGTCAAAGATGATTTATGGCCAAGAAAGCATTAACAGTAGAAACTCTTTCAAAAGTATATGAAGAACTGGCTTATTAGCATAGGTACCAACCTTCATATCTGATGTGTCGGATCTCCTCCAAGATGGATCAAATGGGGATGCTAAAAAATTCGACAAATGCTTAGGTTTAAACCCATCAACAGTACTATTTCCAGGCAAGTTAAGCTGAGAACATAAGCACACACGAAGGAACTTTAGAGCTTGTTTCCGATAAAAGGCTTCCACACGGCCATTCTTCTGCATGACAGCTGATACAGCAAGATTTATACAACGATCTAGAGGAACCAAAAATGGTGTGGAGGGCTCAAATGTAAGAATCAAGCGCAGCCCGTGCTCGGGGTTTTCCTTGCACTCAAGTGCAAGAGGCTCTTTGAGGAAGCGTCTGTTACGGCCACCTAATTTGCCAAGGAGTTGCAATGATTTCCCACCCCATGAATAGGGTGCTGGCCTCAGGTGTGACCATAATGCTAAAATAACCTCAGACATAACGTTCGCCATACTTGGTTCCAGAAAGTCTGGATTCAAGCTATCTATCCAAAACTCAAGTGTTCGTAAGCCTAAACTCACTAGGTCATCACTCCCTTTAAGAGACAGAACTAGAGGCTTCATAAGACGGGGAAGATGTGGTAACAATGAACTTAATCGTGCAGGCAGGGTTAAACAAAGCTCCAGAAGAAGGTCCCTCATATCTTCCCCAGTAGGCCCCTCAAGCATAGCCAAAAGCATATTCAGGCAGGGTTGGAGTGTAGGAATCAAGTCCCGCAGTAGAAGTTCAAACTTACCTCCAGCAAGCGCTCTAAACATAGTACGAAGGAGCTGTAAAAAACCAAGTGGCTTTTCAACTTCAGTGGCATTTTTCATGCAAGCTTCCATGATAACAGGGACGTGAGGCTGTAGTATGCGTTCACAGTCGGAAGGAGCCTTGGCAACAGCACCAAATAAAAACCAGAAGAGATGCAAAACGAGTTTGGCCGCAGGTGAATCTGGGTGCTTCAGAACATCAAGTTTGCTGCTTACAAGGAAATTAACCAACACGTCTGCGAATGGCCTGAAGACCTTTGTAGCTTGTAAAAGGGTAGAGAAAATGTGTACTAGCTGAGTGTTGCTGATCATGCATTCAAAAAGTTCAGGCATACACAATGAGAACATGTCCATAAGATCTCGAGGTTCCATGATAGCTAAAATCTGGGAAAATTGATGGACCATTTCCCTTTCATCATCCTTTTCCTTAAACAAGGCCAAGCAATGCACACCACTCTTCAAAACTCCAGAGGCTTTCAATACCTAGAAAAAAAAAAATAACAAAGTTAAACACGCCAACAGTCTGAGCAACTATCACACAGGGGTTTATACCTCATCTTCTCTCATCCCTTTAAATGGTTGAGGCACTGAGGAATTGGATGATGGAGGACCAAGCACTTGTGTAGGTGTCCCATGGGTGGAAGGTGAAACCTAAACCAGAAAAAGAGGGCACATATCTCATCAGAGACCAAGAGATTGGAGGAGTAAATGATGAAAAACAGGGATTACAAGAAAAAACTGTAAAACTAGAGAATCAAGAAACCTGCGATCGGGGTATATGCGCATGGGTGATACTCCAAATTATAGTCTTCATTCCTGGAGATAGAAAGCTCCGTAAAATATTACACATTGAGGAATAAGGAGAAAACCAAATAAGATGACAAAAATATGAGATCAAGACACAGCTAGAGTTTCCAAATAGTTACTCTCAGTATCAGTGACTATTATAGTGTTGAAAAAGGTAAAAGAACAGAAGAGAGAAAATTACCCATAACCAAGGTTTTAATCAGATTCTTACAGTCGCTCACTTCCTTTGAATGTTCCACAGGCCCCTGCAAATTTAGGACTGCCTGCAACCACATTATGTGCCAACCATAAAGTGGTAAGTACAAAAGCAAACACCTCAACTCCCAAAACACAAGCACTTTTATTCTAAAAATTTAGAGAGAAAAAGTATAGTCTTGAACAGCTACAAGATGACTAAGCCAAACTATTAAGGCTGACCCTCAAGTCTCAAATCATCTAGTGTTTGCAAAGCAGGAAAAATGATGAAAAGCCAGAAAAAGTATCAATGTATTTCAAAAACTTTTCCATGATCTAAGAGACAAATAAGAAAGCATCTACTTCATCATCATAAAAATACATGGATGCCAAAAATTGGAATCCCTTACTTTCTCAGTTCCTTTTCTGGTTAACATTATCCATGATTTCATGACAATTAGAAGTTGGATCATTTTTAACAAAAGTAGCCGCATGATTTGCACCACGAGGATTACAAAAATACAGCATAATATAAATAAACATCCTCCGAAAATCATATATCATCAAGAAAATTACTTCCATCTAGTAACATTGCAGCTAGTAGCAACACCGTCAGGTAGTTAACTCCTTTAGTTCACATAGCAACTAACAGTGTAACAACATAACCAAAGTGTTGGCTCCCCGTCAAAAAATCACCAGTCATTGACCGGCTCTCAATGCATGCACTTCCGGAGTTGCCACTCAGATTTATTGCGATTCCACGTAACCAAACAAGTGCATACAAGAAAAGACTACTAGTCCGTCATAATCAAAGATTACTCAGGTGGGGACTAAGTTATGAGATAGGAAGGTGTTAGGCACCTCATCACGCTTAACCCTCCGATTAGTCTCTACTAATCATTTGTGAAATTTCAAAATCATATTATGTCAACCTCAAAACTAGGGAAAGGGGACATGCAATGGGGGTAAAGCGGTCAACAACTAATCATGCTCAAACACAAAAACAAATAATACATTTAAAACAGCAAACAAAATACAATAAACTACCATGGACAAACGATAAACTAGTCTACAAAACAAACTGTACAAAGCCAAGAAATAGCATATGCCAAGAAATGGCATATGCTATCCTTTCACTGTCGCACGCCAAACAGGGGTGGCATATGCCAACTAGGAGGTTTTCACAGGAGATCTAACTCCATCTAACTCCATATTCTGGTTTCAAGATAAAGGTTGTCCAAAGCTTAGATACAATACACTAACTGCTCTGGCCTTGGAAGGTCCCATGAAATCATAACCTTGGAAGGTCCATTGACATCATAAAACAAAGGCCTAAGCCATGTCGTACTCACCATTTCGAGTCTTGAATAATACGATAACTCTCTTGACTCAAGTTTGTGTGAGTGTCTAGTGTTTACAAAAAGATTTTGGGACTCCCATTCTCTAAACTTTAAGAACCTCCTCTCTCTAGAATCCTCCTAACCCTCAGCAAAACACCCAACAAAGACTAATCAAGACCAACCCCTCATTCAATGGTCAAGGGGCCTTTTTACGCAAATGGGGTGTTCTCCCATTAGGTCAGTGGTTGAAGTGTCTATTGAATAATTAATGCTTCCGCAGGTGGTGCTTTTACTACTACTTATATAGAGCGACTAATGAATAATCGTTCAAGTTCTATAATTAATTAATAGCTTTCACGCCTTGGGAACTTAAGACATGAGATTCCATATTGCAATCACCATACAAATATTTTTTCACTGCCATCACCGTATAAGATGGATCCGCGTTTGGCACTTGCAGTCCCTCAATTGGACAAGGATGAATCTATGTTCCATTACTTCCGTATATGAATCCATATAAAGCTTCAACTATCTTAAACTCTAGCATGGCCTCTGTCCGAAGCTAATGATAGCCCATGTGCATTCTACACTTGATGGTGACAGGACACCAACTCTGGTCAAAACATGGCGTATGACATGTTCAACTTTTTTACAAAAGTTTGACTTTTTTGCAAAAATTGCATACGACAAATAGATTATACGTACGCCAGTTTTGACCAAGTCGATAATCACATTTTTCTTATTTCGTTATTTTGGAGGTTTTTCCAAGAAAATGTGCTAGAGAATTAATACTTAGTTCAAGACGTTCAGGTATTAGGATCAATTTTCATCATCAAAGAGACATCCAACCAATGCCTAAAGACTTTTGGAATGGCTCAAATTGGGATGTCTACACAAAGCCAAGTTCCTGTCGTGTTAAACATTTGCAGCAGAACAATCAAGACCTTAGTTTAGATATAAACTCATTTAATGCATTCTAAAAATATTTCACTAGCAAAAGCAGGATAACTGGATATAGGTCACTGCAACCTTGAAAATCCAGAAGGGGAGTCTAACGCAAACTCTGAAGACATCAGTGGAGTCTAGTCTAGCTATATGATGTAAACAGCTACATGCATGTGCCTCCTGTCTTCAGACAATGACATTACTGTATCAAAGGATAAAAATCTTTAAAAAAAGGAAATAAATTACGAATGTCCCAAACAATGAGCACGACATCACAGGCCCAACAACAAAAAACTCTACATAAGATAGCATCTTAAAGTGTTTTGCACACTTTGAGCACCTAATAAAATCAAACACAAAAGTAAAATATTATACAGAAGGATGTATGGTCAAAATAGAAACCTTTTTGAATACAACAAGAGATTGAAATCACAAACAGACCACTAACTAGGGGTAGTTTACACCTAACTGTAAAAGCAGGAAATTAATCTGATTCATGTCACATTATGGAGGGAAAGATTCAAAGATCAATTACGTCAATGAAGATGTATAACTACTTATAACCTCAAAACAGAAGAAACAAACACAAAAGAAGATTAACCATCCAGCACATTAAGATAGTGAAATAACCTGGACAGGGAGTTCAAGCTTTGACCTCAACGTGGACCTATCTTTTCTTTCCTCTCCCTCTTCCAAAAGCTATTGCCAAAAATTACAAATCAAACAAAATTTAAACAAAACTGAGTGCCCATAAACAATACAAACATGAACATTAAGTTTAACATCATATCCATGAATACCAAGACTATTAGCTATTACCATAAAGCTATGACAATATCATCATCGAGAAATGCAAAAAAGACCTTCTAACAGAGAGAGAGAGGGGGGGAGGGAGGGAGGGAGGGAGGGGTAGAGAGAGAGAGAGAGAGAGAGGGAGAGAGATTCTAACAACTAGGAAAAGAAGGAAAGCTAGCAACGGATTGTATACTGCATAATTCCAAGTGCAGGTGGGAGAAGTCAATTTCTGCAACAAAAACGTGTTTCTTATTCTTTTATCAAAATACAAATTTTGACGAATAAATTGTAAAAACAAAAGAAAAAAGAACGCAATTTCAAGATTTCTATTCAGGTGTTCCATCTTGCAACTCAAACACATCAATCCAGAAATCAGAACAAGAAACAATAGCAAAATATTTAAAACTGGAGATTACATCTCATGTTAGTGGGTGAGTATCTATTCTAAATCCAAGCAGACTGCCATCCAAAATATCAACAAACCATGTAGGCACCTTAGATAAACCAACAAATGAATATAGATCAAAGGCAACAATATATGGACTCAGAGCCAAACAATTTCGAAAGCAATAATAACAAAGGGGTGCAATCAACACACTCCTACAGCCGCTCTCTTAGGCTGATGTGTCACAGCAATTGAAGGTTCCATTTCTATCCCGAAATTCAAATTACACCATGGTTGATGCAAAAAATGGTAAATTATTATGCTTTCAAGGGTTGTATGGGTAATAAAAGATAGGGCTTCAAACATGAATAGATAGGAATATGGAGGTCGTTCCAGGGCAGTTCTGCACTGAAACACTAATTGCACATGGTTTGGGTTATTCACGGCATAGTGATGTAGCACCAGAAGAAGAGAAAACTGAAGAAGGAGAGGAGCAGAGTAACAAGAGAAGAAAGGGGAAAGGGGAAAAAATGAGAGAAGAAGGAGAAGCTAAAGAGGGAAAGGGAATCAAAATCAGTCAATGTTATTCAGTTTATCAAGTCTGAGAATCATCTTTACGTATGGCCTACATATAGGGAACAAAAACGAGTAGAATCAATAAAGGATAATTGAAATAGAATCCTAAGATATGTATACTTCATTAAAAAATAAATAAATTAAAAGACAAATTTTCCCATACCCAAACATAATCTTTAACTGCCAACTAAATCCAAAATCCAATCTTCCGTTCCACATCACTTAGGCCTAAGAGTGCCGTTTGATGGAAGGAATAGTGTGTTCAAACAAGCTTTCTTTCTTGTGTGTCAATAGGGTCAAAAGTTTCCAGAAATAGAGAAGAATAATATGACCAAGTACAAAGATGAGTTCGTGTGTGATGCAGTTGATCTGCATGCCCTGCAATAGTTACTGGCAAAGCTGCAGTTTGAATGGAGGGTTAATTTGAAACCAATATACCCCTAACTACTAAAAACAAAATGGAAAAACATAATGTCGGCCATATAAATACCTAACATTATGTTGATCCACTTTGATACTCTTGCGGTCCGCATCAGAAAACATTTCAATGGCCTTTGAACTAAATATTCTGTTGCCGATCACCGTAAGAAAAAAAAAAATTGAAAACCCCTCATGTCCACATTTGCAGGGACGGTAATTGGTAAAAATATATAACATTGGCAATCAAAGCCACAAATCATATACTACGATACCTCCTAATCAAAATGTGAATCTATTTCTTTTCTTGCCAAAATGCGCAATGCTACGTTGCCGATTTTGGCAAAGTAACCATGTCAACACGACACTACACGGGTGCAGGTGCGGGATATGTGTCAGATATGGTGACGATAATGTGGATAAGGAAGGGGGAAAAGAATAAGATCAGGAGAAGGAACAAGAATACCTTTGCACGATCTAATTGCTTCACACAAGTGCACAAGGACTTGCAATTCTCGACTAACGTCTAGAACTAGGGCTTGTGATTCTTGACCGACATCTAGAACTAGGGCTTGCGATCTTACTCTGGCTGAAGACGGATGGATTTCTTCGCACTATTTGGATGATCCTCCGAGTTCGATCTGGTTTGGAGAAAAGGGCGTATTGTTCACGTATATCTGTGGGAGATGACGTATTCTTTGGGCGCCATAGGTGTATGCATATAAATGAGCTTGTATCATATTCATACGTTTATATTTACATAATACATATCAATGAGCTGGATGGGAAGTTGTCTCAGTTTTATGTGGGCTTAAATATTGGCTATCTGGTAATTACATACCATTGAGTTGGGCTAAATAGCTTGCAGGCTGTTATTGGGCTGGGGTGTTGATATATTGAAGCCTTATACAGCTTATCATGTGTTTGGTCCAAAATTTTCATTCAAAAAATACTAAGTCAATGTACCCTCGTGTCCAAATCCAAAGTCGGATCCATATCGACGTATCCTTCACTATTAACTTTGAGATGTCTGACCCGTAGATATACACCCGCACCCAATTCAGGCACCCGAATCCGTGCAACACGGGTGCAATGTGTTTATAAAAGATGTTATGCACAAGATCTTAAAAACAATTCTGCAAAACCAGGTTGTAATCCAAATTATCCTTAAAATTGACAGTGTCAGTCCATCAGAGAACCTAAATTAAGATGTTTCACAAAGAAGTCCCATCATCTCCTATAGCCTATCTTCAAATAAAATTAACCCACAATCTAATAACGAAACGAAAAAATCTAAAAATGAATCAACAAAAAAATTCAGAAAGGTAGTAACAGCATCTGAATTTGAGTACCTGGGGAATTGTGTGCTTAAAAGTGTTGAATTTCCCAACAAAAGCATCCAAAATCCGCCCCTGCATTGAAACAATAAAGCAATTCCAGGACGACAAACAAAAAGTATCCAAAACTTTTACGCCAATTTTAGCAAAACTCTTAGCTTATGTACAAGAGAAATTGAAGCATAGGCCAATGGAAGTCGAACCAGTAAAACACGTGCTTCATCCATAGATGGCTGGTCAACACCTTTATCAAAAATTGGTTCCACCTACAACGAAAATGAAAATATAGAGTATATCTAATCATAAGTGCCAGTCAGTTGTACTAAAGTTCTAACATAAACACCTCAATTTAAAAGACAACATACCCTCTTGCTATTTCAAAGTTTGAGCACTCACCAGGTTCAACATCAAGCGAGCACAAGTAGTATGAATTCCGAGAGACAATGAAGCATCATGCATATTACTCGAGAATAAGTAAATAATCCGTGATAACTGCATTACGACAATACAAAGCTATGAGTACTTAAAATTCACACCAAAATATTTTTCATAAGCAACTAAATAAATTATTATAACTTGGGAATGCCGCCCACCCAAAATCCCATCCATGCGTCAAAAAGCTCAGAAAAATCTAAGAAATGACAAAGAAGGGGAATATCCTCCCTCACTTCCACTGTTCCACACTATACAACAAACTAACAACAGAACTCTAAAGCCTAAACAGTGGGTTCTCCATGCCGTAGAAAATGAGGATTTCAACATCAAGCAAAGTAAGACCACCATTAAAGTTTCTTTTCCCGATTTGGTGAACAACAATGAGAATAGACCATCTTCCAAATCTTTTTTCGCCCTTTTCCCAAAATTAGTGGGCAGAACTTTCAAGGGGCTCGAGGGGGTTCCAAGGCCATTCCACTTAAAAAAATAGTTTGACCCATGGAGCAGAGATAAGGCTCACAATGGAGGATGATTTCCTCCTGGGCACTGCGCTTATATACGCATAAAAGGAAATTGCTACAAAATTTCACTCAAAATCTTAGATGATTTTCGGAAGTTAAAAGCACGTTGGGTTCAACTTTGATAGAATGTTAAACTAGTTTGTTCTATCTTGAAGCATGATCAATCCTTGGAATTGTGTGCAGGCATTTTTTGAGTAAGGAATATCAAGATTCTTCTTTATTTTTTAGTAATCAATAGAAAAAATTGATCGTTGAAATGTTTTCCTAATTCCTCCTAACATGAATCCCCCACCAAATCCAAATCCAAATCCAAATCCTAACTCCGCCACTGTCCTTGCCAACAATGAGGAAGCTCCATCATGCCTTCCTAAAACACCCAAATCACTCGGAAGCCGAAACCTAGAGATACCTTGAAGCCACTAAGCAAATGAATAAAAAGATAAGGCACCAACTCCATCATCCCTCCTACCCATTGAACACATTTATTATCAACTTCCTCCTCCAAGAGCAGGCCATGTAGCCATCACTCCCTCTCAGTGCCTGGTAACAAGGCAGAACCAAGAAAGATCCCGAGCAAGAAAGGCTCCATCTCACCATCCCATGCCCCAATCTCACAAACCAAAAAAACACTCCATGAGGTCCATCAGTTCATCCATTTCCCAATCCCCCAGCTCCTTTCAAAGGAAAATGTCCCATGCCAAACTCTCTCAGTAGAAAGATCCCAAGAAAGGCTCCAATTGTCCATGCTGACACTTTTTCTTAGTTTGTAGGTGCACCCTAAATTAGCTACTTGATCTACTGGAAGCGTAGGAAGGCAGTGAATTGGGAAGAGGCGTGAAATGTTGTGGAAAATGGGTCCTTCCAATCGCATGCGGTGCAATTGGAAGAAGCAAAACCATTGACCAAGCAAAAACTGGAGATGCTAATCACACCGTTGAAGAGATAACTTTAACACTTCTGTGTAATTCGTCTTCAGAGGAGGCAGACTGCTCTCCAGGTTTCAACCTTTGTTTCCTACCATGTGAGCATGGGCTGATTCAGCAGTTTATTTTGTGCATATGCCTTTACTACGTGTTGACTAAGTTTTTGTCCCCTGGTGTTGCTTGTTTATCAAATTTCACTTATTGAGTGTATTAATTGCAGGACCAGTTTCTTGCCCCATATGATGCAACTTCTTGGAGCAGTGTGATGTCACATACTGTCCATCTAGGCCAATCTCCTCATCTGGACAAAATAACTCTCAAAGTTCAGAAGAAGATGTGTCAAAACTATTAAGAACTTGGTAAGAACTAATAGCTCAGTGACATATAAAAGAAGTGGAAAGTGGAAAGAATAACTTGGTTAACACCCCAATGGGGAGGGATGAGGGAATGAAAATAGAATCCTTATTCTGCAAAATATACAAACAGGCTTTTGAACAAGCAAAACAGCAAATCAAATCCAGTTTAAAAAACTTACTAATAAAGATTAAAGAAGTTACTAAGCCACCAAAATTGATCAAATAATTGAAAAAGAAACACAAGTATGAAAGTTGCATCGTAAACTTCTTGAAAAAATTCTCAACATAGATGCCTAAAAGTTCACAAAGATGACAACATACTTGCCTAAGAGGACAATACCATATACAGCATTACATGGCATTAGATGTCAAGATAGATACTACCTGTGACAAGGAGAGGTCCCCCCTAACATGATGAACAAGCTCTGCCAGCAGACTATAAGCCAAAGGCCTCAGTGTCTCAAAACATGCCCGGCCAGTTCCCACAAGGACCCTAATAAAGGTGGAATAGCACATCAAACACACTTACAGAATAAACACAGAACAATCATACAGCATCAGAATGAAGTCAACACCCACGATCAGAAGAAGTTAAAGATACAAGGGTATGAGTTGTTTCTTAATGTCAATATGCCCATATGATAAGAAGCATGCAACATAACACATCAAGGGGACCAATTATATAAAATTATTTACTGTATGTTAACTAGTTTCATGTTTCAGAATAAGATAGCATACCAGACCAGATGAGCAAAATCGTCCACAATTTCTTTCTTTTTGCCTTTTTTCCGTGTCTTTCCAGATAAAAAGCACATAAACAATGTGCAGCAACAGTCCAAGACAAAACATGAGCAGACAGTGATGAGTGCATGTTATTGTGTATCCCACGCCTCAACACGTCCATTTTAACCCACGTGCAAGTATTATTCTATGTTTACACTCGATAATGCACGAAAAGGTATTTCATGTCCATCGCAGGTCAAACAGAGAAAAGGTGACCCTGAAGTGCGAGAGTCAAGTCTCAACAGTCAAAGAAGGCCCGGAGAGGTCACACGAGGTCCAAGTAGTCAAAGCCCGAGCTTGGTTGAAAGAGCTAAAGGAAGAGAAACCAATGACACCGGTGCTTCATTTTCCAACACACCGGTGTCCCTTCCTAATTCAGTGAAAGAACCAAGATACAAAAACCAATGACACCGGTACTTCATTTTCCAACACACCGGTATCCCTTTCTAATTCAGTGAAGAATCAAAATACAGAATGCCAATGACACCGGTGCCTCTATTTCCAATACACCGGTGTTCCTTCTTTCATTGCAACATCAAGATACAGAGACCAATGACACCGGTGCCTCTATTTCCAAGACACCGGTGTCCCTTCTTTCATTGCAACATCAAGATACAGAGACCAATGACACCGGTGCCTCTATTTCCAATACACCGATGCATCAAGTGCGACAGAACAACATCTAGTCTGGGATGGCTGACACATGGAGACCACTTCACCTTGATTTTTGTACAACATCTGGGGACAAAAAGGGGCTCTAGCATGGAAAAGGACAAGAAACACCATTTTGCCAACTTTGTAGGGTGTGCTTGTAATAGTACCTAGAGAATTAGAGGATATTTTGTAGGGTTTTGGCTTTACACTAAGGAGAGCCTCTACACACACATACACAGGTAGAAAAAATATCAGATTTTCAAGGAATGTAGAGAGAGTTTTGTCTTCCTTACGCTAATATTGTTCTTCAATATTGAACTTCATATTTTGAATGCTTATCAATCTTAAGTGTTTTGTTCTTGTGAATCCATTACTCTTAAAGAATCAATCAAGCATTGGTAAGATCTACACTTATGTTTCTCTTAATGTTGCATTGCTCATTTTAAGCACTTAGGTAGTTGCCGAATCTTAGTTCTTAATCTTGTTCATGATTTTCTAAAAGATTTCAAGTATAGTGTTGGTGAGAACATCTCTATTTTCCTTAGATAAGTATGTTAATCATGTTTTCTCCTATTTCTCTCATGTTTATGGCAAGTATGAGTAGCTAAACAAGTGTGGGTTGAGTCTAAAGGTAAGGTTTGTTCTCAACCATGTTGGTCTACATCTTCTCAATATGTCTAATGCTCGTTGACGGACCTCTTTAAGTTCTTCTTTTCGAAACAAAAGAAATGAAGAGTTAAGTTCTTACTTAGTTATAGCCATCCTTAGAGTTGGTATATCTAATACTCGAATCGATGACCTTCATATTTTGATCCCATTTTCTTGAACTTGAAAGGATCCGTCAACCCATTTGTGATTTAAAATCCTGATTTTCATCAAATTACTCTCCGATCTAAAACCCGAGACCGGGGGCTAGGTTGAGTTATAAGGAGAAGAGATAGACCAACAGAAGTTTTGAATGAACCAAACTTGAAAACTTAACCCCACTCTTTAATCTAGTTCTTTCCCTCGCTTAGTAGTATAATTGTTAATCATCACCAAACGAACTTTGAGGTTGACGTCCGAAACGTCGAAAATCTTAATTTGCGGAGTCTTTGAACTTAACTATCTCTTCCCCGTGGATCGATACTCCGGACTCTCCACTATACTTCTTTTAAATATTTGAGGGAAGTCCTGTTTCATGAGAATTAAACCTTGACTTAGGCCGGCGCCCTAACAACGCACTTTTGCCGACCGGTCAGACAGCAGAGCTCAATCAGTAACTCCAACCTACATTTTTCTTTGGTCTTGGCCCACAAAGAATCCAAGACCATAGCACTCAAGAGTCAAGAACTTTACAAAAGCCAAAGTAGCCCATTACAAAGTACACAGCCAATAGCAATCCCTGAAATAAGGACCTAGGCATCAAATGCTTCACTTTAAATCATGAAGCCCCAGCCTTCGACAAGAACAAAAGGACCAAACCTATACCCCAAACCAATTAGTCCTCTCCCATTTGACACTTTGCAAAAGGAAATCCAAATTATCCTCCACTGACAGTTAGACAAGAAAATTACCCGAGGGCCCAGACAAAGAAAAAAGCACAGCTACATCAACACACAAATAATATTGCAAATTGCATAGAATTTATCTCGAACCCTGCCAAACACGAACCACATGTATCTTCACATAAAAAACTAAGTCATCTCAATTTGTTATGAAGATGTATGAAAAATGGCATTTTGTTAATGATGTGCAAAGATAAAGACACAGATAAAAATGATCTCTCTCATCATGACAATATAACACATAATCAAGAAGAAATCCCCATAGTTGCAAATTGGAGGAATATTGCAACTATGGGAGGAATATAGAGAACGAACCAGAAATACTGATTTGAAGATGTTAATCATTTAATAATATAATGATGACAAGACATTAAGTGAAGTAAAAGTTCAATAGGGCTATCGATTACCGTGACTATTTCACAAAATTTATGAAACAAAGAGACGAGATAATGTTGCTAGTTGAAAACATTACCTCTCTTCTAAGAGAGTGTCAATCAAAGGAAATAATCCCCTTTTAAAATCTGTCCCAAGAACATGCTTCAACGCTACCAGCAATTCCTGCATCCAACATCTACAGATATAGAGACACAAGCAAGCCAAAGAAGAGGAGAAAGGAAAGCGTTCACCGGCAAACCTAAAAGAATATATTCACCTTTCGAATGGAAACTGAGTCAGAACAGGTAACAAGTAGGTTAACAATGCTTTTACAAATGCTTTCTTCATGCGGCCTGATATAATCGGCAAAACTCTTCAAGAGGTAAGTAAGGAAAGAAACGGTCTGCAATTACAAAAAAAGGATATCACATCAGTATCAGAAACAAAGCTAATCCCTCAAAGAATATTATTCAACAAAATACATACACTTATAGATAAAACCATTAACGTTATAGGTGTCATACTTGTTATTTTGGTGGCCTCCATGCCAATAAGGCAATAATCAACTAGCAAGCATACGTTTTTTCAGTGAATAGGCCGCCAAATTACATAAACTACCTATGAGTCTTGTGCTTACTACATCGACCCTTGCTTTGACGAATACACTCACCCCACTGTCAGATTTTATCAATCATCAGAAAACATCAAAAACCTAACTACCCTCAGTCTCCAAAATCTCTAATTTACGCAAATGGAGGAAAAATGGACTTCACCTAAATATTATTCAACATCCTATATACCCACCTAAGGCAGGCCAACACTTGGATCCCGTAGGATTTCATCAACCACCTGGATTAGGAGCATCGTGTTACTGGGGAGCGGGTGTGTGAAGAGGGAGGGTAGTTAAAATCTAAAACATAGTTCCATTGAGCAGACAAAACTCTAATTATAAAGTTAAGTAAATTATAAGCAATATTCTAAGAATTGATAAGCACTAGGAGTTTATGTAAAATAAATATTTTCTCCCTCTCTGAAATTTGAGTAAGAAATGACATAAGACTAGGAAAAAATGAATTAAGGCTAAAATAACAACTATAAACTTACTAACAAATAACAAGTCAAAAACAAAATTCAAAACCAAATGAAATCAATAAATTTTTGCATATATTCCCGCAATTGATTTAAATAATACTAGTTTAAGCCCGGGGTTTTTTTTTTTAAATAAAATTATTATGCCAACCCGCCAATTCATCGGGATAGCCAACTAGTCGCCACTTACTTGCCAACTAATGTCAAAATGCCTAATGTACACCTAAAACGTAAAGTCACGGCGTCGAACCATCATCGCCTAGTGCCTAGGCACCAACTGGTCAGCTTGCCACAGTATAAGTTTAAGAATCCTAGTACGGATTAAGTGACCAATTTATCCCGAAAGGCAGGGAAAATTAACATCTGAAACAAGCATACTACTGAGTATGCAGAAATAGATAACAAGTTACAAGCAATTACCAATATCAACCATTTTGCTAGGTAAGGAGCAAGGACATAGCAAGACGAGGAAATGTGGCATTATACTATTGAAAACTTTATAACATGAAATACCGAGATATGGTGGTAAATAAACACCATATGAACAAGGCATAGTGAATTCAGTCCTTTCTTTCATCCGTGGGTGCGGGTGGGAGGGAGGGCAAGTGTTTTGGGGGAGGGGGAGCACAAGGATTGCACGGTGGCAGGTCTCACCAGGCCAGTGGCATTACTCATCATGCTCTACACCCATAAGACTCAAAAGTGAGCCAAATTGGCAACAAAAACTAGTAAAAGAATCCACAGTAGAGACCAGTATTCACAAGTTTACACATACGTCTCAGCTCTCAAGTGGGCTGGCAAAAAAAGAACTAAAATCCCACATAGGGCTAGCTGCCTCTCACTTAGAGCTAGATCTCAATTGACCCAACCAAAACAACACAAAGTACCACATGAATGCAGGGCAAGTGCAGATACTAGAACAAATGCAAACACCTCAAATACACTAACAATGTAAACAAATATGTCACATGGCCGTATTAGATCACAAAGAATACAAACATAAACCAACTATTTAGTGTCTTCTCAACCATTGTAGTGGCAAATAACATGAAGAAAATCACTGACCTTAACTTGTGCACCCTTTAGCTCGATGAAGTGAGTTTTCAAATGAGGTGGAACCTTTTCAGGACCCGGAACAGATATGGCCGCAACCATTAATGGCAACAACTGAGGAATGTTGGTTTGCACAAGCCTGCTATACAACTGAAACAGAAACATAACCACCAAAGGGGTCTCTGTGACAATCTTAAACGACCGCGTACTGGGATTAAGTTGTCCAGCCCCAACATAACCAGTAGGAGGACCCACTTGGTCTGAAATGTCCATCAGTTTAGTATCTTCTCCCCCAAATGAACCAAAGGAGGAAGACTTCATGGACACAGACGCTGCTGCTGCTGCTGCTGCCACGTCCCCATTCTCGAAGAAATGGCTGACCGTCAATCTAAAATTCTGGTAAATTTTACACACAAAATCGAGAAAGGGCTGAACATCATTTTCCAGACTTGGCCTGAAGTTCCTAAGAAGGTCGAATATGATTCGGATACAAATTAAGCCGTTTTCCTCATTATCTGAGGTGAGTACGTGCATTGCCACCTTCAAGAGGTCCTGAACAAAGGGGCGAAGCACTTCGCTGTGAGGGAGACGGTTAAGAATCTCCACCACAATGTTCCGGAGCTTGTGCTCGGGGTTATCAACTGATTGAGGCTTCGTGATTTGATAGAGAATGGCAGAGAACGCCCTGAAGTAGCATTTTAGGAAATTCAAGTACTCCCCAGTGTGAGTAATCTCCAAACTGTCCCGTACCTCCATGGCCATTTGAAGCCTCGCCTGCATTTCTGCTCCAAAACACAAACTAGAGACCTCAATGTTCATTCACAGATACATATATATATAAATATACATAAACAGCTAGTTGAATAGCTCTTTCTACATACAAAACACACACGGCATGTTCATCGAAAATTACGGATTATGCAACGCAAGTGGAGTTATATGCACATATAAATATCAATACAGACAAACAGCTAGTTGAACTGCTCTTTCAAAATACAAAATACACCCTACATGTTCGTCGAAAATTACGTAATATACCACGTAAATTGAGTCATATACACAGAGAAAGAGAGGAGGGAAAGAGACATACGGAGGTCGGGTTCAATTAGATGGCGAGAGTGCTGCTCGAAATTCTGAATTGGACTCATGGCGTGAAGTAGTCGGAGAAACCCGAGCTTCCGATTGGGTGGAGCAAAAGCACGACGTCGAACTATAAGATTTGCTCTCTAGGGTTTTGAGAACCAAAGGCCTCGGGATGATTCTGAAGCGCTTCTTTACAATTCTTAAGATACTGTACAGTGATTGTTTACTCGGAACTCAGGTACTGGTTCCAGATGAAGAAACGAGAACGATAAATGATCTCTCCAAAACCCAATTAGGGTTTTCCCCAGTGCCGTGATCGGCCAAATTGGAGAATCTAACCCAGGGTTTCACGTTTACCTACGGGTGTCTCCGATGAAGACCAGAAGCCATACTTGTCGAGTGTGTATATAAAGAGGGGTGGGGGCGACCTTCGTGGGCAGATCACGCGAATAAGAATGAAAAAAAAATACAGAGGATAACTCGCGTTTGTGACAGAGGGATGCATCCGGTCCGATCCGATCTCACTCAGTTTACCGCACTATCGGAGTACCGTTCTGATCTATTCCGAGCTATTCCGAACTATTCCGATCAATACTATCTCTATTTAAAAAAATTAAAAAATTAATTAATATCTTTTGGATAATTAGGCACAATTTAAGACTAAAATTATTTTTTTTATGTTTTGTAATTTATTTTTAAATTGTGATATTTTATTTTTATTTTTATGTTTATTAATATTTTTTGTTAAAATATATTATTTAAAATATGTATATTAATTTTAACGATAAATTTAAAACGATACGTCGGTACACAACGGTATCGGTACGTACCGTACTAGTAACAAAATCGGTACACTCGCCAATACGAGATTGATAACTTTTATTTGGTTTAATTCAATCTAATTTGATTTCGAAAAATTGTGATCAGTTTAAATAATTTAATTTAAAATTGAATTAATTCACCCGGTTGAATTTCAATTTGCTTAATCATGATCCAATTTTCAATGCATTGGTTCGGTCAAATCACAAATGAATCAAGCCGAACTGAACATGCTAAAAAGGATCAAAATGAATACGACAAAACTAAACTAGTTGAAAAATAAAATAAAATCGTTCAATTTGTCATAAAATCAATTAAACAAAGTTGTGAAACTCATGTCTTTGATTTTTTCATTATGATTAGTTTTTCTTCTCAAAATATCTACTAAAAAAATATAAAATTTTACACTGATTTGATATATAATTTATCAAAAGTTTTTTTAATCAAATAAACATACGAAAAAATATACGTTTTTTTCTTTTATTTTCTTTTACTAACTCGCTATTGAGCCCAATGGCTGGCCCATCTGGACTTGGGCTGAAACTACCACTCTTGGATGGCTTGTTAATTACTACCTCCAACTGGCCCATCTAGCCCAATGGATATTCAGACCAGGGCAACCTTCAGTTCAGGCTTGGGCTGCAATGGGTTGTGCATATTTATGATTATAGTTAGTAACGAATTTATACATATGTATACGTATATGTGTGTGTATGTTTTTTATACCCGAGGTATTTGGTCAGCTATCAAGATGGGATAAAGATTAGAAAAGTTTCCACCTAAATTACCGACTACTCCTCAGAACCCTGAAGTTAATAATAATCAGGTATAATCAACGATGCTCCACGTATTAAATTGTCGAGTTTCAATCGCAGGATGTTTGGATTTACAGCTCATCCGCTCTGCCACTCGGACAAAACCATCCATTTTTCTAGATACCAAAACTTCGTACTCAACAACATATCTCAATTTCGTGTTGATGAATGAGAAAGAGACAAACACAATATTGATAGGATAGGTAGGTGACATATAGTTTTCCGTTGACTGAATTAGCCGTTGGTGTGACCTCCAACACTTACAGTGAAATGGCAAATCTGTTTTAAGGATATTATGAGAAGACATAATAAATTTTTTTTCTTCAGACACTTGCATATCGGTTTTGCTAATTCATTACAATATTTTAAGGTATCTTTACGTATAGTTCTTGTTATTTACAAATAAATGCGCACGTTACGCACCAAAACATATATTGTCTATTATTTTAGTTACTTACATAAATTTTTGATATTCTTTAGTCTCACAGTTGCTGAATCTAATACAGACTCGTATATGTCGTGGCCCAACATCTCGTAGATTGCTGCCCCTTCCATGTGAAATAAGCAAAAAGGTACCAAACATGCCCTAATTTTGGCACCGCCCTCCATTTGCATTGTGATGGAAAATGAAAGCTCCTCAACCTAAGAGAGCCCTTAATCATTCTGGGACCCCCCAAAGGACCACCTCTCTCTCTCTCTCTCTCTCTCTCTCTCTCTAAGATGATTAGATTAAGCTGCAGTAAAATTGAACAAAAGAGAGAGACAGAGCAACCACCAAACCACATCAGTGTCAATTAACAGACTATCAGTGTAGTGGACGCGAAGAAATGAAAGTCCCCCACATCCCTATCAAATGATTTTGTTTAACTTCCTTAAAGTAATCACATTTTTTTAATTCAGATTAGTTTTTACCGAAAATATTTATAAAAAAAAACACGGAAGATCGATTTCGAAATTTCGAATGAAATTTAATGTTTTGAAAATTAAATTTTAAAACTCGAAATGATTTTCAAAAAAGAATGGGGATTGGATACGGGTGAAATTCGTGCCAATGGCTGAGATGTTCAGTCGACTCCCTCCCCCCTCCCCATTTGTAGGTGTCTAGACCCCTAGAAATGAGTAGAAAAAGGAGAAGGAAAGAGGATCCGGTAAACCGTCGTAAGTAGTGAACAAGTATAAGCTCCGACGCCCGACTGTATGGAGTACTTACCCACTAAGAAAAGGGTTGTTTTGAGTAATGAAACTTCACCCCACCATTAGCAACAACTAAAAAGTGACAAATATATATATCTTCTGTATCTTCCAATATAAAGCACCTACTCCTTGAGGCTTAACTTAAGCAAAGAGCATATCTTTGTCACCGCCTTCATTCCATCATCATCAACTCTCTCTTTCTGTCTCTCTCTCTCTCTCTCTCTCTGGCCTGCGTGATTAATATGGAAAAAGAGGAGGGGGTGGTGGTAAGAGGACGGGCGGAGATTGACACCCGAGCACCATTCCGGTCAGTTAAAGAGGCAGTTACGTTGTTTGGTGAGAGAGTTTTAGCCGGGGAAATCTATGCCAACAAGCTCAAACAGGTTCTCTATCTCTCTCTAGAATCCTACACTTGCCTTCATATGGACTCGGCAAGAGGCACATTACATTACATTACATGTGCCTCGTGTATAAAAATAGCTAGCATCGTTCCGTCGCTATATGTACTTTAATACTTAAATCGGAACCCCAAAGGGTTGTCCGAGCGGTAGCACAGACGAGCTGTAAACCCAGACGTCCCGTGTTCGAAACTCGGTAGCCTTGAAAAAAGGCGCAACTATTTCAAACTTTGGGGCCACTGGGGGTGTTCAACGGTCGACCCGCCAGGGCCTCGAGGATTAGTCGACTGGGTGTTGGGGTCACGTTCGAAGGTCACCATGCCGCCTGACTCACGTGTCGTCGGATACCTCGATTATCAAAAAAAAAAAATACTTAAATCGGTTTGTGAAAAAGAAAGATTTAACCGGAATCACTTTTAAAGAGATAAACTATATGTACAATTTGAACTCTAAGCTAGTATGTGCGGAACACGCTTATTTTAACGTCAGAAATAGTTGTCGCTATCACTGGCGTCATGCATGACGCACCGAACGTCGCGTGTCAGGTTCGAGCTGCCTGGAATGACATGTGAAAGACGAGCGTAAGCACGTTGGCTGGTCATTTGTTTTGGTTACCACTTTGATCCGGCCCACATGGCATTCACCCGCCAAGCGGGTTGGTTCTTGCAGACCACGTCGGACTTTGGTTTGACCCATTGGGCTACTTGGTCGTTGGGTCTCGTCTAGTTAACAACCCAATTCGGTGTCGACTCAGCCCGTACTACAATACCATGTAATATATTCTCCTTTTTTTATCCACTTAGAGCATACATACTCTAATTAATGTGGCTATTGCTGTTGTTTTTAGTTTCAAACCAGAGAAAGTGAACTACACCAATCCCAGTTTGGAGCCATAACAGCAGAGCTTGAGGAGACAAAACAAAGTCTTACAAAAGCCACAGAGGAAGGCCATTTCATGGCTTATTGCCTGAAATCACTTAAACAAGAGCTTGAACACACAAAGAGAGAGCTGAACCTGTTGAAGATCACAAGAGAATTCTCCCATAAACCGCTGCCACCAGCTTCATCTGATGATCCTGAGATTGAAGAGCTCAAGTTCATAGAAAATCCTGTTGGGGAAATTATGCAGAAGAACACAGAGAAAACAGAAGATGGATTGGAGTATTACTTTGAGAAGAAGAGATCTGTCAAGTTTGCTAGTCCTCCTGCTAAATTAATTACTACTAGCAAAGATGTTGGAGTACTGCTTGAGACAAACCCTAGTTCTTCTAAAAGGAGGATCAAGAGAAAGCCTGTGATCCATTTCATTGGAGGGTTGTTTTCGAAAAAGAAGGGAGGCCAAGAAGGGAGCAATCGGATGCTATCCTAGTTCATGAGAATTCGAGTTTTTTGTTGTGATGTTGTTATGTTTGGTGACGGTTAATTCTTTTTATCTCTCGTTCTCATTTCAATAAAACAAATTGTCAATAAAAAAACGAAAAGTAAGTCTCTTAGTGCTCGCGAGACGTTTTAAATGGGCATCTGTCAAGTTTGCTAGCCCTTCTCCTTCACTAGCAAAGATGTTGGAGTAGTATAGTGCTTGATACAAACCCTAGTTCTTCTAAAAAGATGATCAAGAGGAAGCCTGTCATCCCTTAATTTCATTGGAGGGGGTTGTTTTCAAAAAAGAAGGGAGGCCAAGAATTAGGTGAATCGCTTGGATGCTTACCTAGTTGGTATTTGAATTTTCTATTGTGATGTTGTTGTGTTTGATGACCATTAATTTTTGTATTTTTCTTTCTCATTTCAATTAAAAAAACATTGGATGATCAAAAAAAAGAAGAAAGTGAGTCATGCCCGACATGTTTAAATAGGCATCATGTCATATCGGTCAAGAATTTTCTGTTTTCAAAATTCATGTCTCTCTCGTTCCCGATACGCTCTCAATAGGGGAAGTGATTAACTTTATTCGTACAAGATTTATGCATAATAATCTGAGGATGCGCATGAAATAGTGTCATTTCTAATCAAATGTCACTATTTTGATGAGAAAATGGAGCAATCAATCAATCAAATTATTGATAATTAGCTTAAGCCAAATAGAATAACCACACAACCTTACCCCTAGACATTCCATCTCTTTGGTTGTTGTTTTTATTTATAAGGTGAATTATTTTTGCGATCTTGAATTTAGGAATTAAACCCGCAAATTAATTGCACGTAAATTCAACTACACAACCATAGAAAAAACTTTAACGATCCACAACTAATCCAATTGGTGAAATTTCACGTACTCCCAAGTGAGCCATATTTTATAGAACAATGCTACACTCCAAGAAAATCCCACAAATACAAGTGAATCATGACTATTGATTTTAAATTCGATGAAACATTTTTGCTCAAATTTCATAACTTTTCCCATTTTACATATGTTCTCCATCGCTGAATTGCAACCCATTTCTTTAACACGACCATGCTTTTTAACAAAAAAAACAAATGGAAACATGCACACATACATATACATATACGTATTATAAACGGAATACCTCCTTTGATGTGAATCCCTTTTTTGAAGTTGGTTCATAATATTACGTTTCCAAAAAAAACTCAATGACGGAAAAGGGTATTTTCGAGAATTTAATTAACTTTACACTCATTTCCCGTAAAAATGTAGGGACAATAATGCAAAATAAAAGTCTACAAAATGCATGTATAAAAAAACTACCAGCAGTTTTAAAACCTATTTGGATAAAAGTTTACAAAAATTACTCTTTTTTTACTACAAAAATTGCACATCCCTCCATTTCTGCAACACACGAATTTCCTTTCTTTCTATTTCTTTTTCATTTATTCATCTTTTCTATCTTCTTGGCACACGCAGTGTGTGAGCACTTGCTGCTAGTATTTGTTGTTGCAAAAATTGTTGAAAACTTCGATTTTGAAGCTACAAATTAAGTGGGACCCGGTCTTCGGACGGGGTGGTCCCACATACCATTGTGTTCATCTCCGATAAAGATCGAGCTCGTGTGGTTGGTTTCATATATAATTTTTCGATGAATTGAAAATTGTCTTTAAAGTGAGCTATATACTCATACATGAATGTTGATAAAATGAGAGATGTGGGTTTGTCCCACATTGGTTGGAGAAGAAAAAATTATTGAGTTTATTACTAGAATTTTTACACTGGGGCTTGGCCCTTAGGGTTATAGAAATTTTGTGAGCGGACGAGCGCCCACACAATTCCACATGGTCGGGTTGGGCCGGTGGGCCGTGGGCCGTGGGTTGTGAGCTTGGGTTTGGGCTTGGGCTAATAAATATTTTTTTTTTTAGAAAACTAATTCAAATTGGGCTAGGCCCAACCGGATTTAATTGTTGTTAACCCATGACCTAACCCACAGAAGCTGTCTTCTAGAATGTTTGCGGACACATTTTTTTTTCAAAATGATGCATCCTTCTCCGATCAGTCACAACTCTCCAGTTAGTCGCAACTTTTCGGTTAGTTGCAATGCCTCCGAACGGACACTTTTGTACCTATAATTACAGAAATTGTCTTCATGTTTCATCACTTATAAATTTCCTGCACGCTTTATATAAATATCATACCATCATACCATTATCCTTCTGAGATTACTCCGCAGTTTCTTAGTTCGCATGTCAAGAGAATCAAAGTGCTATCTCCTTCTATCAAAAGTCGTCGTATCTTAGGAAGTAAACATCCGATAATCCCATTAGCACCGGTGTGGGGGACATAATTTGCTCTAAGGAGAGAATATACTACTCGTCTCGATTCGTCAATTTTCAAAATTCTAAGATTAACCCTTGTAAGTAATTATCTATTCTGTATTTTTCATTTACAGGTTCTGTTTAATTTGTACACTAGAGTTTTGGTTTTGGTACACCAGAAACAACACGTGTATATAAATATATATATATATAGGGGATGGCTCCATAGACCAACACTTTTTTAGAACAATATTAGACCAACGGCTAAACTCTTGATTTCCGATTAAATTTTAATGATCCGAACCGTTCAATATGTTTAAAACATGTTTTTAAGGGCATCCGCGAGAAATCAGCTCAAAATATTAACGGAAATGGCTTGATCCAAACAGTGGTTCAAAATGCTGACAGGAACTGTTTTATAAATCACTATTTGAATCAAGCCCTTTCCGGTAATATTTTGAGCTGATTTCTTGTGGGTACTCTTAAAAACATGTTTTAAACACATTGAACGGTTCGGATCATCAAAATTTAATCGGGAATCAAGAGATTAGACATTAGTCTAATATTGGTCTAAAAAAGTATTGGTCTCTTTAGCCTTATATATATATATATATATATATATATAGAGAGAGAGAGAGAGAGAGAGAGGGAGATGCTTGAATATATTAAAGTGGGCACACATGCAACCATGTGAATCCCTTCCAACTATATATATTTTTGTCAATTTTGTTTACTTTTCGTACTTTACCAAAAAAATTTATTAGGAATAATATATTTTTGTGCCAAATTTTTAATATGTGGAGGGAGCCTTTTGTACCCAGCTTCAATTTAGGAAGCAATTGTTTGACTTGAAGCAAGCTGCTGATTCCTCGCAGCAACTCCAGCAAAATTCATGGTCAAGTAACCATTTTTATTTGTTCTGGGTCCTGTCCCAAACCCCATTACCATGTCCATTATTGTACTATTACTAGATTCCTCAAACATGGTTTCACGGTACAAAGTATGTTTTTAATAAGTTCGGGTCAGTTTATATTCACATCGATTAATTTTTTTAGAGACTAATTCTACCGTTTATTAGCTGGGAGACCCGATTAAAGTCAAAGTAAAAACCAATATGGAATGACCATATAGTGAGTCGGGTCTGTACCTGATCTGAGTTGTAACATAGGTAGAGTCCGGTTATTCGACAAGCCCAATGCGCCGAACCGAAGCCCAACTTGGTTCGCTTGGCCTTGCACAACTAGCCCACTTGGCGAGCGCAATCCATGTGGACCAGGTTGAAGCGGGATGTGACTCGAGAGACCCGACATCGTGGCTACGTTCGTTTTCACATGGTCTTCAGGTGGTTTGGCTAGCTTTGGCACGTGACATTCGACCTGGTGTTCGGTGCCTCATGCATAACATCGGAGTAGCAACGATTATTTTTAACTCATGGGGAACGTGATCCGCACATGCTAAGCTAGAGCCCAAGCTAGGTCCATGTATACAAAGTAATTACTTCACACGAAAAGTACGGCACATGCTTATGATTCACAAATTGACCATCTGTGTCTTTCACATACTGACGTAAGTATCAGAATATTTTTTAACTGACACTGATTGAACAACACTAATTAGTTCTTGCCTTTGTAGTATCAAAGAGATTCGAAAAAACTTACGGATCAAATACGTGTCAAACGAATATCCGATTAAAGAACTTCATACAAATTATAAGAGTTAATATCACCCGGAAAGCTTTAAACTTAAAAACTTAGAAGAAAACAAACTCTTTAAATCCAAACCTTAACCACCGGACCACCCTTAAATTCTTTATTGCGTAAAGTTGAGATTGAATAGTCCATGAAGAACATCATACATAGATTCATATAAATATATAAGTGCTGTGTCATAGATTCCCAATAACTCCCACATACCCCCCACATGGTCATCAGAGACCAACATCCCTATTCCCTCTCCAAATAAAGCTGGAATAACAACCAGAACCAAGCCAGAGGGAGAGAATATGAAGACCAAGCACCTTTGCCTGCCCAAGTTCAGACTCACCACCACCGCCTCACCCTCCACCTGCGGCAGAAACAACCGTGGGTTTTCGCCAATGTCGCTGCTCGACCGCCTCCGGGAAGCCGTGTTTCGGATAATCATGTTGTCTGCTCTCTCCTCCAAGGCCGCCAACCCACAAACTCATGATGGTGATCAAGATCGAGCACATAGATGTTGTTACAATTACCTGAATGATCCTCGACAAAGCGAAGCGGTGGCAGACTGCATTGAGTTTATTAAGAAGAAGGCAGGGACCACGGCGGAGGAGAACCGTGACTCTAGTGCCAGTGGTGGTTCTATCTGATTGATGCTGCCGCTGAGGTGGTGATCTTTGGTTCTGTATTAAATCTGTGCTTTGTTTTTTCTTTTGGGTCCTACTTGTTTTAAGTTTGTAGGGTATTATTTATGTCAAATTTCTGGCGTGAGAATTCAGATTGTAAATTGATGTGTAAAATGAATTACAGGGAATTGTAGAACTTTTTTCTTCTTTCTTTGCAACATTTATGTACAAGCCATGTTTCTCTCTCATATTTATCGTAAGAACAAGTTTATAAACACATGTGAGCTCCACGTGCATTCGGCGATTTCAGATACATCTGTATCCGAATGCGCACGAATTATTTGTGTTCTTAAATTTTTTGTTGTTATAATTAAGTTAATTTCAAACTTGTAGAACACCATGCCTAATTTGTCAACCACTTTTTTCTTTTTTATTTTGGCCAATAAGAATTTACCTGGTAATTTATCAAGGAATTTCTTATCATAGTATAGGAGCTCTCCCAAAATATAGCTTAAAAGCCATATTAGCAGCACTTGGGATGGTTTTAGGCACACTTATTTCCTTTGGCTATAGAATTGCGTGGTTTACTGGAATTTAAAACTTGATTTTCTCCATAAATTCTTCCCGGTAGATTTTTATATTTTATATTTTTTTTGTTAGAGGAGCGACTATCCATTGAACCATGAAAGAAAAAGGATAATCAATATATTTCTTATCATAGTCTGCTCGTCCTGCCTTCTCGATTTTCTTTCCCATTAAACTCCAACACCTGGAGTTTGGGCCTAAAAGTAAATTTATACGGCCCGTATCGGTGCTTAATCTCAAGCCCATATTAGCTGTCTCCGATTGACCTCTGCGGGTCGTTTCATCAGAACGTCAAATGACAGAACCAGTGGAGGATCGAGCTGAAATCCACTCTCTTCTCCTTGTTCTCTCGCAGCATTTTTGTTGAAGAATGGCGGGTAATCATGCATTGCGAATCTCTCTTCTCTCTCTCTCTCTAGGTTTATCTAGGTTGTTCACTGCATACCAACAGGCGTTGTGGTTCGAACTACTTCGAAGCTGCAATGGTTTGATTAATCGTACTCTGTTTTATGCGAGCACTGTTTTTTTTTTTGCCAGGGGGGCAGGCAGAGAGAGAAGACAAGGTTTCGTTGGAGCTCACCGAAGAAATCCTTCAGAGCATGGAAGTCGGCATGGCCTTTCGTGATTATGTAATTCTCTCTGTCTCTCTCTTGATGGTTATTTTCTCGATGTTTCTTCGCATGCGTACGTATACGAAGCAGCTAATTCGCTAGAAGGTTATCGTATCGGTGGCTTAGCTCAATGGGTTTATTGATTGAGTTATTGCTGTCCGGCTTGCTTGCGGAATGGATGGATTTATTGCTTGATGTACTGCTTGCTGGATTTGTGTTCGGTTACAAACAAAAAAAAAATTTTGAAGATTTTTTCTCAAACACTTTTATTTTTTTTCCAAACAACTCGAAATCGTCGAAAAAATTTAAATCACAAATTTTTTCTGAAACACTTACACTAAACAATTATTTCATAAACACTGAACCGAGCACACCTTAAGTTTCTTATTAATTGCTACTGACCTTGGGGCATTTATCGCCAAATGAATGACCTATCACGCTTCACCCACGACTTATGGATACTGTTCGAGATCGAAAATGGACCTGCGGGAGACTAGACTTCTAGTAACAGTAGGTGCACCTTCCGTTGAGTAGAGCTGTTCACAAGAAGTGATTATGAGCTCTTTCTTTTTTCGGTTCATAAGAGAGGATCGGTAATCCTTCCCCCGAATATTGAGAATTGCTCCCGAGAAGAACTTGAAACGAGCTTTGATAGCTCTTTCAAAATTAAAAATGAAAAAGAGGCTCCACCCACACAACAGAGCGGATGTGGCTAATTTGAACCCAAAGCCATCTAATTCTCAAATGATTTTTTCCCATACTTTTTATAACCCACTTTATTCTGTTCGGTTTTGTGAATCTTTTTCTCTTCTCGAGTTCAATTTCATGTTTACTGATGGAACTCTTCTTCGTTATATATGAGTTACATGTGAGAACCACACGATGCTGTGTGATAATTTACTGACACGGATGAAACCCTAATAGGCCTCATTCCCGTAGCTTTTAATAGGCTTCGGAGCTTATTTGGATGAAGCAAGTCTTCCCCCTTCAAGACTTGCTTCACGAATCGAGTTGCACAAGTTGCAATACTTCTACATTGGGGAGACAATTGGATAATGGTATTTGAGGGGAAAACTTTGTTGGTTAATGAATACTAATCTGTTGCCTATAACTTCTCAAATCTTGCTTTACAATCAGGTTTGGTCTTGTAGCCAAAAATAATCTCGTACCATGACGTATCTAACATTGGAGTAGTTACCGAAACAAAGATACTTGTAGAAATAAGTAATTCCATCTTCAAAAGTTCAAAGATGAGCTGGGAGGTTAGTTGATTTATTAGAGAGTGACAGGAGTTTTAGGTGTTTATAAAGTACAAGCTGTACTGAGTTTCAAGATGTTACCGTGACTATCAATTTCTACAGCTTCAAATTGAACAAGTTGTTTGTCATGCTTAGTGATGGGTATTACAAGACAGGTTCTTTTATAAGCTATTCATTTGACTTGTTTGTTTCAGTCTATATCCTATTATTCTGCTCAGCACTATGGTAGTCATGGTTTTCTGTGCTCAGAAAAAAGTCTCATTCAGTTTGATATCTCCCTGTATTGCTTGCTTTGTTACTTTTTATTATACCCCTAGTATGTAGATTATGTTTTTTCAGCTCCTTTGTTTGTAGCATCTTTTCAACTTGTATGTACAAGGACTGACATTGTTATTTCTAATGACAGCATGGTAGAATCAGTTCAGTCGATTTCCACAGGACTTCAAGTTATCTGGTGACTGCTAGTGATGATGAATCCATTCGCCTCTATGATGTGGCCAGCGCTACGTATGCCCCTGCTTTCTGTTGTTGATATGGAGATAGTTTCTGTCTGCTATATTAGAGTTGAATATGAGATAGAGTTTTTCAAAGAGTCTAGTTTGAGTAATGTCTGTAGGTTGTTCTCTCGTCTCTTCTTGCTTCTCTTGGGCAATCACAAGTTACTATAACATGCCACATCAGCAATGTGTCAGTTGGACATTTTGTTTTCTGTTATGTACTTGGCTATATTATCTCCAGTCAGCAGAGTGATATTCATCCTGTAACTAGTTATTTATCCGACACGTGTCATACACGCGGCCGACATGTCACATGTGTCTGTGTCCCAAACGTGTCGGACTCATACGAGCAGTGCAAGAGAAGTGTCTGTACCGCATTTAGTTGTTTTATGTGTCTGACACAAATGCAAGAGTAGTGGGTAAAAAAATGGCAACCTATTTTCACATAAGTTTTTACTCTTTTCTGATGCAGATCTTATGTTTTTTCAATCATAAATGTTGTTGCCGGCTTTATTATCTTTTTGTAGAACAGCTGGAACTTTGAAGCTTGTATTTCTGCCTGGATCGGTTGCATTATTCATCTTAATATTATACTCATCCTGTTCCATTTCACGATCGAGTGATTCTCAAATGATTCTGTGATAGTGTGGTTGTTTTTTCATATTGAATTGAACCACTGAGGAATGTAATTCATTGATACCAGGTGTTTGAAGACAATTAACAGCAAAAAATATGGGGTTGAACTAGTTCGCTTTACTTCTCATCCCACAACAGTTATATACTCCTCGAAGAATGGTTGGGATGGTATGTAGATCAATAATATTGGTTGCATGTGTAAGGTTCACTAGCATGATGAATTTATTCATTTAATTCCTTAGAATCTTTACGGCTCCTCTCATTGCATGACAACAAGTACTTGCGGTACTTCAAAGGTCACCATGACAGGTACTGTTTTGACCCCAACTGCACTTCTTTTAGTCTTCTACTTGTCCCAAATTATCCATCTTCTAAGAATGACATGCTATGCTATTGATTTTACCAGGGTTGTCTCCCTTAGTTTGTGCTCTCGGAAAGACTGCTTCATCTCTGGCTCTCTGGATCGAACTGTTTTGCTTTGGGACCAAAGAGCTGATAAGTGTCAGGTTTAAAACCGTGGAGGCCTTGGCATCTGATTTTTAGTTTTGAAAGTCATGTTTCATTAGTTTTCTGATATACCCTGGTATATTAGGGTCTTTTACGTGTACAAGGTAGGCCTGCAACCGCATATGATGATCAAGGGCTTGTCTTTGCAATTGCTTTTGGAGGATACATAAGGATGTTCGATGCTCGCAACTTTGAAAAGGTTAGTAGCTATATAAAGATTGTTTTATCAAATATGTCAGTTCCAGTAAACTCTAATATTTTGAGATTGATGCTGAAGGGACCTTTTGATATATTTTCTGTTGGTGGAGATACGTCTGATGCAAATGTTATAAAGTTCAGTAATGATGGCAGAATGATGCTTCTGACGACTGCTGCCGGACATATTCACGTTCTTGATTCATTCCGTGGCGGACTTGTAAGTTGTTCTCCTCATGAAACTTTTGAGACATTCTTTTTACGTGAATTGCGCACATTTACGAGTGGATTCCTTTCTGATATGGCTTTGTGATGCATTTGGATATAGTTATCCACATTCAATGTTAAGCCAGTTTTAAGCAATTCCACGCTGGAGGCATCTTTCAGTCCTGAGGGAATGTTTGTTATATCAGGTAATATGAGTATCCTATCTGCTCTATTGGAAGATAGTTACTGAAATAAATGTTTTCCTGCTTTGGACAAGTGGGTGGTACAATTTACCAATATGATTCTTGCATTTATGGCGTTTTCAGCCCTTCGCTAGCAAGCAAGGAAATACCCTTGAGCGAACTTATCATTATCTTGTTACTTAGAAGAAGCTGCATGTGTACTATTTTAACTATCATTTGGTGCTGTAACTGAATCTTGTTACAGACTTTTTGCTCAGAAACTTGTTTAATGTTGCATGGGGAAAAGGACTATCTCATGCGCTAGATTCTAATACTTTCTTCTTTCAACTACTTGACAGGTTCCGGCGACGGTAGTGTGTATGCCTGGAGTGTTCGAAGTGGAAAAGAAGTATGATTAGCCATATTTTACTTTCTTGGTTATTTTACATCCGTCTTTCAAAACATTAAAAAGGAAAAATCCCCTTTCCATTGGTTTTGGTGCTACATGTCACAGAGTAATAATACGTTTAGCACCAAAGGCACAGACTCTCAGGACTGTCATCTCTATTACAACCTTTATGCATAAGGATGTTCAAAGATCCTATACAGGGCACACAGTGTTTACTGACCAGAGGGATGGAATAAGTAGGATAAGCTGCAATGACTTTTGGGGGTTAAGAGTAAAATACTGAAGATACTTGCAGTCTTATATGCAGTATCGTTTTGATTACTCTCTCTCTCTCTCTCTCTCTCTCTCTCTCTCTCTCTCTCTCTCTCTCTCTCTCTCTCTATTGATTTTGTTGCTTATTTTGCCAATTTCAAGGATGCATTGCATCTCATCTTATCCTGCTATTTTTGGTATATAATGTGCACCATCGCTCTGGTTAATGGGAAGATAGCAAATGTAGAAAATCACTGTAGCTTTTCATCCCCATATGGGCCATAAAATTTCAAAATTTTCACTTACCCTTCCTTTATTAGAAACTTAAGGAGCGATAAGGGAAATGTGGTTCAAACTTTTGGACGACGCCAACTTGCTGATGTAGTCTTCATTCTCTTATCAGTAGCTTTCAATATGGGTGTGCTTGTATATATATTTGTTGTTTTTGTAGTTATTTTTGCTCTTTGTTGGTCGCACTCATTCTTACATCATCCAGGTTGCCAGTTGGATGAGTTCTGAAGCTGAACCTCCTGTAATCAAATGGGCTCCAGGGAACCTAATGTTTGTCACTGGTTCTTCTGAATTATCATTTTGGATTCCAGACTTGTCAAAATTGGGAGCTTATGTTGGAAGAAAATAGAATTTCCATTTGGAATACATTCGAAAAAATGTATACTGAAGCGGTTTAAGGTTTGTTGTCTATCCTGAAATATTATTTATGAAGAGAAAACTCATTGCTTCTCATGTTCATTCTGCTCCATTCTATCTATGCTACATGTTTTGCTTTGCAGGAATGGTTAAGAACAGATGGAAGCACATGTAGTCTCTTCTGTATATATACTATACTTTCTGAAGGAGGTGGTCTGTAGTTCAGGTACCAAAATGTAATTTACATGGCTTGGACTCTTTATCAAATAGGTTTTTGGTTGTGCAGTTAGCATACTGCGAACAAGACAGAATGATTTTTTGCACTCAGTGAATCGAGCTTCTTAGTTTCTTATTTAAGACTTGTAAAATCCACATTTATCTGCCAAATGCCAACTCAGACCAGTATTTTTTATCTGGTGTATAGCCATCTTAAGAAAGAAACTGGTAAAGTTCATGATCCAGTTTATGTTAATCGTGTGAATATGAGAATAAAAAAGTCGAGAGAGAATCTCATCACTCTTGATCTGAGGTTGGGATGCCTCGGATATCAACATAGGAACCTTTATAAAGTCCAGAATGCGGGCACACATGCGACTCAGAAACTCAACGCAGTTTGCTCATAGCTTGAGCTCCTAGTGTCGTGATGTTGTCAAACTAGGGTTGTACTTTGTGGGTATTAGAGGCTTACAGTACAGGACATAAATAGTGGTTGCAAAATTATAATAGGCTTAATGGCTTAGCGATCGCGTTGCTAGGATGCATCATGATGTCCTTATTAATAGATTTTTGATATCTGTCCAGGGTTAGCACAAGTTGAACCCTTATTTTCGATATGTATGATATTCGGATGCTCTCTTGTTTTGACCTAAATATCTTTATGCGTCGGTGCCATATCCATGTAGCAAAGATTTTGATGCGGTGTTTTACTAACTTCCATAAAATTGCTTCTGTTAGCTCTCTTACTCTCTCACAGAATCTACTTACCGGCTGCATATAATTGCAAATTAGTAGGGACAAAGCACCTAATATATAGGTATATGATATGGTTAAAAAATGTATGGCATCTCCACACTTGCTTAGGGCATGTGTGGTGAAGGTGTTGGTTTAAGATGTTAGAGAATTAGTTGTTAAGTGGGTGTGTTTTAGCTGCATGTGTTTGTTTAAGAATTGACAACCTCTCAACAATCATGTTTTGGTTCTTACTACAATGTTAGGTTTCGTGTTGCCATGCTATATGATTATTGTAGGGTTGTTAAATATGTCAATCTAATTATGTCTTTCCTTCTTAATCTGTCTTGATCTTGCTTATCTGGGAGAGAAGTAGCTACTTAGTGCCGCCCGGCAGACAATCACTTTGGGTGACTTCATCATTTCAGTACTGACATCAACGACTTAGCGCTAGATATTTTCAAAATCTTTCGAAAGCCCATCAGTTCGGGTCTTCATCCGGTCCAAATTACTAACCCGACCAGATATCCAGTCCGTGGTTTTTGTTGGGCTTCCAACCTCACTAGCTTATCTCTTGGTTCAGCCCAATCATTTCTACCACGGGCCTGCCCTTAGTGCCATCGAGTAGTGAGAACGGTCTATCATTTTGGTTCAATATTGATGTGTGTGTTATTATTAGGAAGTGCATTCGATTCTATTTTCAAAAGTAGTGAAGCACGGGGATGGGATAATGGAGAGAGAGAGAGAGAGTCTTTGCACACAATTTTATGGACAGATTTGGATATAGTTTGGAATTATTCGACGCATTTGGAGCTCATAAAATGATGAGAATTTTACATGTGTCTATAGGTTTCGGACACAATTGTATCGGAATTTGTGCATGAAAATTGTGTGTATAACATTATTGAATCCAAAGGAAAAGAGGTAATTACAAAGGTTAAAAAAACTGGACACACTGGAGAGAGAGAGAGAGAGAGAGAGAGAGAGGTGGGGTATGAAGAATGAAAGTTTTGACAATGGATGAAGTTGGTGTCCAAAAGGGTAAAAGGGAACCAAATGGTAACGAGGTATGCAGAGAGTTACACGAAAAAGGATAGAAAGCGTGATGCACGACAATTGGCTCATTTTACTAGTAAGGGACATTACGTACTTGAATCCTCAAAAAGCTTTCAAGATCTCTCTTGGATCCACAACTCAGATCTCTCTCTCTCTCTCTCTCTCTCTCTCTCTCTCTCTCTCTCTATTCTCTTAGGAAAGCCACTACTGCCCATACTTTCTTCATTCATCTCTCTCTCTCTCTCTCTCTCTCTCTCTCTCTCTCTCTCTATCTAAAAGACATTGAAGTCATCAGTTGCTGTAAAGTATGAAAATTGTCAAACCAAATACAGCAATACATCCTTGGATATATCTTGTTGATGGGGATAGTGGGATCTGGATAATTCTAAAACCTTACTTACAGCTTTGCATGTGACTTATTTACGCGAATCCAAAATCACTGTGTGGGGCCTCTTAACTAGTGTAGGATTAGAAATTGCACCTTTTCTGCCCAGATATCTCTATTCATATGGGGATTAGGAGAGCTTACTTTGGACAAGCGCACTACAAGATGTGCTATGCGTCAAGACGTTATCGTTCTGGCGCTTCAAAAACTGTTAACAAACTCTCTAACTATTTGAACAGTTTCTAGAACGTCAAAACGATATCGTTTTAGTGCACTACAGGGCTCCGGTCCATTCATGCGGATATAGATGACACTATCTCTAAGTGATATTGATAAAAGTGCACATGCACAAGCATGGTATATAATTTAGAAAAATGCTAACCACATCTCATTAGGTGGTGGATAATGTGTAAAAATATATTTGATATTCGTAAATAGTATATTAATATCCGTGAATGTGCATAGATATCTGTAAAATATATAGTGATATCTGTGTTTATTTATTTTTATGTGTATATTATCCACTGCTTATTAGGCGATAGTTAGCAAGACCCTATAATTTATCACGAAGATTATTCAAATGTGATCAAGACATTAGATTTAGGGATTTGTTCTCTTTTAAAGTCTTAGTTTCAAAACCTCTGACGTGCTATCAACTCTTACGGGATCAATGTCCATACATGATTTTGTATTGTCTTAAATTGGGTCTCCTGTCAATGCACAATGAGGGTAGTTCTTCAAAGATTTATTGAATTGCGAGTAAGTTGGTCCAGACAGTCTAAATTTAAAAACAAAAAGATTATTCAAGCCATCAATTGTTCCAATTTGTGTAGGGAAAAATAAATTCAAAGTATACTCAGAATTTGAAAAAAAAAGTACATTTATAGATCATCTATCGAAATAGAGAATAATCGAAATTACAGATCAGATTAATAAGAACTAAACAACATAAATTGTAAAATTAGTATGTAAATTAATACGATACCGAACCGAGTCATGTGTATACATAATCAAATTTGATAAATGAGCTCCATTGGAGATCTTGGGGACCCTATAGTTCTTTTAGAAAGCTAAATAGTTGCCTAGCCAGTGGAATACTCGCAGTGTAATTATATTATATCGTATCAACTCGTATCATACTGCGCCTATGATAAAATACTTGCAGCCAAATTGTAATATTATATCATATAAACTTATATTGTGTCGTGCTTGTGTCGTGTCTATTTATTAATTGTCTTGTGTTATGTTGTGTCATGATAAAATACTCTAAATCTAATAGTATATCATATATATTGTACCCTGCTCATGAAAAAATACTTAAAACCTAATTGTAGGATCATATGGGCTATGGCATCAACCTAATCCTATTTGTGCCAGACTTGTAAAACTTATGGGTTGTAGCTTACAGCTCATAGTCCTCACTTACTTGAGCAAGGAATGAAAGACTCGCTTGCAACGCGCAGGACGGAACAAGAAAGGAAAGAAAAAGAGAAAGACCTATTATGAAATTAAGAGAAAAGCAAGTAGCGCAATCCCCTCACCTAGGGCTTCGAAAGGCGCCGGCTCCCTTCCATGCCCGATCGTGAGACTGCCTGTTGAACGTCCGATTGCACCTTGCTCCGACCTGAGCTATGCAACAACGAAATCACCCTTGCTCCTTGCCGGATGTGCTTGACGGTCCCCCATAATACGCTCACTTGGGGACTTCTTACTCCAGCTGTTCCAAGAGTCTCCGCTAGTTGAACCGTGTCCAGTAGACTCCATGTTCCGCTCATCCCTTTCGTCAGCTGTTTGATCAGGATACTATTACCTAGGTTCCTAAACTTGGAATGGATGGCGGAGCGTAGGTGGCAAGCAGTTATATGGATACGGTGCTTTACCCGTAGAGCTTCTCATAGAAATACAAAAACGTATCGCCCACTTCCTACAATCCGGCCTGAACCTTTGTGTAAGCTCTGCTGTCACGACCCGTCCCAAAAAAAATATAAACAAATACAAGGGGTCGCAACCGGCCGATGGGGTTTAGTCCATCAAGGCCTCAACTTAAAAAAACTGGTTTAGGGATTTCCGTAATATCAGAGTGCAATATTTAAAAGAAAGAGCGGAAATATTGTAAAGAAGAAAATACCCCGAAGTGCTAGTGATAAACTAATTATTACATCGCAAGGTAGAATCTTAGGCTCGGCCACAGGCGGCTCGACCAAAAATTGAAAGTACAATAACATAGAATCTTAACCGGAAGTACTACACGAGAAAATAATAACAACAGTAAAATTAGACAATTTGACGAAGGTCCTAAATCATGCAGCGTCCTTGTCTCTGAAAACACCTGTAGTTGTAGTCAACAACAACTCTTAAGCACTAGGCTAGTGTGAATTTCGTTATACAGTGTTTATCGAGTTCCATGCATAATATGATTTTCTCCTTGCACGCAAGCATTGTGAAACAATTTATAGTCTACAAATATGACAAGTAATCAATGGCATTTGCAAAGAAATCATAATTCTTTTTACAAAGTCAAGCTTCTCAATCATACGTTTTGAGTGAATATTCCAGTTCTATGCACAGTCTCTATTTCAGGATAATAACCAATTTATTTGTTCAACGGTCACCGAATATAGGGAGCTACCCTATTACATGTAAGATCGGCATGACATCATCCGGCGGATCTATCGGTCGTCGATCCTTCAACCTTATTCCGTTCACCTCGCCATATTTCTTGTCCCCTGGCGGTCGGGGCACCGTACGATAGATTACTATTTCCATTCCAGGACAATAGTCAATTTATCCGTTCAACGGTCACCGAATATAGGGAGCTACCCTATCAGATATAAAATCGGCATGACGTCATCCGGCGGATCTATCGGTCGTCGATCCTTCAACCTTATTCCAGTCACCTCGCCACATTTCTCATCCCCTGGCGGTCGGGGCACCGTATGAACATTTAATCGATAATTCTCCTTAAAGGTTTATTTTCAATAATTACAAGTGTCATGGAAATATTATTTGCCAACCACATTTCTGAATAATATGTCAAGTTTATCAACTTCTTAATTAAGCCAATTTCCATAATTCATGCGATTTCCATAATCTCAATAAATATCTCAATATTTCCTTACTTGATTTCAATACAAATAACATGGATATTAAAGACATAAATTCTCGCCAAAAAAACAATTGATAAATATGTATTTTTTTCCATAACATCGGTAAACAAGGCATAACAAAACTCACCTCGATAGTTGTTCGCCCGAAAGCTCTCGTACTGCCCTACGCGTTACCGACTTCGGGATCTATCATAAGGGTCATAGGATTTAGCATGATCGTAATCTAATTTATTTATTTTATAAAACGTTGCATATTCCGATGGTTTATTAGACTCGTGTCAAAAACGGCGTTCGATGTGTCCAAGGGTCACGTGGTATAATTTTTCTAAGTGTTCGGCTAAGGTACTGTTTTTTTATGGGTTAAGTGACGGGTTTTGGTCAACCACCAAGTCTCGGGTTGGGTCTAAAAATGGTTTGGTTCAAACGAAAGTTACCGGTAAAAACAATATTTTTCGTCTCGAAACTCAAATAATGCTCGTACGAGATCAACCCGAACCAAATCTACTAAGTTTGTGTCGAACTGACCTGAACAAGGACTGCCCGAGTAGGGGCTGCCCGAACCATGGGCTGCCCGAAAAGGGGCTGCCCGGACTGCCCAAAACTGGACAGTGTAAACTGTCCAGAAGCTGATTTTACACAGCTGAAAAATCAGCTGTGTTCGACGGTGAGTTTCTCCCATTCCCGAGCCTTCCGAGCCCCGGGTCCAACACGCATGCGTGCTAAAATGTGTCGTCTACAACCCCTAATAAGCATTTTTCGTAGAAATATAGTAGAATAAAAACTCCGAGTGATTTAGCAAGGTATGTTACCGGTAAAATCTGACAGTGTGTATTTTGTCGTTCGGATGGCCAAAACTTCGTATTTTTCAACATAACCACCCCGGATTTGAACATGTACGAGTAATAGGGTGTCTTAGCTACAACTATTATCAAAAATCTTGACTCGAAACGAAACGAGAAGGACGAAACGCACTGTCCAAAACTGGGCAGTGCAATCTGCCAGAAATTGCACATATCAGCTGCTGCGTTCGACAGTCCGCTACTCCCATTCCCGAGCTCTCCGAGCCTCGGGTCCAACATGCATGCGTGCTAAAATGTGTCGTCTACAACCCCTATTAAGCATTTTTCGTAGAAATATAGTAGAATAAAAACTCCGAGTGATTTAGCAAGGTATGTTACCGGTAAAATCTAACAGTGTGTATTTTGTCGTTCAAACGGCCAAAACTTCGTATTTTTTCAACGTAACCTCCTCGGGTTTGAACATGTACGAGTAGTATGGTGTCTTAGCTACAACTTTTATCAAAAATCTTGACTCAAAACGAAACAAGATAAAAACGAAATGCATTCGAAAATGATGTGTATAAAGAGAACGAATATAAGTTTATACCTTCGGTTACGTTTTGCTTCGGATACGAGTATCCCGAGCTCAACCACGGACTGACCCGAGCCTTCTCTCTTTCTCGTTTCCTAATTCGGCCCGCTCATTGTCTCTCTTTCTCTTTCTAAAATGCTAGAAATTGGTAAGTGCAAGAAGTGCAAGTGGTGTGCTTGCTTAGATGTGTGTATATATAACCAAATCTAATGAGCATGTGTCAAGTGTATGTGTGTGTGCCGTGTAAAACAAAAGGGGAAGTAAAGCTTGCTTCCTTAAGCTTCCCAATGCAGGTATTACCATTGGTTAAACTAATTTTTGCATGTATTTGCATTGGTACAAAAAAAACATGATGATAGAGTATGAAATAAGCAATCTTTTGGGAAAAATTATATGTATGCTAGTTATTCTAATCGTGTAGAAAAAAGAGTGGGACCCCCGGTCTCGCCTTTATTGCTCGTTACAAAACTGTTCAATTCTGATCGCAACGAATTTCGTAAATACCGACATGTGTATATATATATATATATATTAGTGCGACCAGAAAAATGATGCGAATTCAATAATCTCGAGTGTTGGGTCATAGTTCTCGCCTCCCTCGTCAGTTAAATTAACAACGTCATTACCTACTGATATTTTGTTTTTAATTTTAGACAAAAGAATCATTTTATTTTATCTCTCTTTTTTTTTTTTTAAACTCCATAAAATAATAATTATAAACTTACAAATTTTAAATTTCCAAAATAATTTACTTGATTAAAAGATTGGGATTTCACATCTGCAGGATCAACAACAATAACTGCACGGAGTACGATAGAATTCCTCGGTACAATCATTCGGGAAGTCCCTCCGAGGACGACTCCCATACAATTCTTGCGAGAGCTGAGGCCATGGAATAAGGAGAGAAGAATGTTTGTCATCAGTCTATAGCCTGAGTACTGTAGTGAGTCAAGGATCTGTCTAAAGACGCAAGTGGAGTGGATAGAGAGAGGGAGAGAGAGGCATTGGGAAAGGCCAGTCCAGTGATTGAGAAGATTGATTTGTGATTTGTGAGGGGGAGGTAAGGAGGGAGAGGTAAGGAGGGAGAGGTTCAAATTTCGATATTTATGCTCTCTCTCTCTCTCTCTCTTCGTTGAATATAACGGCCGCAAGTACTCCCTAATTCTCTTTTTTCCTCACTCTCATCATTCCTTCTCTCTCCTTTTGCTTCTCTTTTTTTTTTTAAGAGTGCTGCACACTAAAATTTTTCTCGAAAATATTTTTAAATTCAAAATCAAGAATTAAAATTCATTAGGATTTAAAAATTTACAAAGTCAAGAAAATCTAATCCACTTATTTTGATTTTTGAAAATTTTTCTAAGATCAAAGACTTTCTTTTTTTAATATTTTTTGTTTCTTTTCTTTTTTTTATACATTGAGAGAAATGCTAGGACTATATATGTTCCAGATATATTCAGACATAAATGTGTCTGAAACTATTAGATACACTTAAAATTCTCAATAATTTGTGAATCCCACACGTATCTAATGGTTCTAAACATGTCTGTATCGGAATGTGTCTGAAATATCTGTATTCTTAGATTTTTCATCCATAAAGACAAAGATTACAATATGATATATATATATATATATATATATATATATATATATATATGTCTGTATATATACACACATACCATAGTTATAAATACTGTAACGTACCGGCCAGTATGTACCATTTTGGCACAAAAACCAAATACCTCTAATACCATACTATTCTCAATACCGGCCCGTATCGGCTGGGTACCGGTCATATCGGCCAGTCGGTACCGGATTTTATTTTTTTATTTTTTTAAAGAGTTGCGAAATTTTTTTTTTTTTAATTTTCTCTCTATAGTTTATATATATATTGGTAGTTGTAGTAAATCCAATAAAGTACAAGAAAATTGGTACTCCATCTGATCCAGTATTCAGAACATATATATATATATATAGTAGGTCGTACCTATAAAACGTTAAACTACAACAAATAGATACAGGTTGAGTTCGGCACCAACCGAGTTGAAGAATGACCAAGTATTCATTCCTATTGTCTTTTCATACTGGATTCTTAGGTCAATCTACTCTAGCGTTGGGTTGAATCAAAAGCTCCATGAGACTCACATATTGCGTCAACTATTTTTAATCGGATGGCGCTAATTCACTATTTCTCTTGCTATTTAGGGTTTAGGGTTCAATCCTTTGTCTTTTCATGATAGGTTTTCAACTCAATTTACAAGACTCGCATATCATGTCGATTCTCAACAAAATTGTATTAATTGGTTATTTCACTCGCTATTTAGGTGAGAATAGTTATGTACAAATAATTCAAAGGGATATTCACCAAATTTAGATCTCTCCACATATATACATATTGCATATACATATATATGGAGTTCCCTTCTAATTAATAAGGGATTCTTCATTTTGTTAAAATGGAGACTTTTTATTGAATGATTTTTAAAATATACTTTTAAATGTGTCCACGAGTAATCAACTCAAAAAAATATCAGAAAGGGATTAATCCAAGTAGTTTCTTGAAAATGCTTAAAGGGATAGTTTTATGAAAAATTATTTAGATCAAGATCTTCCCAATAATATGTGAAGTTGATTTCTTGTGAGTACTCTTAAGAACATGTTTTAAACATAGTAAACGTTTCGGATCATCAAAACTTAATCAGAAAATGAAAAGTCCTCACTTTAACAAAATGAAAGATTCCTCGGAACTCATATATATATATGTGTGTGTATACATGATTTTCTTTTTATCAGCATACACATGATTATGAAATCTTTTCCAGAATGTACTTTTTAAGATACTCCCAATTGCCTCCTAATTTACGCACTGTAGCTTACGAGGCCACCCCAAAAAGCCAGCTAGTGGGTCCCTTTTCCAAATCTCTGTCTGATGAATCTCATGCCCACGCTCTCCTGGAAGCTGGGGAAAGCGCGTTGGAATTATATACCAGTAGAAATATTGCATACAGCTACTCCAGACCTTCCATTGGTTGTTTTTGTTTTTCAAGCCCAGCAATTGGTCATCATTCCTGGCCGGCTGGTGCTTTTCCCTCCCTTTCACAAGCTTGGTTAGCAAAGTACGATTCTCATTGGCCCCGATATGTAATCTAAAAAGAACTTAAAAAGAAGGGTTTTCGATTCTTTGCACCTTAGACGAAAACCGTCATGGTTTGTGCCAATAAAACCATCAAAAGTGTTTGTGGTACTTGTGGAATACAAAGCCATAGGTAATAATTGATCAATATTTCAGGTGAAACCAATTCTCAGAGTGTGACGAGTGGTATATACAATTCCCTAATATGTATATTCAGCGCAGCATGTTGATTTGGGAATACTACCGATTCCAACTTCATGTTTTTGAGTTGGACAAATCCACTCCGCTTAAAGTCTTGTAATTGCCGTTGTAGCACATGTCATTTTGCTAATAACCTAACATGCTAAAGATATTATGTCTACAAATGTGGTGTCATTATCGAAATCTTTCGCCCAATGACCCTTCTAAAAGAAGTCAAAAGATTCCTATATTGCTTATTTTTTGGTTGCAAAACGTTAGTTAGACTCAATAATGAAGGTGGAATTTGCTCGCTTGATCGAATGATTTTGTATTGTCTGTCCTTTATTTATAATTTTTGTATTAACCAACATTAATTGCTTATAGCTTATTTGCCTAAGGCTTACCTAAAATTAATTTTTTTCTTGGTTAAGGATCATTTTGATGTTTGGCCTAAAAGCTTGAAAATCCTTGAAGGGCTACTAGGCTTAGGGTTGTGAACTTGAGAGATGATTCCTTCATCAAACCATCATATTTAACTCATTGAAGACGAGAAGGGAACACTCTTTTGTGCAATTTAACACCATCCGGCGGAACCAGAATTTAAATTTGAAAATGATAAATATAAATAAATAAATTTCCAACCATAATTAAGAAATGGAGAAAGTTGTGCATCCCGCTTTTTTTCTTGGCCAATAAATGAGTCCAATCTTTCAATTGTCGTTAGGATTATTTAGTTTTGAACATGAGAGCGAGACTCAAACATGAAAGTGGTTTCCATAATCAAGTCGATGAAACTATCTAGCTGATTCGTGTATAGTATAACATAGAGAGCAGGTCATAACTAGCAAGGAAAATAAGAGCTAGCTCGGAAAGACATTTACAGTTATCCTTTTCTCACCCACGACTCAACGATACTTGCCATGCAAATCAGAACATCTACCCATTGTCTGAATTTCACCCACTTCCAAAGAAAATTCATTTTCAAAAGACCTCCCTATCACGACCACGACCACGACTTGAACCTAAACCACGACTTCTACCACTCTGAAAGACTAAAACTTTTATACTCAATGCACAAGATAGTAATAAATCATACATATAATTTTTGTTTCTTGAAACTGGGGTTAATATGTATACAAACATACATACATACATACATACATATATATATATATATATAATAGCCATCTACATTATAACACAAATAATAGATTAATTGCCATGACAAGTTTGAAACAAATTCACCACATTAGGCCACAGAAATTAATTAAAGACCCGTTAATTAGAAACATTGGACATGAGCATATATATATAATAGCTAACTACTAAACTAGTAGAGGAGGGAGAGGGAGGGGGAGAGAGAGATTTTGACATGCCCAAAGAGGGGGTAATTAATAATTAGTTAATTAGAGGACCACATGCCGGCATAGGAGTTGAGGCTAAGCTCAAGGGAAGTGCGACCAGTAGCAGTATTACTGGCATAGGCATTGCCATAGGCGCTGCTGGAATATTGATTCCAGCTGCTGCCGCTGCCGGAGTAGTAGCAGGTGTTTGGTAGTTCCGGCGACGGCTTAACGTTGTCAGCGTGCATGGGGAAGAGAGGTAGGGTTTCTATCTCATGTTGCTCTTCTTCTTCTTCTTCTTCTTGCTCATCCTCTTCGATTGCATTCCTCTGTTCAAAGAAAGGGTACGATTGGGTATAAGAATGATCGCCTCCTCCAACCCAGAAATTGTGCCCTATTGTTCCTCCTGCTGATATCGTGCAGTCCTGCTTGGAGAGAGAGAGAGAGAGAGAGAGAGAGAGAGATTTACAGGCTTGAAGTACATGACTCCAAAATCAAATAGATTACAAAAAAATTATTAAAAGATTAAACTCAAGAAAATGCTTAAAAATCTGAGCCTTCTTCACTTGTTTATGGGTTACAGGATTTAAAACGCCAGAATGTTTGGCTCAGAGAGTAAGTTTAACTACTCCAGATAAAAGAGTACTAGTTTCTTCTGGTTTACTGCAACAAGGAAAGGAACATGTCTCTCCATTTCGGAAAATATGAACACTCACACACACACACACACACATATATGTATATAACTACACTGGTAGTGAAAGGGTGTAAAATTCTGCATCTGTGAATGTACATAGACTCTTCGTCCCATTATTTTCATATCCGTATAATAAAAAGTACGATCAAATAATACGAGTAATACCATAGACAAGCAGGGGGAGGCCGGGTCATTTGATGTAAATGTATAACTATATTGAGAGAAAAGTCTTTTTTTTGGGTTAAAAGTCATGTTTTGGAGTAAAACTAGACAAAAGGAAGGCACAAGAAATACCATCTTTAGCAAGTGAAATTAACTAATTACCCTAAAACTTTTCTCCATAGTCACAGATCCATATCCATAGCTTCCCATCTGGCCCACAGCAACCATAGCTGGTGAAGTAGAAGTTGAACAAGATGAAGATGCAGGAGATGGAACGCCTGAAAATTTATCAATCACACCCATAAGACCATGTTTGGTTGCAGTTTTCAAAAATTACACTACCGGCCTTTTCAAAAATTTATTTTTTGGAAGTAAATAATCAAATAAATACCAAAAAGAATCAACAAAACATAACCAGATGAGTGTTTTGATAGAGAGTAGTTCACCAGGAGTATTGAGGAGGGGGTACTTGTTGTAAATAAGGGGGATATCAGCAGAAGTTGGGGTGGTGTTGGTGAACCTCTTCTTCTGCCTCTCACGAGCTTTATGGTTCTGGAACCAGTAAAAGACATTCTTGCCCTCAATCTTACCGTACTGTCTGAGCCTAGCTGAGATCCTTTGAATATGATCAGCACTGGGTGACCTAACTCCATTGTTGTAGTAAAGCTCCTTCAGTATCCTTATCTGGTCTGTTGTGGGTGTCCACCTGCTACTACTTTGCCTACATACGTAATTCCCACTTCTGCCACTCCCACCCTCTTGTTCATTTGCTGCTGCCTGTTGAGATTCCATTATTTTGATGGAAAGAAAATACCCACACAGAGAGAGAGAGATCAGAGAGATCAAAGAGGTAGGTGACTTGGTGTGATCAATGGGATGAGGGTTATAAAAAGGGGGAGATAATGGGAGGAGGGCACATGGAGGGGAGAGAGAGAGAGAGAGAAAGAGGATATCAGGGGGAGATCTGGGAGAGAAGGACTGAAGTCGACAGAGAGAGAGAAAGAAAGAGGGGGGTGAATAAAAAGGAAGGGGACAAAAGAGGGTATAGAAAGTGAGGGATTCAGAGGAGTTTGCTTGGATGAAAAGGCATGACACAAACACAAGGTATATATGATTAAGGAGAGAGAGAGAGAGAGAGAGAGAGAGAGAGAGAGAAGGGTTCTTGTTCTTGTTCTTGTTCTGAATGAATGAGTGAGTGAAGGCTACAAAATGATATGTTGTTTTGATTTGGAGTTCACTTTTTAAATAATAGAGAGAGAGAGAGAGAGAGAGAGAGATGGTCCACATTTACCAAGGCCAAAAAGCCTAACTACAAAATATTCTTGTACTAGGCTAATTTTGTTTTTATTGTATAATATAACAGTAAGCAAGTAATTCCCTTCCTTTCTCTAACCAAGTCCCCAGCTATAACTGTTAGGGGGAAGGCTACTATTTTGTAGACTAGCCTCATGGAACTTCTAAATGTAGAATTAGCTCGGCTTCCAGCTCTTATTCTTGTAGTTAGGATAGTTGGCGATAGAAACAGACTAGATTGATTCATCTCTGTGCATACATGGAGACATAACTCGGAGTGTTTGTTTTGAACTGATCGAGTCGTATGGTTTCTATAGACTTCTTGTCTTAATAGCATTTATTAAGTGATAAGTGACGATGTTCTTTTCAAGTACCTGTTAGTTGAGTTCCATATCACTTATGTTGATCCTTCTTCATCTACTTATAAATCTTGAACAAATCTTATCTACAAATCGGTTTTCAGGTTTGATCAATTAGTAAGCATGTGGGTAACATGGTATTAGAGTTGTGTTCGTTATGCATTTGAGTTCTCTTATCTAACTCTCTGTCCTCCTCACATATGCATTCCACGCTTCGCGTGAGGGAGGGTGTTAGAAGAGTCTCATATCGCCTATGTTGGACCTCCTTTAATTCTTTACTTATAAGTCTTGAACAATCCCTACAAGCCGATTTTCATAATTGAGTTAGGCTCATAAATTTCTAACAGTATCTATGATGATCAAGCAAACTTTACTTTTTTAATTATGATTTTTTTCTATCTACGCTATATCCTTCATCTTGTTACTCCTAGCTTCTAAATCTGCAATATTCCATGGTATAGTTGTATGCTTTAAAATTAGTTAGCTTTAACACAAAGAGAAAGTCTCTTAGCATGAATTATCGTGTATAGATTTATACATAAATATGCATTTAGATTCATGCGATACATATAGAGCCTTGCTCTTCTTCACTCGTAGTGGAGAAAGCTAAATAGGGGATCTCACGTTATAATGAACATAAACTATGAAGGTTCATAAATGATGAATGCGCACAAGCGATCGATAACAATTGAACTCTCGCGCTACTTTTTAGTCTCGGGAAGTGAAAGCTCCTAAGTAAAAGTAACATTTTATAAACATAGGTCGCAAATAGTGGGAAAAAGGCAAATTGCATTTCCTCGGTTGGAACAGTGTCATTGGTGACAGGAAAGTTACAATATCTTAAGGGCCTGTTTGGTTGGGGGATTACAGGTAGGATTTGACTAATAATTCCTCAACTTCTTTTAATCTCGTATTTGTGTAAATTTTTATCCCCCGATTATTAATCTCAATCGGATTAAATATCCTTCATAGGGAAGACAATTCAATCCTTTGGGGGTGTAAGACTAATAATCCCAAGATTATGAAAGGTTCTAGAATAATTAAAAATTTGCCTAAATATCCTCAAATGATCTTCTAAAAGATGATATATAACTTTGTGGAAGGAAAAAGAGTAGACCCCTATCATTCTTCCTCTGTGCAAAAGAGGCCACACCAACCAAACTCTAGCCGAAAGAAGCTCATTGGATGATCGCTAGAATAGGTATATCATCTTAATTTTGATTTTCTAGCTCTAAAAACCGAACCGAATAATAACTCAAATAATTATTTTTTAATAAAAAATATAATTTTTTTAACATTTGACTTGATACCACTAAACCGAAAACCGGACCAAAATCAAAAAAAAAATCAAACTAAATCAAATCAAAATTACTTGGTTCAATTTCTTCTCTATTGATCTACTCTGATGGCATATTTATGTTTTCCGTTGAAAATTAAAATTTTATGTTTTGAACTCTTGTAGCGAGAATCTATATATACGAGAATCAAGCTTTCATGTTCTTCATTAATGAAACCGAATGTATTTTTCTGGATATTTTGTGAAGACACACAAAAAAAAAGGTTAAAAATTGAACAGACTATAGTTCGATCAGGTTATAATTTTCTATTTATATCATTTCCTGTTTTATGGATTAATGAGTGAAATACATAAAACAATATATAGAGGAAGAAGTTACATTTAACTAGGGTAAAACATTACAATAGGAGCAAGATAATCAATTCAGACGTGTTAATCCTTATACAAAGGTCTTCAAAATAAAAATGTGATTGACTGAAGACGAATCATTCATCCTAAATCTCAAGCACAAACAACACACAGAATAAGATAAATTATCTTACTAATAATCCTAGGACTATTTAGTATCTGTACTAATAATCCTTTCAGTACAATTTTTTTTAACCTCCCAACAGGATATATACGTATATGCATATACATCAATGATATGGTGGGACCCAATGGGAAAGAAACTCAAAACTGTAATCATTTCTGAATTCCTCATCACCCCTTTGGTGCTACGGAGCACGCCTCCCCAAAATAAATGCTACTTCCATTTAATAGGCGGTGAAGTGAAAGCCCCTCTGGGGTACGGAAATTATTCTGTGTTCCTCATCACACAGTTTCGTTTTGTTCTCTCATCATAAAAACCCTAGTATTTTTATTTTTTTGTAGCCTAGTCAATACAAAATTAATTAATTTTTTAATTTTCAAATCAATCGAGATGTTCGCAAATTGGCCAGAACAATAAGTTATGAATAAGAAAAAATTTATTTTCGAGATGTTCATGGTGCCCTGAATTGTTTTACTATTGATGTCTGGTTTTGACACTCGTAAGACTTGGCCTGCTAAACATCAAAACAAATGTTTGATCGCACCTTCCTATCGAACCAACTAGTTTTATTTAATCTGAAAAAAAATTAACTTGAAAATTATATCGCTCCCATAAAATCCTCTATTTTCAATCTCCTTTATTAGGTTGGGCATATTTTTGATGCTTTGCTACCTAAAAGTTGCTAGTTATAAGGATCGTAAAACTCACGCTTGAGAAATAAGTAAGTTGGTCTTTCTTTGGTCAGGGATTACTTGCGATTGGTAATGACAATAAGATGAAGGGTAGGATTTATATGTCGTCTTAATCTCTCATTAATTGTATGGTGACAAAAGAACTTAATTAAAATATCACGTGAAGATATAATAAGCGTAATGAATAAAAAGTGAGGAATTTTAAGCTTTAAATGAGACATAAAACATTATTACAACGAAATTAAAGACATTGTTCATTCCCTTTATTAAATGTGTGAGAAAATTTTTGTATTATCGTCCAAGGTGGGATGAACACCCATTTGTGTCTCCAATATCACTCTATCATTATCAATCAAACAAACTCTAATTTATTTTTTCTGGTCAGTGGGAATTTTTTCGGAGTGCTTTCTACTTCTAATAGACCATGAACTAGCTCATAATCATTCTCAACGAGTCTATCACCATAAGAAATCCTATTTTTTTCTTCAAGTCCACAAATATTTTGGGCGACTGATACAACATATCAACTCAAAAGATTAAAATAAAAAAAAAGTATCGTTGTGCTGTCCATGCTACAAGATAGCTGAATAATAGTATTGTGGGGTCATAAAATCTGGGTATTTGGTAATTCTAAAGATCGATCGATCGATCATGAAAACTTCAATAATAATAATTTTTTTCTCGAGCTTTCCCACGCCGTTTTCTACCTTCCAAACACACCCTAGCTCGGCCCTATTAACCTACTAGCCTTCTTCTTGTCTTTTGTCACTTATGAGATATACAATTAATATATGTTTGTATATATATATATATATATATATATGTATGTATATAACTAGTTAGTTTTATACTGTTGGAAAGGCGGAATTTCAGTATGAGATTTTGGACCACGATCATTTTTTGGTCTGGTCCTTTACTCTCTCTCTCTCTGAAAAACTATAACATTTGTCTTTGATTGCATACAATATAAGGAGAGAGAGAGAGAGAGAGAGAGAGGGAGGGACAGAGTCACAAGATCGAGAAGTGTTTTGCTTCAATTACAAGTACTGACCAATAAAATTAAAAACCATCTTTCTTGTTTTTTACCAATTAATATTGAAAACAATCTTCCTATATAACCATGATATACTAAGCAGTCAATAATATACACACGTAATACTAAAGAATTTAAATATGAATACACATCTCGTGAATATTAATACATGTTTAAAAAAATCAATACATTTTTCATTCATATCAGCACACAGATAGTTAGCATTTTCTTATAAACAAAGAGAATGGTAAAGAGCCGTGAGATTTCAGATTCGGAACATCTCAAGCTAGTGTTGTCAATTTTTATTAGATCTCGTTAGTGAATGATAAAATTAATCTAATAAATTAATTAAAATATTTGTGAACTAATCCGAACAGTACTCTTTCATTCTTAATGAATAATCCAGTATTCAAGTTTTTTGTAAAGTAGAAATATTCAATTCCTTCTTGAATTCATCCTGTAACAGTCTCATTCCCCTTTTATACCATCCTGACTGCTTGCAGACTCTCTCTCTCTCTCTCTCTCTCTCTCTCCAGTTGATCAACTTTTCAGATTGTGTTATTTTTTTGATTTTGACACTACATCATGAGATTTTCCTTTCCTTATCATGAATTTATACTTCTCTCTCTCTCTCTCTCTCTCTCTCTCTCTCTCACACACACACACACACAGAGTATAAACAAGAAAATAAACAGAGGTGCTTACCTCATAAGGAGGGAGAGAGCCCTAGAGTTGCAGCCCCCTCATTGGCACACTCCTTCCTTTTCTTTCGGGTAATCATCCTCTTGATTGTTATCTTTTCTCCCCATATCTCCAAAAGATAACATCACCAGGATATCATCTCTCTCTCTCTCTCTCTCTCTAGAGCATATATATGTGCTACTGGTCTCATTTCCTTTTTGCTTTCTTTATCATTAAATCCTAGAAAGAGACTACTTGGCTATATGAGGAAAAACCCTAACTACTGCTACTACTACTGCTAGTTTGTTTTTTCTTTTCTTTTCTTTTTTGTGAAAAAACAAACACTCACTAAACTGATCAATGTGGGTTTAGACAGAGATAGAAATTAGAATTTCACGTTTAGGGGAGATTAATGTAATTTAAAGGAGTCGAAATATAATTTTTAAAATTTATACTTGAGGTCCAATTTTTTTAAAAAAAATTTGAAGGAACTCGGCCCCGGACTCCATGTAATTCCTCCATAGGTGTGGAAATCAAACTTTTCCCACAATGGATACTCCTGTGTGTCATAAATATCGCTCACAGACCCTTTGGGAGCTTGGATGCAGATGGGTTGCTTTTCATGTATTTTATATGTTGGGTTTTGAACGTGGTAAAACCTAAATTAATCTAATCAAGACATGTTCATATTTTTCTTGTGTGTGTGGGTACGTTACCGATTAAAAGTTTATATTTATCGACATGAGAAAGACGGTCAATGAATTGATGATTTTATCGTCAAATTGTTTTCTCGCCAACTAGATACGAAAAATTCATTCACAATTTTTTGTCTTACAAAGTAAATTTCCCGTGTGAGAAAAAATTCATGTGTCAAGCTAAATCTGAAGAGCAAACTTTAAGTTCCAAGTCTGAATATTTGAGAGGTTGGACCACATGCACCAAGGAAAGCTACCCTAGAACTCAATTAATCCCTCTTTGTGTTGTTAAATGCTGATAGTCTCAGACAGTTGACTGAATCTCCCAAAGGACCACACACAAAAGAGACTTTGATTCTTGAAAATTAAATGTGTTTGTTCATCTTATTTGACTGAGATATTCTTGCTTTTATGGCCTACAAGGGCAATGTGTTTGTCTTCTAAGGTATAAGTCACACAATGCAGGTGCTCGAGTATAGGTAAAAAAACGTTCTTCAAAAATATTCTAATTAAACTATATATTACAATTCGTGAGAAGAAGGATTGAGAATGGGAACAAGGATTGAGCCGAAGGCTTGTCATGGTATATACGAACACGCAAGGCCTTGACATGTTACCGGCAAAGAAAGCATGTTGTTGCCTACAAATGACCTACGAATATGTCCGATGTTGGCATGCCAAGACATGGCATGATAGAAAAGCTTGGCACGATATGTCATGTTACTGATCAAAGAAGGCGTGTCATATCATACGAACGTGCAAGACAAGACAAAGGTTCATCCGCTGAGAACATGCACGACATGACATGCCAAGGGCCAATGAATCCATAAACGACCTACGACATTAGCATGTCGTGCATGTTCAAAGAGAAAGATTGGACATGAAATGTCATGTAATTACCACAAAAACAAGACGTCTGTCATGACATTTGAATGTGCAAGGTAAGGTAAAAGCTCACATGTTGAGAGCATGCGAACGGCATGGCAGGTCATTAGCCGATTAAGACATGTCGTTGCTTACGAATAACCTACGAACGTACACGACGTTGACATGTCAAGACACGATGAAAAAAAAGGCTATGGATATAACATGGCGTGTGACTGACTCAAGACCATAAGCGTAAAGCTATGATTGAGACTAGAACAGATCCAATCGTACGGACCGAAAGATTACGTGACTAAAGTTATGTCATTTGTGATCACAATAAAACGTTTGGATGGTGTATTTTCATATGGATGATTATGCAGGAATTTTCCAAGGGTGGCAAGAGAATGTTAAAGAGCATTGGAAGGTCGGAAGTTACTTCAAGAAAGATCGAACGATTCGAGTTGTTGAAAGATGTGTGGTCTTGATTTATTTGTACACGTTGGTAATTTGGATGACGACGGGAACAATTCACCGGGCAATCTTCCTACTAGGGTACCCACCTAGCTATTGCACGGTATAATGTTACTGTGATACTAGAATTAGATTAATACAATAGACAATATCGTTGCATTTATTCGAATAAAAAATTTCAAGTACGAATGTTCATTTGATCTGTCACCTAAAAATGTTGAATAGAAAAATGAGATTTCTTAATGTCGAATTTAAATATGTTGAATTACCACCTAAACATACAAATAAATTCAATAATTCTATATTTGAAGCCAGGAACTTAAATATTAGGGTATATTATTTTGTTGATATTTTTGTAAATTTTTATAAAAAGTAATTACCGAAAAATTTTTTATAACCAACTCACCCTAAAAAATTTCAGTCTCCCCGCCGTTTTGAATTGAGAACTGAATTTACTTATTTGATTTCAAAATCCTTCTCCAAAATGCTCCAAAACGAGGACGAAGCAGATGGCGGTGGCTGTGTTCTTACACCAAAACGAGACGAAATTGAAAAATCTTCCGAAGACTACGTGAAGAAGGTACTCTGCTAGAAACCCTTCAAATTTTGTATACATTTTATTCCTCTTGGGTTCATCACAAATCCATCGTTTTAGCAATGGTTTTGTGTTAACTCAATTATCAGTTTGTGCCTTTTCGGACTATACTTGGTTTGGGGTTTGTGTAATTTACGAATAAGAACATATTCGAAGTGGGTCATATTTTGATTCGGAAGAACTCCATTATTTCGTCTCACAATGCTCGTTGTGTTTGTGTAGGTAATTTTGAACCCATCATGTCGGAAATTATCCAAAGTCAACGTAGTTTCATTTGGAAGAGTTCCACTGTTTTGTCTGATTGTGCACGTTTGTTTGTTTAGGCAATTTTATACCCATTATGTTACCTATTATCCGTGTGTTTAGGCAATTTTAGCAACGATTTTGTGTTAACTCAGTTATCAGTTTGTGCATTTTCGGAATATATTTCGTGGGGGGTTTGTGTAATTTACGAACAATAACATATTCGAAGTGGGGTCATATTTTGATTTGGAAGGACTCCATCATTTCGTCTTACAGTGTTCGTTGTGTGTAGGTAATTTTGGACCCATCACGTTGGAAATTTTCCGAAATGGACATTGTTTGATCTGGAAGAGTTCTACTGTTTTATCTGATTTTGTTTGTTTGTTTAGGCAATTTTATACCCATTACGTTACCTACTATCCATGTATTCATCTCAATCTTCATTAGCTGGTGGTTCATGAGTTTTCTTTAGATTTCGAGTAAGAAGCTCAAAGATGATCTCGTTTATGGGATTTTGCAGAATTTGGCAAAAAAATAAAATAAAATGAAAGATGTTGTATTCGTGAGTCAATAGTATACTAAAAAATTGTACCACCTTTGTGTTGGGATCTGTATTTCTTTAATTGAGAATCCCAGATTTTTTGAAGTATTCTATTTGCATATATTGAAGTTTTTGATGTGACCATTCACCATCGTATGTAGCTTGTTTCTTCGAAGTTTTAACTTGTTAATTCTGGGTTTTGTGTAGAGTTCAAACAAGAGACTGGAAGATGTCGAAATTAGTGTTCCAATAGTGTATGGAACAATGGCATTTTGGCTTGGTAAAAAGGCCATTGAGTAAGTAGTATTTTAGTTTATCATCTTCACATTACTTATCTCCTGCCATCTTTTGGTTGGATTTCCTTAAATGCTTTCCTATAAATTAGGTCTCAGACACATAAGTGGACGGTGTACGTGCGTGGGGCAACCAATGAGGATCTGGGTGCCGTTATTAAACGAGTTGTATTCAAGTTGCACCCCAGTTTTACTAATCCAGTGAGAGTGGTCGAATCACCTCCGTTTGAGTTATCGGAATGTGGTTGGGGGGAATTTGAAATTTCCATCTCCATTTCTTTCCACAGTGATGTTTGTGATAAGCAGTTGAGCTTGTGAGTTTTTTATTATTGCTAATTGTTAAGTGGAATAGGTTCAGTAGCAGCATAGCATCAATGATCTCACAACTTTTACAGGTTCCACCAGTTGAAGTTGTACACCGAAGACGAATTTGGTCCTCTTTCAACCAAGAAACCTATGATTGCGGAATCTTACGACGAGATTGTTTTTGCCGACCCCTCAGAGACTTTCTTTGCTCGTGTACAGAACAATCCAGCTGTAACTGTGCCAAGGCTTCCTGCTCCATTTGACTTGGCTCCTGGTAAAAGTCCTTGGTGTGCCATGCGATATGCTCAGTGTTGATTATGATTACTTTGAGCTTCTATTTGCTGCCGGTATTTTTTTGCAGTACCTCATGTGGATGAAATGAAGAGAGGTGATACTAAAGATCATTTTCTTAGTCAGTGGTTCGTGAATTTCGCAGATACGGATGAGCTACTAAAATTAGCAGCAGCTCGTCAGCAGGTCATAGTCAAGTCATTGCTTTCCTCGTCTTCTTTTTCCTTTTGTTTTTTTTGGTGATTTAGTATTTCAATTAAGATGAGTTCAAGCCTTAAGGAGCTTATATGTTTGCACATGATGATCCCTGTACGTTGCTAGTCTGCTTTCCTTTGGTCTAAATTTTTTAACTCTTACACTCAAGGGTAACTTATATTATGTCCAATTCACTTGCATGCATCCTTTTATCCGATTTTGGAAGCCTTTAAGTTCAAAGGAACATTGAGGAGTTGGAGTCTAAATTCCTACGCCCCCACTTGGGAAGGGTATCGCGGATGAATAAGGAATAAGGATGTAGCAGGAAAACACCATATGAATTTTAGTCCCCTCAGTCAATTTAAATTATGGTATTCTGCACCTGTTGTCCTGCTATGATCAGAGTCAAAGTTATCAATATGCATTGTTTTGTGATTAGTTTATTTAAAAAATGACCGAGAGTAGGAAAGGGTGTCTATTGTTCCTTTCATTATCTTTACCTAGTGGAATATTTGGATGCCAAATGGTAGTTCCCAATGCTGCCTTCTGTTTCACCACCCTTTGTTAACTTGAATTATAGATCATGGGAAAGTATTCACTTCCACTGAACATTGTTTAGCTCTCATATAAGCCTCTATGTTGGCTGAAGCATCGGGTTGTTTTGAAAAGTATAGAGATTGTGTAAGGGAGGAAAATAATGGGAGATTGTGGTTGTTCCTTTTGTCTTGAAAAAAGTATGCAAAAGAATCTCTTTTACAATAACAAACTGCTGGACCAAATATTATTACGTGAACTAGGGAAGGTTGAGGTGCAGGGAAATATTCCAACACATTGAGAGTTGTGATTGATGCTTTCTAAGGCATTGGTTGAATCTCTCTTGTGGATTATGTGAATTTGGTTAAGAGAATTTTGATTTGTTATGATTGCTAATTTGATTTTTTCCCTTTCGCATTCAATGATAAATTAATACTTTGTCGACTGGGCTCTCGCAAAACATTGCTGAACTTTGGAGAAGATGCATATTCCAGTCCCTTTTTTATTTGTCATTTATTTTTTCTTGGTAGTTTTCAGTTCGTTTGTAGGACATTAGTTTTCATCTTTTTGTACGAATTTCATCAGTATGTGGGGATTATGAGCACGAGGCATATTTTGAGTGCTTGTCACCTCGTCATTGTAATTGGAAATCACAATTATGTTTCCCTCTGCTGTTGTGTGGTGCAATGTAGGTTAGGTAGTGTGCAATGTCTTCACTAATTTTGTTGTTTCTTTCTTACTTGCGGTTGCATTTGTGCTTTATTATCTATGTTGAAATAATTTTAGGAACAGTCTTAGATTTTTTTTAACCCGTGGGACTAAAGTATTCTGACAACATCTGCCACATTACAGGTGCAATCTCATATTGTTAAGCTGCGAAGATAAACGGTGATTGAAGGGGTCCCTCAGCAACTGGAACCAGCATGTGTTTCTTGATGTACATGGTTATGTCTGACGTTTTGGAGTGCCCTTGTCAGTCGAAATGTAAAGGACTGCTGGCAAAGATAGTGAATTATTGACTTCTAGAAAGTTTGGCTTATTTTGCCTTCTTTCTTCCTTTCTGCATATATATTTTCATGTTTGTTTTCTGCTTTTCTACCTCTCCTCTTAATCCGGGGTGGAGGGGGATGTTTTTCGATCTTTCTTCTTTCAGGCCAAATGAAATTGTATCTAAAGGTTGCATTACCCCTCGTTTGAGTGACCACAAAAATGTTTTTTATCCGTACTTGGTCTCTCTATTTGTCTGGTGTGATGAAAATTGAGAACTTGCAGCAAGTTTATGTTTTAATAATGTGAGCATCCCTCAAAAAGGAAGCCTGAAACGAAAGTGAATGACTTTTGGCTGATTTCTTGGTTAGTTTTTGTATTCCCAGTCTGCGGAGTGAAAACTCGGCTAGATTTAGAGAAGGTTTAAGTTCAGACTTTAATTGAACTTTTACTTGGAAAACCTGAATAAAAGGATAGCAGTACAGTTAGTGGCATTAGCCTGCAAACAAACATGACAGCACATCCAGTTATCAGTCTTTGTCAAGTGGCTCAATTTAGTTGATTTTGTTTCTTCATGACTTGAGGATATTCAGTATATGGGTGGCAAATCTATGTAACCTTATATTAAGGAAATCATATTAGTGTATGCAACCTTTTGCTGAAGGTTTGTTATTGTAATTATAGTAACTTTGAAATTGTCATTTTGCTATTTTGTATTTTTCTTATCTCCAAGTTCAATTTCTGTAGTTATGCAAGAAATGTATTTTCGGTTCCATTTGCTCAATATGTTTTCTAGTGCAGCAATTGTGACATAAGCTGTAGCCACACATGCTTTTAGGCACCTTTAGAAGTCCTTTTCATTCTGGAGGATGATGGGTTCAAAATTTGACGCGGGCCATCACTTTGCTTCATGTGGGGTCTCCAGTGACATTCTCATTGGTCCAAGATCCTATATTGTCTATATTGTCATATCATCTCTCACTGCAGGTATGTACCCGTTATCCTTTTCTCTCCTTTGTCTCTTTTCAATTGAGGTTTGAATCCTTGTCCTACCTCTCAAATCAATTTTTTTTTGTTTTGTTTGCTTAGCCATGTTTATTACAGTTGATGAGATTTTTTGAAAGCAAATTTAGTGGAAGTTTTGGTGATGCAAGCCTACCCTTGTGAGGATTGTGAATATTGTGATATAGTTCACGGGTGGCTCTTTTTAACTTCTTTGCCTTAGCTAGCTGTATGTTGTTGATTTCGAGTAACAAACGGCCGCTGTTTGAAGTTGTTCATTGAACTTAGTCCATGATGTTGGAACAGTTAGGTTAATTTCACATCAGTTCATTCCAAATCCCCTAAGCGCTTAATTTAACAACTTTTGGTTTTTGAAGGAGTTTTCTAGTCCTACATAGCTTGCAAAATATAACGTTATTTTCGTTTGCTTTCTATGCCACGTCGTCTCTTTACCATATTTAGCATTTTGCAGATCTTAATTTTGTCTTCACCATGGAAGCAAGAGTAACATGGGTATCACATGCAGCTGGTTGACAGACAAGGTCAGTTTTCAACTGAAAGAGAACTCCTTTTCAATTGATTGGAATGATTGTCTATTCAGAGAACTTGAGGGAGATAACTCTTAGAAAAAAAACCCATGAGTTCTAACAAAAAAAGAAAAACAAAAATTCCTTGTCCAAAGACGGCCAAACCTCAATGGACATTGGTTATTAATAGCATTCACTTTTAGGAACTCATTGACTAGGTGAGTTCTTTTTTTTGGTTAAATCAAGGTCTTTGGAGAAGGAAATTTTATTTTATTGGATAGGCCCTTGGGGAAGTAGTTTTGTTTTTATGGTTTTTTTCTGGCCTGTCTGTTAGTGGGATATGTTTGGAAAGTTATATAGAGATATAATAGGAGGAAGATGTAGTAAAATGATGGACTATTACATTGGGGTGATTGATTATACAAAATTTGTTTGGAAAATGAGAAAATATTAATGGATAATGATATTTTTGTAAATAATAGTGGTATTTTCGTAATTAATTGTGATTTTTTTGATAAATAAAAGCTGGATATAGAGAGGAACTAGTCGAGATGGGAGAGGCTATATTTTGTCCCTGTAGGGTGGAGTCTATTTAGTATACCGGATTGTTATATCCGGGGTCAGAATAGGTGACCGAATTGTCATATTTGGGACTACGTTATATCCTATATCTTCCCCCTAACAAAGAGGCCCTTGAGTTAATTAGTAGAAGCTCCCATTTTTTGCAGTTGGAATTTATTGATGATGTCTTCTGCTGCTGTGTCTCCCCTGTTTCTGATCACTTTGAATTTAGCCTCTCGTATATAGGGTTAGCCACATGGAAAGCCATTCGATGTCCATGCATTCATCTTGTCTCTCTCTTGCTCTTGTTTTTCGGACTCTTGTTTTGCAGTGTGTCTCCCCTCTTTCTAATCACTTTGTTTTAGTCTCTCATATATGGGGTTAGGCACATGAAAAGCCGTTCGATGTCCATGCATTCATCTTGTCTCTCTCTTGCTCTTGTTTTTCGGACTCTTGTTCTGCGGTGTGTCTCCCCTCTTTCTAATCACTTTGTTTTAGTCTCTCGTATATAGGGTTAGCCACATGAAAACCCGTTCGATGTCCATGCATTCATCTTGTCTTTCTCGTGCTCTTGTTTTTCACTCTTGTTCATGCACTGGTTTTGTATGTCACCGAAAATTGTGAGATTCGGTGAGACATGAAATGTTGCTAATATTCCTATAAATCCTGTCTCTCGTGACAATCGTCTTATGTAACCTAATTTTATAGGGTCGTTACATAAAATGATCGTTGATTCGGGGTGAAAGTAGGCTACAACTCAATGGACCAGATTGCGTGAAAGTAGGCTATTGTACAACTCAATAAAATAAATGCTGGCACTAGTGCCTCAAAACGTAGTTGTTAGGTTACCATCATCATCATGGTCAATCAATCAAATAGTACTAATCAAGGTTTTGGAATGAGATGTAGACAGTTCAAAGAATGGGGTCAAGTTTTGTAAGGTATTATGAGAGAGTTGCTCAAGGTGTACATCCTCTCGTCTTAGATGGAGACAAAAACAAGGCACGTTTATCCCTGCCTCGACCGGTAGTTGTTGGGTGTCCCTATCTCTCCCAAACTTTCCCCGGTTTGCGTCCCAAGTTGTATGAGGCAGAAAATCGTCTCACTCATGGTTCGGAGGCCGAGCCCTACCCCGGCAGGAAGAGTACGGCTAAGGTCAACTAATACAAAGAAGATATAGTTTACTTAACGATTGCCTTTGAATTTTGAACTCCCCATGGGAAAGGAACATTGTTACATAATTGAAAGAGGGAAATGTAAATGTTAGACCACCAATTGTCGTCAAAATATGTTTGTGACACAAATACTTTTATACAAATATTTACACACGCTCATATAGGGTGTGAGCAGTGTGTGTGGGGTCCTACACTTTGTGTTAGTATAGGTTCAAGTGTTTGTAGTTTTTGCATCATTAATCGTTGTGTGGGAGAGAATGAGAGATTGGGGGACCCGGGATCTTGTTGTGATAGGGCACAATAGGATGTGCGTTAAAACGACGTTGTTTTGCCACTTTGTCCAAATTATTGGACAGTTTTGGGCAACCAAAACGGTCTCGTTCTAGCGAATAGTACGTCCTGCTGGGTTCCGTGCACGGTAGGATCCCGTGTCCAAGATTGGGTTGGTCCATGCTGTCAATAGGACAGACAAGAAGTTAGGGCATGGCCAATGGTTCACGGATAACCTAAAAACATACCATATTTCCTTCCTTAGCCCCCACATTCCAAATGACATTTTTCTCCTCCTCCCATTGGTTTCTACCATAAATGCTTCTACGCCATCAATCCTCCCCCACCACCTCTCTCTCTCTCTCTCTCTCTCGCAGAAAACACCCCAAGTCTTCTACGTATCCGACACATAATGATTCTCAAGAAACTCGACAAAATTCCTCCAGCATCATCCCTGAAACAAATCATCAAAAGATGCTCAAGCTTTGGGAAGAAGTATGAAGAAAATGGGCTTCCAGAGGATGTACCCAAAGGTCATTTTGCAGTATATGTTGGAGAAAAGAGAAGCAGATATATCGTTCCAATTTCATGGTTGGGTCACCCTCAATTTCAAAGTCTCTTACAAAGAGCTGAGGAGGAGTTTGGGTTCAGACATGAAATGGGTCTTACTATTCCTTGTGAGGAAGTAGTTTTTCTCTCTCTAACATCCTTGATCAGATAGAAGGCTAATTTGGTTTTTGATGATCCTTTTTCTTGAGGTTAATCCTCTATATACGTAGCATGTATAGTGAAGAGGATATTCATGAAATTCATATGATATATATACAAGTAATTCAAAAGATATATACAAAAATTCTATCTTTTAAGCTACGGAAAACAAAGGATTGTCGTCCCTCTCGAGGCAAAAGAGTGAAGGTGAATATCCACATAAGGTGCTGTAGAGTTTGTTCTTTGAAAAAGAAAGGTGAAGTCCTCCATTGGTTTTACCTCTGGAAAGTGATTTGGAATGGGCTTTGAAGATAGGTGTACAAGAACTGGACTATCTATCAAAATTCTTGGATCTTTATCTATATACATATGTATGTACATACATATATTATATGCATGGATTAATGTATACATATATTATACATATATCATATGGGGACTCGCATGCAAATTGCATGTTCTGGTACACTTGGAGGGAACCTTAAAGAGATTCCTAAATCAATCCATCAATGAATGATACAGATAGTTCTCGTGTGTGTAGTATTGGTAATTTGTTTGTTTGTTTGTTTTATTCTAATTTGGTATCCGGCCTAATTTGGGAGACTAAGTCAAATTTTTACTAGCGAAGGGACACGAAGAAAACCAAAGCGAATTAAATATCGTATGAACTGACTAACAAAAAACTTAATAGCACACGAGGAATCAAACCACAAACTCTAGGCTTCACGAGACCAAAAGCCAATGCAAGATCAAAAATGCTAATTCTGGGGTCGGTCCGGTGATTAGGGTTTTATATTTAGAATTTCTTCCCTCTTAAAATTTTAGGTTTGATTTTCTTAGTAATAAATCTTAATGTTACGTCCTAAAGCTAGTGAAATAATTTTGAAATGAGTTGTAAAAATTGATTACAAATGCATGTAAATTGACTCGGCACACCATGCACTACTAAAAAATAAGAGGTGTTCGTTCATTACAGGTAATGAACATTAACAGATATGGATCCTAACTCTTATGAGATCAACTGCCAAACCCCTCCTTATTTTTCATGGACTACAATGAGTTACGTCGAAGCGTTATCTATTCATTAGCAATCTATTTATTATGGTGCAAATTAATATTGGACTTGCTATCGATCGAATTCCAAGACCCGACAATGACCCTCATAGATTAGACAATAAAAAAGCGAAACTTTACAAGGTGAAATCTAGGGTTTTGCCTTCAACCGTGTGACACGATCGCTATAATCTGCTTGTTGTTTTTGTAATTAAACTCGCCAGAACTTCATGATCTTCTATGTATTGTCCTTATGCCTTGACTAGAAATTAGGTTTGGACTCAAACGTGATTGCTACGTTTTCTTTCACACACCATTCAGTTTTGTGAATAAAGTTGTTGTATGACATAAAGAGAGAGTAACGATGTAGATTACGACCATAGACCTAAAGAAGTAAGGAGAAATATGTAAACACAACTGTGACACTTCTTTTTTGAAGAGAAAAATAGAGAATTGATTTTCACACACTCCTTTTAGCCTCATACACTTTTTTTTGTCTTTATTATAGAAAGTTATTGAAATACCCTTATATTATATAGTTTTTTTTTTCTATTTAAACTATTATATTACCCTTATAATTAACTTTATTCAAAAATATTTTTGTATTTGTTATTTTTTATAGTTTATTTGTTCATCTCGATGAAAAAGATCTAAAAATTATAAAATTATATTTCAAAAGCTAAAAAAATCACTAAAAACAAAAAAAAAAATCTAAAAAATGTTGTTTTGAGTTTATTTTGTGTGTTTTCTGAAGAAAAAAAATTTGGTTTTTGGATATTATTTGATATTTTCCTAAAATCGAGATAAACTAATAACCATCAAAAAATTGATACAAAATAAAAAATATTAAATTGTTATTTCAAATAAGAATAAAAAATAATCAAACAATAATTCAATAATTATTAGAAGGAAAGACTACAATAAAATTACATGCAACTATTTGTTATTCATACAATTTCACAAAATTTTAATTTTTTAAATTATTTAGAATCTATTTAGCCTATAATAATTATTGAATTATTTTCTGATTGTTAGCTCGTCTCGATAAGAGATTTTAGAAAAATATAAAATCATGTCCAAAAATTTAAAAAAATTCAAAAAATACAAAACAAAATTTGCTCAAAATATCATTTTTTTTAGACTTATTTTTGTTTTTGGTTATTTTTTTTAACTTTTGAACATAATTTCATATTTTTTAAATTTCTCTCATCAAGACAAACAAATAAATCATAAAAAATGACGCAAAAATAACAATTATAAAAAAATTAAATAAATACAAAAAATAAAGATGCTTTACTTTTAGTTAATTTGAGAGTAATATAGTAATTTAAACATACGAGAAGAATAAAGATTATATAGTAGAAGGGTATTTCAGTAACTTTGTATAATAATAACGAAAAATATATATGAGGCTACAAGGGGAGTGTGAAAATCATTTTCATAAAAATACTACACCTCATTACGCATTAATTACTTTCGATTTCTTTTTTTAGTAATCCTCTTGATTGTACACATATCATTTCTTTGGTTTTATTATTATTGGAACTCTTTTTTCTCAATTCAAAATTTCGATCCATCCTCTTCTCATATACATCGTATCACGTGCATTGCGCAAAACTTATGGTTGTTCCATCTATATAAATTTAAGAATAAAAAATCTTATTGTGCACATTGCACGCAAAAACGTCATTTGGGACATAAAATACTACTCAAATACCGTCATATATTTTTAACAACATTTTGATGATTTAATAAACATTACTATTTTGGCCCAGCATTTTAATGAGTTTAATTCAAGATTACTAAAAAATGAATATCCACTTAGTCCAATTCGACTGGAATTTTAGTTCTATTCAACTAGATGGAATGAAATTTTAAGTAATTGAAATTGAATCAAAAATCACACTTTCGTTTCCAAAAATTGAGACTAACTGTATCTAAGCTCAAATGGCGAAATCCAAAAATTTTCGATCGATTTGGTTTGATCGGTAATATATTCACCACTACACGATATTCATCACAAGTTCATTTAGGAAAGGAAGAATATCCCATTAAACAAACATCAATTAGATTAAAAATCACCAAAAATTTGGTTTACCAGTTCAAGGAAATTGTTACCCCAAGAAATAATGCTCTTGTTTTGAACATTTTCTGGGATCCTCATGGGGGGCAAAAGGTAGTGTCAAAACTGTGGGGAAGGTGAAAAGAGATGTGTCAAAGGCTCCAATCGCTGAGAATTAGTTGTTGGAGTACCCGTAACCGCCTCGAATTACGTCCTTCCAATGATTTCGCTACCCAGTTTCATCCTCTTCGCACTTGGACCCTCCAACATACTCCCTGGCTGAAAGTGTCTAGGCACATCATGCCGATAAAGGCAATTAGAGCCGTTTCGGCATCCCTTTGGGCTGGCATAGTAGATGCAAGGTTTCTGCATAATCTGAACCTTTGGTGTCGATTCAATAGGTATAAGATTTGGTGCACGTTTCGGGTCATGTATGTCAACATCGAATTTCACAGATTGTGAGGGGTAAAAATCATGAGTTTTGTGCATATCTCCATGTTGTCTGATAAGGCTCTTGATGTAATTCATGTCCTTTACTGGACGGGCAGCAGAAATGGGTGAGAATGAGGATACCGAAGCACTATCTGTGAGAGTGCCTTAACCTTGGAACTGGGTTTCACAAAATTTGGCAATGAACTCAAGTTTGGCCTTGCATGACCTGGTGAGAGTCCCTGAATTGGAATTGAGTTTCCCCCGTGCTGGGTAAGGGACGCGAGTGTATACTTGCCCTCCAATTCACATCCACATTCGACAACGGCAATGACCTAGAAATGGGTTCATTTCCTGCACAATCAAGTATTTCATATCGATCAATCATCCTCTTATTTGTTACATCCTCTTGTTTTAAGCTGGGCAAAAAAGAAGCCGGTGGCATCAGCAGGTTCCCCACATAAAATGGTTCACTTCCTGCATCAGTGAGCACTCCACGTTCCTGAATCAATTCCTTAACCACTGGAAGAGCAACCCTGGATGTTGTCGGGTTTGATCCAGAAGCAGGGGCAGCAGCAGCTGTTTTGGCAGGTGCTGCGTATTTCTGAGTCAAATTTTCCATCACTGGATCAGATTTGGGATTGCATAATGGCTTTGAGCCGAAAAGAGGTTCAGCTCCCGTATCGATTCTTGCTCTGTATTTCTGAACCAATTGTTTGATCACTGGATTAGGTTTTGGCCAGGGTAATGCCGATATCATAGGTGGAGCTCCTGTATTGGCAGCTTCTCCCAGTGCATTAGCCAACCTTTTGATAACTGGATTATGCTTTAGGGCAGATATGGCAACCGAGGGTGTAACTAGATTTGATCCAGAGATGGATGTAGTAGATGTAGTACTTCCTCTATTAGTAAGTATCGCATCTTTACTAATGACTTCAGCAACTAGACTTGGTATTGACTCATATATGGATTCAGTTTCGGTATTGGCAGGAGCAGCTTGCTCACTAATCAGTTTCTCCATCATTTTTGGGTCACTGAGAAATTTTATGAGCAATTCAGTGTCAATCAAGCTTCCCTTTTCTTCACTCTTCATGATGGCAGTAACTGCAGCAACAACAGCGACACCTACATCGGCTTGAAAACCCGATAGCACCTCAGGTGCAGGTTTTTCATTGGCAAACGTATTTACGCACGGTTGAGGATCACATTGTGGAGCATTAGTTTTTATAAACAATAACCCTCGGGGAAGGGCTTGTGACTGCACTTCAATGGAAGCATGTTGTGGTGTTGCCATGTCAGATGACAAATCTACTGCCCCTTCTTCTTCAATGGGAGTGATGGGGATGAGAGGTATATGGCTATCGTCCAGGTGGTATTCTTGCGAATCCAATGGATCAGAGGGGCTTAATGGAAGATGGGGAAAAAACAGATAGCTTAGTGTAAAGCAAGACGAGGGAAAAAACAGATAGCTTAGTGTAAAGCAAGACGAGGGATCTAACTTATATAGACTCGAGAAAGAGATCTACCTGCGAGGAATGTCAGAAGGATGAGGATAAACTGCTTCAAGCACTCTCATTTCCCTATGCTTTTGAGTTTCTGCTTCTTCGCTCTCTTCACCAGCAACCACATGCCAATTATTACTCAATAGGAACTGCTTAATTAAGAGTGCAGAAAACCATTAACACGATTTTGGAGCAGAAACAAAAATTGAAGAACTGGAGTAGAGATTTTTGCAACATGTTTCCTAGGTTCCAATAAAGGCAGTCCGAAATTGATTGGTGTCTACTTACTTTTGGGGGGCATCTCCAACTAATCTGGGGTATGTTGGTGAGTTTTTCCCTCTCGCGATCCATAGAACATCCCGGTTCAAACTTGGAATGATTGTTTATAGAGTACATGGATTTAAAACATGACACCCGTGTCTTTGATTGCAGACGATCTTGAGCTTGCAGACCAACTTTTGAAGGGCAATCCTCGGATAGAAACAGCTCAACCTGGTGCGCATATCTGTATCTTTTAGACATCAAATCTGTTGTGCATATCCTACCAATATCTTTGTGCTTTTAAACCTTGACATGGTCGATATGTTAATTTACTTATTGCGAGAACAACAGCATTAGATAGTTGAAGATATCCCTGGGCAAAATAACCTAACCAATCAGTAGATTTGTCCATTAGATCCTTGACATTAGAAATTGTAATCCACAAGCAGCTCGAGATAGAGGTGAATGTGATCTACTTCACTGCAGCACCTACTTGGGGACTTGCATTTACCAGTTTCAGTCCATTTTAGTAGATATCTCAGTACAGCTGACGCTGGTTTGGCAATGTTTTGTGTTTTAAAAAGGTTAAAGAAATTTTGGTTAAGACTCCACGCATACCTTCAAGTTTATGCTACTGAATCTCAATGCATAAAGTTTCCAGAGGTTTGTACAGCTTTTATCATTAAAATTGTAAGTTTCCAAATCAATAGTCCAAGTCGAAATAGGAACAAATTTTTACAAAGTAACTTTCAATTCATTACAAAGAAGTGTTTGGGTAACTTTAGCAGATTTAAACTTTTTTATACTAGGTGATCCAATTCTACACGAGTACTAAGTAACAAAGCAAAAGGATCTGAAGGGGTTACCCTGCTAAACAACACTTCGAAACGTGCTTTCCTTACAAATCCTAACATATATGCCCACTCAACCCAACTAAACTCTGAAAAAACGTAACCTCGCAATATGCAAATCATTTAGTGTCATTAGTCATATCCTTCTAGCTTACTTTCCCTACAAACCCTAACAAATATGCCAACTCAACTCAACTAAACAACACTTGGAAAAACATAACCGTCATAATATGCAAATCCTTTAATTTCATTAGTCATATCCTTCTAACTTGCTTCCCTACAATATCCAATTGGAGGCAATAGGCCTAGCCAAGCGATTGTTTATGCCCAATGAGGAAATGCCACAAAGGCCACAACTTTCCAATAAAATATACCTCATATTCAGATGGTGTCTAATTTAAAATGAAGGTTTTTATAGTATTCTAGTGGTTATGTCAACTTATGGAAACTTGACAACTACTTGCCCTTAAATTAGAAGACGGAGGGGATTAAATACATATTTACCATTAAACAAAGAGCTTTCGTTGATAACAGGTTATATTTTGGTTATACATAAGCACAATTAATGCGAATTGTGTCTACTAGTTTACTTTCCAGTCTGCAATTGTTGACGTTGGCCACAGCACTAATTATGCCTACTATTTTAATTTTCAGTTTGCAGTCGTTGACGTTGGATACGGACAGCCAGCTTGATAAGCAGCAAAGCCATCGGCCCTGGAATACGTTCAAACACTCTTTATTGGAACAACTGCTTGAACTTTGAAGCCTCCCGTTCTGATGCAAAGTCAAGCTTTCTTTGTGTTCATGAAATGTCCCATATTATGGTAGTTTAAGATTGCGTTACTTGCTTTATTTTTTATTAGTCAATTCCCTTTCCCATGTGTTACTGGTATCTTAAGAAGGTATGTAAATTAAACTATTTTTTTCGTCAAAAGTATGTAAATTAAACTATTGATCACATTAGAGTAACTTAAGCAGCCTTTTTCGTAAAACCTTTTGTATTACCAATGCGCAATCTGTTTAAATTGGGGAATTTTACTACAATCTAAAGAGATTTTTTCAGAGTGCAACTATGTAACCAACTTTTGCTCTCATCCTCAGTTTGCTTTGTGAGTAACTATTGAATGAATTAACTTCAGAAAGTTTACAAGAAAGAAAGTAATAGGACTAGAAGCTGAAGCCAAAGAAGGTCCTGAATATGAAAAGGTTGTTGCTTATTAGCGTTTTCAAATATTCCAGGTCTGGTGTCAAGGGCCTTACTTAAGAAACATCGCCCCGGTTACATTCGTAGTTTTGTTTCATAATATAACATGTTTGGTGCTGAAAAGCATTAGCTCGGGTCTCTTGCAGAGGGAAGGGCAGCGGGTGGGAGAAGAATACCTCCCTCTTCGAGAAAGGGTGTGGATATTGTCTATGGCCAGAAAGAATAAGTCAAATACAAAGCAACTGGGCAAGCAAAAGCTCTGCACGAAGGACCATAGCATAGCTCGAGCCAGAGTTTTTGTAATCCTTCCACAGATGCAAAGTTAACCCAAAATATGGAGAAATCCCGTAAAGTAAATAATTAACGTAATTTACTCTAACCATAAAGCAAAAACTAGCGACCAGTGAATTTCCGACAGAGGAATTCGGTTAGTTCAAACTTCTATGTTTCAGCGAATCAGACTGAAACCAGAAGCTACCTCACCATGAACGAATCACAATCACGAACGACGGCCATAAGAGATTTGTCTCCAATAATCTAGAAGACGTATGATTTAAGATAAAACGACGGTTTACCTGACAAAGCTTAGCACCTGAAGGCCACGAAACCCTTTTCGAGTTCTTCAATCGCTTCATCTCTAATATCAGTTGATTACGCACATTATATATAACTTTTCTGCTTCAGTTTGTCAAGGGAATGCCGATTTAGTGTTGGGGTCATAGATTCTGAAAACCAACTTTCAAGATTAATCTCTCAATGATTGTGAAGTTTTTCCAGATTCAGCATTTGAAACCCTAATGATTAACGGAGGCGCACCGGAAAACCCTACAAGCCTACTGTGCTCTGTTTTTTGCTTTCGCTGAAATTCCTCTTGGGGGAAGAATATAAAGAGTTCGAGCGCGTAGGTAAAGAAAATCATAATCCCGCGAGTCGGACTACTGGACGGGTGCATTGCTCCCACAGGTCCTTTAACTTTCGAATAATTGTATTGAACTCCCTCAAAGTTTTTATTATTGGAAACAAATAATTGATATATGGGAAATAACTTTTCAAAAGTTTCACGCGGAAACTAGTGGTTATGACATCATCTTTTCATGTTGAAGTTACGAGTTTGATTCATGTAAGGGATAGGTTTGAATTTCCAATCACTTTCGGTCAGTGTTCATTGTTAAGTGATTGATCGCTATTTGACTGAAAAAGGTGTTCTCTTTCTCTCTCTCAACAAGCAACACAAGATCACCACTTCTCTCGGTAATAAATTTTCTTTCATTCTTCAAATTCACTTCTATATGGCTGATCGGTGATTGCTAGCGCAATCTCTTGTCGACTAGTCTTCAAATAGACCAAAATCAAATTATTTGGTGATTGAATGTTACTCTTTTAGCAAATGAAAATCGGATGAAAGTTCTAGCGGTTCAAATTTATTGAAAAATTCTTATGGATGAAATAAATTTAGATCATTTATAGAATTGTTAATAAATCTAAACTTATAATCAATATCGGATAAGCACGACATGGATAAAAAAATAGAAATATTAAAATGGAATAGATCTAATACTAATACGGTCTATTTTATTTCAATTATTGTTTTTTCTATAAATCTCCATATCTATACAAAGTTCTCTTGTGATAGTAATTGCGAACTAGTTCTCTTTTTTAGGATTTGTTCTTTATCTATTGGTTGATATGAGTTACGGTCTCGTAAATCTGAATCTTTATATGTATCACAAACATTCGATTCTTCGCGTTGGTTCTGAAATCCAAACCTATGTGCACAAATTTTATTCCGACCCTCATTCATTTTTTGGCTGACCCGCTATTCAATTCTCGAAAGATCCTCATGTACATATCTACGGTAGAAAGTTCCTATCAACTCAATTCATTGCATCTCCCATCAATAAGAAGGGAAAAGAAACTTCATTACAAATTTCCAGATTTGCAGATCTGCAACTCCCCGCCTCTCTCATCTCTCCCCCTCCTCGCCTCTCTCTCTCTCTTCCCCTGTCCTCATTTAGCTTCATCGTCTCGCCGTCGAAGAACCCTCGTCCTTGCTCCCTTCGGTGATGCCGTGCGGAAGCTCATGTACGGGTTTTATCTTTCCCAGTTCTTCTCTTTTGTCATCTCTCTCTCTCTCTCTCTCTCTCTCTCTCTCTCTCTCTCTCTCTCTCTCTCAGGTACTCAGAAGTGCGTACTCAGAAGTTCGTTCAAGAAACCCAGCTCATTGATCTACTGATTCAGTTACTTTTAGGGCTTTGAGGTAAATCTAATTTCCGGATAAATCTAATTTTCGTTTTTTGCAGAACTGGAACAGAAAAGTAGTGTTTGATTTTTCCTTGTTTGGTTCTTCAGTGTGCTCGTTTTCAATTTTTTTTTGGGCGGACTTCACTTCATAGTTCTAATTTGTGCCTGTTTGGTATGTGTATGAATGTTCTAATTTGCTATTTTGTAGTAATCTTAAATTTTGTTGATGGATTTTATCCCATTTTGCATACTCCTACAGTACAGATGTTATCCTTTTGGCACCTTCAGTGGAAACAGGGTAGTTCATTGTTGCTGTTATCTGTCATTTAGGTATTCCTATACTGTAGCCTTTGTTTATAGAGGAGTGAGGAATTTGCAAGATACATTTCAATGACAAAAATTGAGGCAAGAGTTCATGCCTTCTTCCAAAGCCTTTTGATAGGGAACAGGAAGAGTACTCCACGGGTGTTATTATTACCTATATATAGAATTTAGGATATTACTTAGTAATTTAATTGTCATATTAGAAGATATTCTGTTTTTGATGTTAGGTTTCTTTGAGGGACTCCATATGTGGCAGTCCAGTAGTTGATGTAACGTATTAGAATCCTATTATGGTATTGATACTGGGACTCCGAAATCAACTGATTCTTTTGCTTGGCCATCTGTGTTTTTTTTATTCCAGCAGTAAATTTGTTTTTTTAACCAATTCGTTTTTGTTTTACTCTTTTCCTTTTACATTTTTATGAGCCCTAAACAAACCATTGTCTGGCTTGTGATTATGAAAGTATGTCTCGTGGAATGGCAAGCAGTTGGTCCTCAGATTGCAGATCCGAAAGTAAACCACCGTCAAGTCCAAACCAATTTTTGAACTGCGCTTGTGGGATTAGGGCTCCTATCCGAACGTCAAATACCAGTGACAACCCAGGGAGGAGATTCTTGGGTTGTGTTAACTACAAGGTTAGAAGATTGATATAGGCTAACATATGTTGATTTCAATGTGTCCATATATTGACTTTATTAATAGCTTTTTGTAGAAGGAGGGTGGATGTTCTTACTTTGCCTGGTATGATCCGCCAACGTGCTCTCGAGGACTGGAATACGGAAACCATCTTGTGGGAAAAGTGAAAGCAGCTGAAAATGAGATTGCGAACTTGAAGCGTAGGAACGAAGAAATCTTGACCAAAGTTGGAGAAATAATTTCGAGTAGTGAAAGATTGTCAAATAGAGCCGAAAGATTGTCGAAGAAGAACGAGGAAATGAGGGCATTGGTATGAGCGTCGCAAGCCAATGAAATAAAGCTCCAGCTTATCGTAGTTTTTCTTATTGTAATTGGCATGGGTTTATGGTTTAATGTTTTTATTATGTAATTCGCAAGAGTTCAATTAACCGACGTTAAGATTAGTGACATGTGTACTAGCTATCTCTATGTCTTCGTTCCCTTGCTGAAATATGTTCAATTTTCATTGTTGATGTTGTGAAAGCTGATGGATTCTCCAATATTATTGTTAGGCAATGCACTTGGTTAGTAGGTTATGACGTTAAGACCTTTGTTTGGTTAGTAGGTTTTCCTTATTTTGAACAAGCAAATGCTCTTTCGTTATGTCTGTCTCTTCTATTTTTCACTATAGGCATTAACATGCTGGAATCTGCTAAGGGCGTGATATTTGCATTTTTTCATCTTTTCCAGTTAGTTTCCTGGTTTCATCATCTTTGTTCTGTATTAAGCGACTTGAATGGCTGTTTTAGAAAGACAAGTACCTCCAAAATCGGAAGACCAATTTATTTAACTCCAAGACCAACACAACTATACAATACAGAATTTTGGGCAACGAACAAACACCACCTAAATAAAGAAAGAGTAGCTGGAATTTTCAACATTGCGATGTCACAATCCCAAGAACACTACGTTGGACGCAAGCTGGAAGAGACTGTTTCGCCTCACTAACAGTGAAGTATCAGAAATAGTGTGGAAGCTCCCACCCACGGCATCTCACACTCGCATTGCTTTTGCTGATGTAGTCCACCTCTGTAAGATATACTGATCGGGCAATTCTATAATCTGCATTCTGGTGAAGTACGCCAACATATGCCGACATGGAATTCCGTCGCATTCAAATTTTTTGCAACTACAACTAACGTGATTAGATGACTTATCCACATAAATCTCATGAACCCTCGACCCACTCTCCTTCGCCCTCTGAACATTGAACAAACAACGATTGCCATCCTTGTATGTGCTTGTTATCACATACGCCGTATTCTGAAAGAGTTCCTCTTGAAACTTGTAAAAAATTGTCCGCGTATACAATTCGCTCATCATTTTCTTCATGACCCACGTTGTTTTCAAGACAAGTTTCTCATTAATATCTTTATGGTCAAGATCCAATTCGTTATGTCAGACACGTGATAGTGCCCTATCAAACCGCGTCACGAAATCCCATAAGGAATTATGTGGAGACACATACCTCTTGAAGAATGCATGGGAAATTTCGGCTCTTTGACTACTAGTCATATGTGCAGAAAAAATATTATTCATGTATGCAGGAATCCATCTGTCTCGAATTTTGTACATGGAATTTAACCACTCATTCTCGGATAAGTGGGTGTTTTCTAACAGAACTTTCCATCTTCCTTCAAACTCTGAAGGGCTCTCGGAATCCCATATGCATTTTCTAAACTCGTCATAATGTTCTTTGTAGCATAATGCACTTATTTTTTCTAAAAATTTACTCACAATGTGCCAAATGCAATACCTGTGATGTGTATTTGGAAGAACATTAGCAATTGCTCTTGTCATTGCTGGATCCTGATCCGTTATGATCATTTTGGGAGCACCCGCTGGCATTGATTTAAACCACTCCTTAAACAACCATTCAAAGACTCAATTGTTTCGTCATTTAAGAATCCACACCCAAATATAGTTGTTTGTCCGTGGTGATTAACCCCTAATATAGGCGCAAATATCAATGCATATCGATTTGTGTTGTAAGTTGTGTCGAAAATTACCACGTCACCAAAATACTGATATGACTTTCTAGAGGTCGCATCGGTCCAAAAACAATGAGTCATCCTCCCTTCGTCATCCTGTTCAAATGCAAATGTAAAACCTGAATTTTTTTGTTGTTCGATGAGGAAGTGCTCATACAACATGTTGGCATCATGTCCTTCTAATGTTTTCCTCTTATCCCTCCTAGCATTGTAAAGATCTTGTTCCAAAAATCTAATGTTTTGAAGTCCTGCGGATTGCAACTCTAAGATACTCATTTGTTGGTGGGTTGGCACATTTGCAGCTGCCAATTGTTGTGTTAATGTCTTTTTCGCAACAGACACTGAACGATGAGATCGCAACAAATGCACTCTCTTTGGTGTCGTAAGAGGGTGACTATGACCCTCAATGAATTGGGAGACAACGAACTTCTGAGTTGACCGGTCCCTCACAACTGACAATTTTGCACCACAACCTTCTCTAGTTATCCCCCGACGCCGTATGTTGGGTTTCAAATTCTTTTCGTCCCTTACTCCCTCTTTGCAACAGACATACTCTTTCCGTATAATTTCGTGATTTATGCTACTTCTCTTACTCGAATGCGCCCGCGTACCAAATCCAGATTCTTTTCCATAAGTGTTGTAAAACTGTTGGACCTCCTCTAAATTTTCAAATTGTTGTCCGATCTTCGGTATCAGGTCGTTCTTAACTTGCGGAGTGTAAAGTAATTCGGAAGAATTCGCAGAGGATTCTACCGGTTGTACCGCTGTCATTGACAATTCTTCCATATCTTCACAGTAATCCATGGTATTAAAATGAACTAATCTACAATTGGAGTACAAAACATTCAGAATCGAACACATACAACTCATATTGTAAACACAAAACTTAAATATGGGAAGGCTAATTTCATATGAGTAAAATGTTCACAATAACGAGCAATGCTCTCACTACCTCTATAAATAGGAATAGTCACTAATACATCTATCGTAGCCATTAAAAATCACTAAGCCATATATCAATGCATATTTTCTTTTAACCACATAGCTCTTGTTCTATCTCTTGTTTTATTTTTTATTTTGGATATGTAGCTCTCTGTATGCTCATGACGCAAAGCTGCAGTAAAACTAAAGTTTACACAAGATGCAAAGCCGTAATAAAGCTACAAAAATCAAGCGGTAATAAAGCTACAAATGGGATAAAATCAATCAATAAAATTTAAGATTACTACAAAATAGACACAGGAAAAGAAGAGGCTGATACTACCTTTTGAGCCAGAACTGATGCTAACAATGACATAATATTTCAGAAGTTTTAAGTCGTCACTTTGAAAGAAGGGAAAATGCCATTAGAGAAAGGACTCAGTAGTTCAATGAGAAGTCTCATTGAACAACTCATAAGGTTTCAACAAACAAGACAAGCAATTAAATTAGAACATTCATAAACATACCAAACAGGCACAAATTAGAACTATGAAGTGAAGTCCGCCCAAAAAAAATTGAAAACGAGCACACTGAAGAACCAAACAAGGAAAAATCAAACACTACTTTTCTGTTCCAGTTCTGCAGAAAACGAAAATTAGATTTATCCGGAAATTAGATTTACCTCAAAGCCCTAAAAGTAACTGAATCAGTAGATCAATGAGCTGGGTTTCTTGAACGAACTTCTGAGTACCTGAGAGAGAGAGAGAGAGAGAGAGAGAGAGAGAGAGAGAGAGAGAGAGAGAGAGAGAGAGAGAGAGAGAGAGAGAGAGAGTTTTCCAGATGACAAAAGAGAAGAACTGGGAAAGATAAAACCCGTACATGAGCTTCCGCACGGCATCACCGAAGGGAGCAAGGACGAGGGTTCTTCGACGGCGAGATGGTGAAGCTAAATGAGGACGGGGGAAGAGAGAGAGAGAGAGGCGAGGAGGGGGAGAGATGAGAGAGGCGGGGAGTTGCAGATCTGCAAATCTGGAAATTTTGAAGTCCCGCTGAAATGAAATTAGATGGTTTATAACCCGCGTAACCCATAACCGGACCCGACCCTTTAGGCTTACCCGGAAATGCCTTAAATTTTCAGTGCTTTCATCTCTGCCGTTGGATCTAATCCAATGGTTATTGTTAGAAGTCCGCATTTCAACTGGGTAAGGTCTCCCTAACCTGAAGCTAATATATATATATTATGCACACACACACATGCTCAGGCAATTGTCCAACGAGCTTCTATCGATTAGGGTTCGATCTGGTGTGACCTTTCTTGCACGGCGTAAGAACGGCGGTGGTCTACTTTTTTTCCTTTCACAAAATTACATATAATATTTTTAAAAGATATGAGGATATCTAGATAAATTTTTAATTAGTACAGAACCTTCCATAATTATGATATTATTAGTCTTACATATTCCCTAAGATTGATCTGTTCTTCCTTAAAAGGATATTTAGTCCGATTAAATTTAGTAGTCCTAAAATAAAAATATACACAGACATAAAATTAAAAAGAGCAAAGAGATTAATAGTTCAATTTCACTTTTAATCCCATTGCATATGATGCGAGGGTTTCTCATGTTTACACTTAGGTTGTGTTTGGTTGGATTTTTCAAAAATTTTCAAAATTTTTTCGGGAATTTGTTTGGAAAATTTTTACCCTTACTTTTTTTTCAAATAATATTCATTTTTTCATAAAAGAAGAGAGAGAGATAGTATCTCGAAAATGTCAAAAAAATTTAACTCCTAAACTTTTTGTGAAACACTTACACCGGATAAGATCTCAAAATTTTTTTTTAAAAATTATTTCAGAAACACTCAAGTCTCAACCGACGCACTCTTAAAATAGGTAAATTATATTTGAAGAAACAATATATATAAGATAAGAGCACGTGGCCGTAGCGCCCAATAATTTTCTTCCATTTGCAACTTCGATTCTCATTTCCCCAAAACTAATCCGCCCGCATGTATAAATCAGCGGTGAGATAATAGAAGCGGGCATACCTTCTTTCTTCCCCGATTGCTGGGGCAAATTCTAGGGTTTCTGGAATCCAACCTGCTTATTCATCGGAGTTTTTGTTGATTCGGGGGCTTGTCTGTTTCGTATATCGATCATGAAGACTCGGAATTCCACAACCCCGAAACCGGCCGCCGCAAAAAAGACCCCTCCGGCAAGGAAATCTGCAGCCAAAACGCCTCCAAAGGAATCGGGGTTAGAATCGGCTACGCCCCAAACCACCGAGATCAGCGCGGCATCCGCATCCGCATCCGCGTCCGCCTCCACGCCCACCGCTAACGTTGATTTGGAGCCCCAACAACCTGGTAAAAAACTCGAGCCCTTGGATTGGCTTTTTCCTTCATTTCAAGATTGATATCATCTGATAGATTCAGATGTTTGTAGTTGTGTTTACGTCTTTGGTTTTGCTAATACCACCACTGAGAGAGTCTGATTCGAACGCAAGTTTTTCGCCGAGGAAGTGAATTTCTTTTACTTTTACCGATCTTTATACACATTTCACCGATTGTTATCATTTATTTATTTATGTCACATAAGATGGTGGAATTATTGGAAGTGGGGATGTGCATGAGTGTGTGAATTCTAATATGCCGATGAAGAGATTTTGCACGAATGTTCCCCGTTTTGAGTATTTCAGCGGTGTGACTGACGCATTTCTACCACATTGCACTTTCATTAGCTTATCCTTATTTATTGTACATCAACTGGTAGATTCAATAGTTAGGTGCATGTGCATATTTACCCGTCAATGCTAACATGGCCAGGTTTGGGATTTTCCGTGGTACAGTTAACTCATTTTGGCTATTAAGCAACTGTTGTTTGATAATTTGCTTTCCTTATTTTGATTATGCACTTGGATGTTTTCACATGGCCACATATTTTTCATACCCAAGATGCACGTGTGTTTACATAAGGGGCTAGTTGGCACTCTACGTGTCTTGTTCTAATACATCTTGTCGATATTAGTGGAACAAGCAAAAGCATCAGCTGATACTTTTGAGCTGGCCCAAACAAAAGTAGCAGGAGCTAAAACAACAAGAAAGGTTGTGGTAAGGAAAACACCGGCTAGAACTAGAACTTCTACATCAGCAAAAACTGTAACTAGGAAGACGCTTAAGTCGGAGCAAACGGAGAAATTGAAGGCAGAAGAATCTTCCGAGAAGGAAGAGCTTGGGGATGCTAACGATGTAGATTCTTCAAAGAAAGAAGAATCTTCTATTTCTATTGTTGAAGAGTCTGTCAAGAAGGAAGAACCTTCAGTTGAAAACGTTGAAGAAGCCAAAACGGTGGAGGATCAAAATGTTATGAATGACGAAGAGTCCCCACAGGAGAAAGAAGACATTATTGTTGTGGAAAAGCTTTCGACAGTTGATTTGAAGGCCGACCAACCTGGTAATTCTTGACTCCTTGGTGTGATTTTATCATTATCAGAACTAGAGGGACTGTTTTTACCTCACCTTGTAGATTTGGATATACGTGTTTGTGTTTGTTTGTGCTTTTGAAGAGTGTTGTGTGGATCAAGTCAATAGTGTCTCCTGAAGGCTACACACAAGCTCTCATGCAAGTTGTAGCAAATAAGTAGTCCGAAAATGGCCTAATACTGACAAAATACTATAACATGCACCACAAACTAAGCATTAGATTTAAAAGCATAAAGTTCACAGCAACCAAATATCTAACGTTGCAGACTCCTTTGAAGAAGAAGAAGAAAAGGAGATCAAACAGTGGGAGAAAAAGCAACGATTGAGAAAAAAAGTGGTAGAAGAAGAAAGGGAGATTAGAAAAATTAAAAAAAATTCTGATCGGGAAAAAGGAAGTTCAGAGCATCTCGTGTACTTCTCTTCTCTTTAGGGTTTTAATCATTTTATTATGTAAACTGGTTTATTGCCACGTAGCTGCATGTACTGGTTGGCTGCTATGTAATTATTCAATCATTACCAGCTGCTATTAAATCAAGCAATGCAGAGCTGAAACCTAAAAAGAACAAATGACAACCTTGTGTCCAAATATAAGGACATGCACCTCAGTCGGTTAACCGTGCTTCAACTCCTGTGCCTTGCCCCATGGGTTTTAAGGTGCCATATGGTTGCCTCACTTCGCCTCATGCGTAAGTCCGCTCTTTTGAGACATGGAGTCTATCCTTGATTAGAGTTGTTGATATATTGACGATAAGGAAGGTTTTTAGCCTCCTGGTGACCAGCTTTTGAATATTGTTTTTGGGAGTTGCTTTCCTTGCTTTGAGTATACATGTTTATTTATGCTAAAACAAATGCATGTCTATGTATGGATTATGCTTTTACATACTGTCCTTAATGAGAGTGGTTGCAATTGATCTCATTTGATGTTAGTTGAACAAGAAAAAGCATCGGCTGGTGCTGTGGAGGAGACACCGGAGTCGAAAGTAGGTACAGGAGCTAAAACAACAAGAAAGGTCGCAGTAAGGAAAACACCAGCTAGAACCAAAACTCCTATATCAGGAAAAACTATAGCTGGAAAGACGCTTCAGTCGGAGCAAACGGAGAATTTGAAGGCTGGAGAATCCTCAGAGAAGGAAGAGGTTGGGGATGCTATGGATGTAGATTCTGCTAAGAAAGAAGAATATTCTCTTTCCATTGTTGAAGATTCTGTCGAGAAGGAAGAACCTTCTGTTGAAAATGTTGAAGAAACCAAAAGGGTGGAGGGTCAAAATGTTATGAATCGTGAAGAGCCCCCACAGAAGAAAGACGATATTATTGGTGTGGAAAAGCTTCCGACAGTTGATTTGAAGGCTGAACAACCTGGTAATTCTCGACTCCTCGGTGTGGTTTTATTGTCATCAAAACTAGAGGGACTGTTTTTACCTCCCCTTGTAGATTCAGATATTTGTATTTGTTTTTTTATTTGTTTTTGAAGAGAATGTGCGCAAGCTCTCACACAAGTTGTAGCAAATTAGTAGTTTTAGATGGACACAATTTGCAACATAATTTTGTACATCTAGAATTCGAGAATTCACAAGACATAGCATTCAGTACTCGGAAAATGGCATAATACTGAGAAATTTCTATATCATGCTCCAAAAACTATGCTCTAGATTTGAAAGCATAAAGTTCACAGCAACCAAATAGCTGCAACACGACTCCTGTGAAGAAGAAGAAAAAAATTGTGATCCTGGAAAAAGAAGACTGAGGAGCATCTTGTGTATAATGTAAACTAGTTGTATTGCCATTGCATGTACAAGAGGATTTAATAATCACACATGCTGGTCGGTCGGTATGTAATTATTCAATCATTACAGGCTGCTATTAAATCAAGCAATGCAGAGCTGAAGCCTAAAAAGAAAAAATGATGCCTTCGTATCTAAATAAGGGCATGCACCTCAGTTGGTTAATGTCGGTTAACTATGCAACGCCTGCGCCTTTGCTGAAGGGTTGTAAGGCGCGATAAGATCGCCTCACTTTGCCTCATGCGTAAGTCCAGCTTTTGAGACACCGAGTCTATCCTTGACTAGGGTTCTTGATATATGGACGAATAAGGAAGGGTTTTAGTCCCCTGGTGACCAGCTCTTGAATATTCTATTTGGGAGGAGCATTTTGCTTTCCTTGCTTTGAGTCTACATGTGAATACATGCTTATTCATGCTAAAAAATGCGTGTCTGTGTGAATTATGCTTATGCGTACCATGTTTAATGAATATGGTCGTAATTGATCTTATTTGATGTTAGTTGAGCAAGAAAAAGCATCAGCTGATGCTGTGGAGGAGACACCAGAGTCGAAAGTAGGTACAGGAGCCAAAACAACAAGAAAGGTTGTGGTAAGGAAAGCACCGGCTAGAACCAAAACTCCTGTATCAGGTAAAACTGTACCTAGGAAGACGCTTAAGTCCGAGCAAACGGAGAAATTGAAGGCTGGAGAGTCCTCGGAGAAGGAAGAGGTTGGGGATGCTATGGACGTCAATTCTGCTAAGAAAGAAGAAGCTTCTGTTTCCATTGTTGAAGAGTCTGTCAAGAAGGAAGAACCTTCTGTTGAAAATGTTGAAGAAGCCAAAAGGGTGGAGGATCAAAATGTTATGAATGTTGAAGAGCCCCCACTGGAGAAACAAGACATTAGTGGTGTGGAAAAGCCTTCGAATGTAGATTTGAAGGCCGAACAACCTGGTAATTCTTGACTCCTTGGTGTGGTTTGATCGTCATCAAAACTAGAGGGACTGTTTTTACTCACCTTGTAGATTCGGAAACATGTGTTTGTGTTTGTTCGTGTTTTTGAAGTGAGTTGTGGGGATTGAGTCACTAGTCTCCTGTAGGCCGAGCGCATGCTCTTCGTGCAAGTTGTCGCAAATAAGTAGTTGTCTTAGATAGACACAATTTACAACATAAGTTAGTACATCTTGAATTCGAGAAATCATAAGACATAGCATTCAGTAGTCCGAAAATGGCCTAATACTGAGAAAATCCTATAACATGCACCAAAAACTAAGCTTTAGATTGGAAAGCATAAAGTTCACGGCAACCAAATATCTAACCTCGCAGACTCCTACGAAGAAGAAGAAAAGGAGAGATCAAACAGTGGAAGAAAAGCAACGATTGAAAAATGTAGTAGATGAAGAAAAGGAGATAAGAAAATTTTCAAAAAATCGTGATTGGGAAAAATGAAGAGTGCGGAGCATCTCGTGTACTTCTTTTCTATTTAGGTTTTTAATCTGTTTAGGGACCCATTAGCTTTATTTTATATTGTAAACTGGTTGTATTGCCATGTAGCTGCATGTACAAGAGTATATATTAATCACATCTACTGGTTGGTTGCTATGTAATTATTCAATCATTACCGGCTGCTATTAAATCAAGCAATGCAGAGCTGAAACCTAAAAAGAACAAATGACACCCTCATGTCTAAATAAGAGCATGCACCTCAGTCGGTCAACTTTGCTTCAACTCCTGCGTGTTGCCCCAAGGGTTGGAGGGGCGCTATAAGGTCGCCTCACTTCGCCTCATGCATAGGTCCACACTTTTGAGACACTGAGTCTGTCCTTGACTAGAGTTCTTGGTATATCTAGCCTCCTGGTGACCAGCTTTTGAATATTGTCTTTGGGAGGAGCATTTTGCTTTCCTTGCTTTGAGTCTACATGTGAATACATGTTTATTCATGCTCAAAAAATGCATGTCAATGTATGAATTATGCTTTTACGTAATATGCTGAATGAATATGGTCATAATTGATCTTATTTGTTGTTAGTTGAACAAGAAAAAGCATCAGCTGATGCTGTGGAGCAGATGCCAGAACCGAAAGTAGGAAAAGGAGCTAAAACAACAAGAAAGGTTGTGGTAAAGAAAACACCGACTAAAACCAAAACTCCTATATCAGCAAAAACTGTACCTAAGAAGACGCTTAAGTCGGAGCAAACCGAGAAATTGAAGGCTGGAGAATCCTTGGAGAAGGAAGAGGTTGGGGATGTTATGGATGTCGATTCTGCTAAGAAAGAAGAATCTTCTATTTCAAAAGGTGACAAGCCTGCCCAAAAGGGAGAAGCTTCTGTCGAAAATGTTGAAGAGACCAAAAGGGTGGAGGATCAAAATGTTACGTGTGTTAAAGATCTCCCACAGGAGAAAGAAGAGATTATTGATGTGGAACAGAATTTGGCTCCAAATGTTGGAAAATCACCAAAGCTGGAAGATGTAGATGTTGCAGAAGTGTCGGAGAGTCAAGAGCTTTGTATACCAAAGGAGGAGGAAGAGGTGAAGGACAAAATAAGGGACGAGATGAGAATTATTGAGGATGACGTGGGATTAGAAAATGAGCCTGTAAACATGGAGGAAGATATACAGAAGGTGAGAGGAGAGGACGCTAAATGTGGGGATGAGTGCCATGGTAATGAGAGTTCAGAGTGCAGGGACCAAGAAGTTTTTGAAGCAGTTGGGGAGGAAGAGTTTGCGGCACCCAACAAACCAGAGCATGGCGAAGAAGCAGAGACACTGGAAGAGGAAAACATGGAATTTAGTGCTGCAGCGAAAGAGCGTAAGATGAGGAAGGAACTGGAGATATTTGTTGGTGGGTTGGAGCATGATGTTGTGGAAGAGGATGTAAAAAAGGCTTTTGAGAACATTGGAGATGTAGTTGAAGTTAGGTTGCATAAAAATACTTCAATCGACAAGAATAAGGGGTATGCATTTGTGAAGTTTGCAACTAAGGAGCAAGCAAGCCAAGCTCTATCAGAAATGAAAAATCCTCTTGTACGAATAATCTCTTACCACATCTTTCTCTTTCTCCTATGCAAGTGTTGTTTAACTTTCTTGTTTTTTGTACATAGATATGTGGGAAGCGATGTCGTACTGGACCAAGTGAGGATAATGACTCATTGTTCTTGGGCAATATTTGCAATACTTGGACAAAGGAAGCTGTAAGAATTAAGATATTACGTACCATGAATATATTCTTAGCAAGTTTGCGTGCTTTTTCTTAATTTCTTTTGATCTTCTGCTTTTTCATTATTTAATGAGCATCATCATATTAACAGATCGAACAAAAATTGGAAGATTATGGCATCGAAGGTGTTCAGAACGTTACTCTTGTCGCTGACGCCCGTCATGAAGGGTTGAGCCGTGGTTTTGCATTTATTGAGTTCTCTTGTCATGTTGATGCCATGCTTGCATATAAGAGGCTTCAAAAACCAGATGCTATTTTTGGCCATGCTGAGAGAACAGCAAAAGTAGCTTTTGCTGAACCTTTACGTGAGCCAGACCCTGAGGTAATGGCCCAGGTTAAGTCAGTATTTATTGATGGGCTCCCTCCTAACTTGGACGAAGATCGAGTTAGGGAACAAATGAAAGGTTATGGGGAGATTGCAAGAATTATGTTGGCCCGGAATATGTCTACTGCCAAGAGAAGAGATTTTGGATTTGTTGATTTTACAACGCATGAGGCTGCTGTTGCTTGTGTTGAGGGAATCAATGACAAGAACTTAGGTGATGGGAACTCGAAGGTATTGTTTAGACTAGATTGCGTGGTGCTAAATTGCTAATTAATCTTTTATGACATTCTTTTATTAACAATAGACTTTGCAACACTTTGCTACTAGGCTTGGCCTGACATGACTGATAACCCGTACTTTATTGTTGTATTGACATAGTTCTTTTGTTCTGATGTGCTAGGCTAAAGTAAAAGCAAGACTTTCAAATCCTTTGCCAAAAACTCAGGCTATCAAGGGAGGAATGTGTGGAGGATTTAGAATTGGCCGTTCCGGTGCTGGTGCTGGTGCTGGAAGCTTTTCTAAACCTGGTATACACCCAACTTTTGGAGTACTTATGCCTCATTATCTTGTCTAGACTATTTTCTTACAATGTGGTTTTTGTTGTTCACAGCAAGGGGTTTTGGAAGGGGTGCGCATGCCTTCAACCGGCCTAACTTTCAACGTGGCAGGGGTTTCTATCAGCGTGGAAATGTTCCAACTTGGAGAATGGGTTATTCCCGTGAACATGACCTTGATGTCCAGTATCCTCCTTTCCATCGAAGAGAAATGTCTGGACAAGGTTATTCTCTGAAGTTCTCTGACGCAGATATAAGCTGACAAAGCTAGCGTGTGTTTTGCGTGTGTGTGTTTTTCTTATGAATTTCTGTGCTTCTAGGAAATAAGATAAACTTAGTAGGCTCTTTAAACGATAGCACCCTTTGAATCCCCATAGGTTTCTGCATTCTCCTTTTTGGTCATATCGCAAAATAGAAAAAATACCATAGAAAAGCTTAGATTTGCCATGCATTATGCTTTTTCCCTTTCATATTCTTTGTTTCATTTGACACAAGAAAACACTTAAAATGACTGTTTGGAGGAGAGGTGAGAGAGATCGAGATCAAGTTCCATATGACATCAGCATCTGTTGTTTCACTTTATACCATAGAAAAGCTTAGGTTTGCCATGCATTATGCTTTTTCCCTTTCATATTCTTTGTTTCATTTAACACAAGAAAACACTTAAAATGACTGTTTGGAGGAGAGGTGAGAGAGATCGAGATCAAGTTCCATATGACATCAGCATCTGTTGTTTCACTTTAGTTTTACCGTTTGTGATTCCCCTTCAGTGGAAAAAAATAAGCAGCAAAGATATGATACTCCAGCGGACCAAGTTCTTATGATTCATGCTTTAGCAAAAAAGGTTATAATACAAGCAACGTTGTTTCTTCTCCAGTTTCACATTGTTATAGAATTAGTTATAGCATGTGTTTTTTATAAGTAGTTCTGTTCAAATAATTTTTTTAGCAGAAATAAAACGGAGTCAATGTAGTTCCTGATGCAGAGATCTGAAATGTATGATCTGAATAAATTGTCTGGTTCTTTGACGCATGCATATTATGCCCCATGCATGAACGGTTACGACTAGTCATTATGATATGATGGGTGCAATTATCTTTATCTTATATCTAATTTTATGTGATTAGGTGGATGGAGGGATTCATTCAGGGGTGCTCATGATGCATCTCGCGGAGGTGCTGTTCCAGCTAGACCTAACCTTGAGAGGGGCATACACAATGCACCTGTTAGAGGCCGTGGGATGCCTATCCCAACCAGGAGGCAACCGTTTCTTCCTGGAGAAGGATTTAACAGAACATTTGGTGGGCGGCAATATGATGACCCTTACTTCTATGATGGCGATGCGCGTGGAACAAAACGACCATTCTTTATGACAGTAAGCTGGGATTCATTGTAGACTTGTAGTCCATGTTTCGTAATAATAGAAGATGTTTGTGATTTCTCAGTGTCGCTTTAAGTCTTACTCAATGTTTGTATGGTTGCATTTGGCCTTAGGACCAGGATCCCAACTACGTGGAGCCTAGCAGACATCGTCCTCGACTGGATTACTCTGATCCAGAAGTTCCATTTCATCCGCCTCGCTATCAAGGTGTGGGTTCTGTGTGCAATTTTTCTTTCCCCTGCTTGTTTGTAGGGCTTTATATTGTTAATTTTTTCAGATAGCTGATGTCTCTTTTTGTTTTAGATTCATTCGGAGCTGGCAGCAGCCGCTACTCGCATGATTATTATGGCACTGATGTGAGAACTCTGGCTAATTTTATATAGCTGCATGTCTTACGTTTTAACAATGTCATGATTGCCTGCCTTCTGTGATGTTACAGTACGGTGAAGGTTCGTATCCATCTTTTTATGGCAACGATCGCCCGTATGGAGGTGGCTATTACTACTAGACTTGAGAAGCTTTGGTAATTCTAATATCCTACCTTCCAACTTTATTTCTGGTTGCAATATTGCTATAATAACCTTTCGTGGGCTCTTGCAGGTGGGCTGGGAATGTGGGATGGACATCGTGCGATGGTGGTTTCTGGACTTTTCTGCTTGGAAGGAAAGCTGAATTTAGTTTCTACATATCTTTCCTTAGTTCTTTCTGGTTTCCAGTTCTTATCACCTCCTTTTGTTATTTTGTCTTCATCCTCCACCTGTGTTCCTCCTCTGCTCTCCCTGTCAAATTGCTCAGACATAATAAGTTCCCAAGGGTCTAGTTTAGGTGACCCCTCCAGGAAGAATACTTATGTGGATGTCACTATCATTTTGAGCTTTGGGCAGATGTATGACTTAAGGGTCAGCTCCTTTTGCCCTTGATAGGAGCAGCTTGAGGACAGCACACATGGGCTGCAGAGGTTGCATAATTGTTCAGGGTCTTTGTGTGAGATGGAATAAAATATCAATCCTTCTGTCTTGAAGCTTAAAGGAAACATGGGGGGATCAGTTTTTGTTTTCTAGAAGGCGAGTTTCAGGTCAAGGTTTTCGTTTTAGTGACGTAGATTTGGAAGTATCAGCTAGCAATGTGCTAGAGGCAACTTTTGGATATCTCAGTTATGATTTTGTCTGCAGGAAAATATTTATGGCAACTTGCACTTAAGCTATGGAGGAGTTCCTAACTTGAATATTATAGTCAAAATACTTGCCATGTATTGGAGAAGACTTGACTCTCGATGATAACTTTATGGTCATTTTATGTAATTGAGGTTTATTGGATGCAGATTATGACCTTATTCGCAGCTAAGTAAAATTAATTGTAACTCAGGCAATTATGCTCTTATCATTGTCAATAGCAGCCCTGCCTTGGAGTGGTTCCTTTTCACCCAAAACAAAATATTCTCCTATGATTGCGTCCAATGTGTCTTCCATTTATGTATTCAACTATGGATTAGGGATGTGATTTTTGTGAGATCAAATATCAGGATTGAGGGGCATTTATTGATGACATCATTCACATTAGAAGTTGTAGCTTCGGAGAGGTTTGACCTGGGATAATGGCTAGGATGGAACTTGTCTTCAAATTGTACAAGTATGCTGATGAACCTGATACTTTTCTCCTCTGGAAGGTGGAAGCTGAAATATTTGATGAGTTGTTTTGCACATGGAAACAAAGGGTTGGAACAAGTTATGTGTATCTGGGTCAAAGGTGTAGTATCTTGCTAGTCACACTCAAATTTTATAATTCGAGGAAGATAAATAGGATGTGATTAGTACACAGTTTAATATCGGTATGTTCCTCTGGCAAATATATGTTTTTGTTTGCCTTGACTGCAGTATTTGGTCTGTGTTGTTTTGGAGTCTATGATTTCATTAGTTGACTAGTTGAGAAAGGAGAGAAATTTGAGCAGTCATGAGGTCATTTGTGCTTGAGGTATTCTTGCATTCTAGTTGTCATTAGTCTCTTGGTTGCCATTGTTACAGATCTAGTTGGAATCTTTGGATAGTTTACTGACTCATATAGTGATCAAATTTTATAAATGTGATTCCTGATATAACGTGTTATCTCTCGCTGTTATGTCAGCAGAGGTTGTATTCTATGGCTTAATTGTTATCCTGTACTTGGTGAGGTGTGGGTGATACTGTATGTCCATTTCGAGGTGAAACTAACTAGATTGGGTGCAATAGAATCAAAATGTTTTAAAGTGCAGTTGAAACATGTATGAGGAGAACTTCTGTCCTATTCTGTGTATCAAAGTAGGGGCGATGAAAACTCGTGATGGTACACATATGACATTGTATTAGTTGTTTTTTTGGGTGGGCATAGTCCTCCAGTATTTATTTCTGAAGGGACATAAGTTTCCAGGAATCACTGGATCCATGTTGAAGTTCCTGGATTGGTGGAAAAAATTGCAAGTATGTTGATTATGCCTTTGCTTGTTGAGGAAACTGGTCATTCAGGTGCTTCCTTTTTGACCTTTTTGCTGTTTTAGGTAGAAGGAATAGTGTTTCCAGTTGGCTTTTAGACAGATTACCCTTCATACGTGATTCACAAAAGTATTGTTTGCTGTGTCACCCGTAGTTCCGCCAGTCAATTTCAGCCAACTGATAGCCTGACTGAAATTTGCATTTGATGGTCTATTATGCAAGTTCTTATAAACCTATTATCTCTGGGTCATTGAAGTCTTTGGAGTTTCTATTTTACCTATTGCATGGTTGCCTAAGGCCGAGACCAGGGTTGTTTGATAGAAAAGTTACAAGATTGTTTGTGAGAATAGAATTTGGAAGCTGCATTGCCACTTCATAATGGGATGACCGGTTGATAGTATAGCAGTATCTGCAAATGTTGAGGTTAATTCCATGAGAAAATTCCTCATATTGATTAATGCAGCTGCAGTTATATATCCTGACGGTTTTACCGCGTTTTTGAATTGTTTGGTCACATGAAGGTATTCGTTCTTGGGCCTCTGTTCTGCTCCATTCCAAATAGCAGCTTGACATGTTGACACGCCTCCAATTTAAACCAAACCAAACCAAACTGAGCCTTGTGTCCCAAATCAATTGGGGTCGGCTACATGAATCCTTTTCCTCCAAAGAGTTCTGTCAAGTGCTGTTTCCTCACTTAGCCCTAGTAGACTTAAATCCTTGCGCACTACCGCATCTAATGTCAATTTGGGTCTTCCCCTCCCCGGAGCATTGCTATGCAAAGCTATCCTATCCGCTCTCTTAACTATTGCCTCCGTAGGTCTACGATAGACATGTCCAAACCACCTAAGCCTATTTTCCCTCAACTTCTCATCTATAGGTGCTACGCCTACCATCTCGCGGACTGTTTCGTTTCTAATCCTATCTCGTCTAGTCTTACCACACATCCACCTCAACATTCTCATTTCCGCTACACTCATCTTGGTCACCTGTTGTTTCTTCATAGGCCAGCATTCTGTCCCGTAAAGCATCGCTGGTCTTATAGCAGTTCTATAGAATTTTCACTTCAACTTTGTGGGTACTCTCTTGTCGCACAGTACACCAGTAGCACTTTTCCACTTGAGCCACCCCACTTGGATCCTATGGGTCACATCATCCGTAATCTCTCCATCTTGACTAATAATAGAGCCTAAATACTTAAAACGGTCACTCTTTAGTATCTCCAATTTACTTCCGTATATTTCCTTGTGTTCATCTCTTTCCTTCTCTTTTGCCCGTCATCTGAGTCCTCAATTCCAATTGAAGTTGTGATATTGCAGATGGAATGTGAAGTATCAGTCACATCATCAAAATGTAAATTCAAGAATGATACTGTTTCATATTTCTGTACAGTGCATGTATGGCATGTCAGTGTGAATATAGTGTTTTTGCTTTTTATTTTTTTATTTTTTTATTTTTATATCTTTTGTGTTAAGGATAGTGTAGTCTTTTTACTATATTAGAGTTTTTAAACCTATATGTAGTTCTGTCTTAGTCTTTGTACGGTCAATGATTTTTAAGTAGCAATGGAACTCTTCTGCATGTTTTCTCTGCTACTGTAATGTATTGAGTCGGATATGTTGACATAGATGTTAAAGCTGATGGTATGCTAACTCCAAGGGGTTGGCCTAGTGATTCAGGCCTGAGACTAGGGGTTTGCTCCCTTTTGAGATCCCAGGATCGGAACTTCTTAGTTGTTATCAATTCTTATGGCACAAGTCTATATAGGTTCTATCCCAACTTTTAATCATGCTCCCTGCCATTGGCGGATGTGATCATGAACGCTTGGAGTTATCAAAAAAAGTTTATGGTATGACGTCTTGTTCCTTTTGTTGCTACTATAATCCCTGTAGCATCATATTTCTCTTGTTTTGGGGTATGATTAAATTTCTCTCCAAAGGGAAGAGATCCCTGCTTTGAAGGTAAGTTTAGTATTTCCAAAGCTAGTTAAATGTTGGCTGTCGCATCATAAATTTCTTTGGCTGATATATCATGTTGGTTTACATGAATTTTAATTGCGTATGCGAATTTAGAATCCATTTTCGTTGCGGTCGTAAAATACGGTAGTGTGTTTTTTCATATGGAGATCAGAGCAGATTAGGAAATGATTTCTATGCTTGAAAAGAGTTTCCGAGTCTGAACGGGGAAAAAGGCAAGCAAGCAGCCTTTCACTATACCAGGCTCGTGAACAATTAGGCTTCTCTTGAAGGCATCGCGGCTTTGAACGTTTGTTATTTGTATGCATAATTCAGGCAATTCTTCAATTCACGTAAATAAGGCGCTGAAATTGTTTCTGTGGTGTGCGCAATTGCCTTAAATCTAAGCGATGAAAATGTTCCTATCTTCGTATGCTTTTACAGTCAGGTATTCTCGTTGAAACTGTGGTTAGCATTTCTAGATGTGGGATTGTTAATGAACAAAGATGTGGACCGAGATATTGCTGTGATGTCTAGCAGTACATCTTTCAAATCACGAGCTGCCTTGTGATGCAGCGAAAGATGGCCAGAAATAAGAGAAAATTGATACCAAAGTTTTGGTTGTATGTTGGTTTGTAGCAGACACTAGGGTCTTCTTTAGTTGGCTGGATTGTACGTGGTATTAATTTGCAAAACAAAATCAGTTGGATCACATTACTGGTACTCAAATCACCCAAATATTGTTCAGACCAACCAAACGGGGCCGTAGCACCATGGCCAATATGTCACCAGCATAGTGGAATAAAGCAATGCAAGAAAGACAAACTACAAGAAAGAGGCTTTTTCAAATCGTCCCACAAAGACGGCCATTTAAAAAGATGCTCAAAATTCTCACTCGCACTTTTTAGGGGAGAGAAATAGTGCGCAAGGCAGTAATACCAAGCTGAAACAGTAGAAAATGTTAGTTGGACCAATCAAACTGAGATTAGGAATTGACAATGTGGTTGGCCAAATCTAGAAAGCTCATTTGTAGAACTTGGTTTTAGCAATGAACGCAAAGCGGCACACCTTTATCCCTTCCCTTCAAACAATTGTTCACTGAGCTCTCTCCCCATGATAATGCAAAAACCATAATTTTCCAGAGAGAGAGAGAGAGAGAGAGGGTTTGTGATAGTCTCAAACATGAATAACCATTAAAAGAAAAAACTAGCAAAACACAACGTATGGCTTATAAATCATGCAATGTAGAGGTATACAAGCCTATAATGTTTTCGTACTGTCCAGATCCAGAGAGTACAGATACCTCTTCAGTCTTCTCCCAGCGAAACTCGGTTTCCCATTTTTCATGGCGAAGCTATTTTACGGCGCTATACCGATTAGTGCCATGCTTTGACCAATGATCCTTGAGATCAAGCGGAATGGACAGATCCTGACCCTCAGCTGCAAGTCGGTTAAGCAGTTTCGTGAAAACATTCCCACTCATCTTTCTTCCCCCGACTCTGGCATGGCGTTTGTTTGACATCTGAGGCAAAGGATACATAGACATGGTGGTTGTGCAGCAAGCCGACTGCCACCCACCATTCCCCCATTTGTAGCAAGGCTGAGGTAACCCAGTGCACGAGCAAACTGGTGCCGGCATTGTAGTCTCATCAAAGTTGATCTGGTTCAACCCCAAACTCTCTTTCCATGCCTCAAGCTCTTCATCGAGTTCCTCGCCACCACCATCATCATCAGTACCCATATCTGGTTCACTTTTCCAACAGTTAACGTCTTGGCTTGAATCTTCAACCTGTCTTTTACCCTTTCTTTGAGACTTGGAGAGTGCCTTTGTTGAAGTTCCTCTGGTGTTGGTCTCCTTTGCTTGCTTCACCTTTCTAGGCTTTGTGGTCTCACTAGAAACTCCTGCACTATGGTATGGGTTGTTTGGTGGGATTTCCCTTTGATTATCATATTCAGTTTCATCTAGATGGGGTATCAGATGCATTTGCTGCTGGTGGTAAAGGTGCTGCTTGGACCCGCCGCGTATAAGTCCATTGCTAGGCGAATCAGGGGATATGTCATCGTTTTCGTTCATGGAAGTCTCTTGGAATTGAAGGGCGGACAGGGCCTTGTCTCTTTCCTCTAGGGCACTGTTTCGCTCAGCTAGTGCCGCGTCTCGCTGCAGCATTGCCATGTCGCGCTCAGCAAAGGCTCTTCTCCTCTCATCTAGTGCCATGTTCTTTTCTCGAATAGCAGCATCCCTCTCGGCCATGATGGCCATGTATGTCTTTATCGTCAAATTGTGCTCCTTTCAATGAAAGCATAAAACAGTTAAGTTCATCCTTCTGAAGGTTAGACAAAGCCTTCCTCACAAGCTAGAGATTAACATTCGAGGATCGGATTCCCATAAATATAATATGGTTGCTTTAGAAAACAATAACTGACTGATTTATTCTTTTGAATAGAGACGTTGGTTTTCTGTTTCACCATAAAACATGCAGGGTCATACCATCAGTGGGGAAAGGGCAACGCTAGAAATCCATCCTCTGATATGGCTGTTTCAGCAAGAGAGAAAACCACGTCCGATAAATCTGAAAGCAAGACAAGTACTTGAAACCCCCAAGATAGAAAACAAAATGATAAAAGACTTGGAACTCCAGAGGAAAGAAAAAGAATAACTGTTGTATCTGCTGATGCAACACTTCTTCGAAAAATCAATAACAATGGAAATGAGTATTCCTTTTCAAATAAGTTCAGATGGTACCGTCAACAGGTACACAGTAATTCTAGAAAGGCATCCTCAGACATGGCTGTTTAAGACCACATCCACTGAATCTGAAAGCAAGAAGACGACTTAACGGGACCCCCAAAGTGACAAAATAAGGTACATAAAACTTGAACATTAAAGAAACAAATTATTAAAGGAGTGTCAAGTATCTGCAGAGATACCCTGATTATTTGAAAGGCTAGTGTATATTTTACTTGTGCGACTTTAACCCCTAGTAGAACATTTTGATACACAGACGGAACAAAAGAGAAGGGTCTAGAAGAATATGACACGTTTAGCAAGTGCATGGTGAATTAGAGTGAACCTCAATAACATCTGACGTGAAATTTTAAGAACTAAGCAAATCAGAAGCTTTTAAGTACATGCCACCAAATACTATGGGGGTAGTAGTAAGCTTTCAAAAACCTGCCTCCAAGTCCCAGAGGAAACTAATATGCTTAGTCCATCACTGCACATAAACGCATGACACGACGGAAATGTTGAAAATGACAGTGAGGTGCATGTGCCACACCCAATTATGCTAACGTCAAATTCACCCTCGTAACTAAATTAATTTTTATTAAATTTTTTTGAGTGTTTTTAACTTCTTGTGCAGTTTTTCATCAATTTGTCTGCCTTTTCTTATTCATCTCGTTTGGAGGAATCGGGAAAAGAAATCAAAATGTGAAGCAAAAATTACAGAAATCTAGGTAAAACAACACTAAAGACACTAAAAACAGTGAAAACTGTCTTTTTCAAATAAAATTCATCTTTAATTAAAAAAATTTGGTAGTTTTGGTCATAGTTTTTGACTGTCTATATTCCTTGTGTCAAAACAAACGAGTAATCAAAAAATTGACACGAATTTGATAAAATGTCAAAAGATGACCAAAGAGACAATGACAACATTAACAATAATATCCAATCATTTAGGCCAAAGGAAGCCTAAATGTCATGCTAATGTTAAAATTAAAAATTGCAAAATTCTCTCAATCTTTGTGTCAAAATGTTCAATTTTGCCAATGTTATTCTTGGCCCAAATTTGACATTTAATTTGGCGATTGTCATACTTGCCACATCATTATCAAGCAATGAAAAAGATGATTGCAAATGAAAAGAAGATAACTATGCTAAAAATGGTATTGTATTGGTAGAGCAATCCTATTACTTTCTGACAAAAAAGTTGAAATGAGTCAAAAAATGACTGATGATGTCACTTTGATACCAATGAGTGGACTTACTTTAAAGTGACCCATTTCACACAAATAATTACTCATTCAGTGTAAGTGTCGAACCATCTACTATGTGTGTGTGTGTAAATATGTGTAAGTTGCTAACGGGTATTTGGCGAAGTGGCATGGAGATAGGCCTAAGTATTCACAGGAGAGGTCTTATGTTTGAGTAGATAGAAGACTAATTATTGAGCACTCCAGGAGTAACACGTGGAACCGCTTAGCCGCGGATTGCCTATTGGACAGATGAAGGGTGTCTCTAGGAACTATGGCAGCCCGTGGTAGGGCAATATGTCACCGAAGCTAAGCTGGGCTTTGAGCAGGAGACATAGAGAGAGTACTTACTATTCTAGACATTGAGAGATAGGGCTTCCAGGACAAAAAATGTAGGAGACAGACCACGAATGTTTTCAATGCATTCAATTCCATAATTTTTGTAGCAGAATGATATATGAATGCAGAGAAATTAATTGGAAGTAACACTTTGGAGAGGAATGCCAGGGGTGTGTGTCCTCATTCCTCAAAAAGAAAAGCTGATTCCTGTGTGCTACGGCGGAAATGTGGTCAACTTTGCTACATGCTGATCTGGAACATTCTTATGTTTCCATGCACTTCATCACTGATACTCTCTCTACACCATACATTTGAATCAATCTTGAAGGTATATATGCATACAGGGATGGCTCCGGGTAGAAGCCTAGAAACCCACCTCTCCCCCCCCAAATGACCTCACAAAGAAAAGCTGATTCCTTTGTTCTACGGCGTAAATGTGTCATCGTTGCTAAATGCTGATCTGAAACATTCTCTTCATCACTGATACTCTTTATATAGCTACATTTGTATCAATATTTAAGGAATATATACATACAGGGCCCGCTCCGGGTAGAAGCCTAGAAAACCACTGCTTCTAGCCCCCCAACCACCCACCCACCCACCCACAAAATGCTAGCTTTTGTAAAGGAATGGCAGCCTTCTTGACGCCAAAGGGGTGTATCCTCACCAAACAAAAAAAAAGGGGATTCCTTTGAACTACGGCGGAAATGTGGTCAACTTGCTAAATGCTGATCTTAAGCATTCTTGCGTTTTCCTGCACTTCATCACTGATACTCTCTATAAACCAAAGTATCAAACTTTAAATATTATATGCATAAGGGGCCGGCCCTGGGTAGAAGCCTAGAAATCCACTGCTTCCGGCCCCCAAATAAAGGCTGAAAAGAAGGACCCCTAAATGTATGGTAATCCTGCATATGCGTTAAATAGATTCACTCATGGAGTGTGGATCGGACAACCCAATACTCCTCCTCGGCGAGTTTATCTACTAGACCCAAAGATATCAAGTTTAAGCATCTAAATTACCCATAAAAAACAGCAAACAGAGACGACAACGACGAGGGAGGGAGAGAGAGAGATCGATCGATCGATACCTGATCGATTTAGGATTTTGGGCTGGTTCTGACCCTCATCGCGTAGAGAATTGGGGTATATCTTGGAACAATTACAAAGAAAACCCTGGAATTTGATCGCTTTCTGCTGTGTGTCGTCTCGCTACGATCTCTTTTTCTTCTTCTGATACTTCCTAGTAAAACCCTCTGTCAAACAATTGTCCTCTTTTGGAAAAAAGCAAAAAGGACAAAAGTTATGGTCCTCTTGCACTTTGCTCCCTTACGTTTGATCTTCTTATAGTTATGCCTCGTAACACAAAATTGCCTATTAATGAGCAACTTGATCTCCAAGTGAATGGGATTTCATGACTCATTTACATACTATTCCTCCTTTTTTCCGACTGAGAATCAATATGGGAGAGAGAGTTTAGGGATAGCCATTCCCCTAATTATAGACGCTCGGTTGATAGTCTCTTATGATTGTAACACTCTCATCCAAATACCACGCGACTTGGTCTGGGTATGCCAACTCCACTTGGACAAGGAAGTACGGATCAAATATAGCTACAGCTGGCCTAGTAGCAGAAGGCCTATAAAATATTACCTAATCGATGCTTATTTTCAAACTAAAAGAGATAGAATTAATGGAGAAAGAAGAAAAACACAATGCGAGAATAAAGAGTGGAAGTGGAGAGTGTGGATTTGGGGTGAAACTGTTGCCATTTTTAACCACAACACTGGTGGTCATCATTGCTTCTAACTCTTTGAAGGATGGATAAAAAAAGCAAGCAATCAATCAAATGCTAAAACAAGTCATTTGAAGGAAAACAAAAATGGCTAAACCTCAAGGGTGCAAGTCCAATCAGAAAAAGATCTTTCTAGACTATCGTAGGCACAAACAAGAAAACCTTTATCAATTTGTACGACACAATTTGCAGGAAGCGTTTAAGCCATCTTGACAGGTTAAAATAGTACAATGGACAAATATGAACTTATAGATTTAGTTTTACAGATAGCAATATATTGGCTATTTTTGAAAAATTGTATATCTCATCAGAATCTATTAGTTGACTTTTATTGGTGGATTAGTTGGAGAGGAATCTGTATCACAATTTAAAATTTAAGGCTGCAGAATCTAATTGCAAAGGGTATCAGCCAAGGCCCAAGGAATTCTGGGGCCCATTTCACAATGATTCACGGGGCAAAGGTTTCGGACTTCGGGTCGAGCTCTGCCATAAATTAAGCCCAGTTAGGTCCAGCCCATTTTCTACCTCTCTCTTGGGCTATCATGGCAGACCCATCCGGCTCCCGCCATATAGGCTCGAGCTGGGCTGCCTCATTTTTCAAGAAACTAGGCCTAGGCCTTGCCCAAGGCAAACGGGCATTCGAGCTGTGGGGCTTGGGATCCAGGCCCATTTTGTAATGTTTCAAGAGACAAAGGTTTCAGATTAAGGTTCGAGTTGTGCCATAAAAACCATGGACCATGAGTTGTGTCGGCTTAGGACCAAACTAAGAGCATCCGCACCAGCCTTCCTATTTTTTTCTCCAAATTAGAGAGAAAATTTCACATTTCTATTTTAGGGAGTCATATTTTACAATGTCTCCTGCATCAGACTCTCTATTCTATCCCTATTTTATTAAAATATTCTTTTTTTTCCATAAACAAGTGTGGAGGATAAATAAAATAAAATAAAAATAAAAACTAAATCCTAGGAGGCTACAGTGACTCCTTACAGATAGGGAGTCACTGTAGCGTTTCTAATTTGGAGAGGAGAAGAAGGGAGGCTGGTGTGAGACGTAAATGAAGGAATCACTCCCCAAATTGAGGAAGGAGTGTATTTTGGGAGCTTGATAAAGATGCTCTAAATTTGGACTCGGGGTTGTGATTGGGCCCAACGGGCTTAGGGTGCCCCGTCCTACACCCTAGAACCTTCTGTTGGGAAAATAGTTTTAGAACATATATTTAATTTGTTCAAAATTATTAAGGAGTAAATAAATAATTAACTCCAATTAATATTGGTTGAAAAAATTTAAATATAATTTATTTCTATTGAATTTTATATAGTTTTAATAGGTTATTTTTTAGTGTAAAGTTGTGTCCAGTCGTTGACATCTATTCGGATAAATAGGTATCACTTCATTTTGTGACTATTTCGAAAAGTCACGAATGCTTCTATAAATAACTGTGTTCTATTCATTTGTAGCAAGGGTTTTTGAAGACACAAATTTATAGAGTTTTGAATTGATTTTTTCATTTATTATTTTGAGTTTTGAGTCTTCATATGAGAAAGTACAAAAATATTATTTGGCTCACTAGACCCATCGATTGGAATGCTATTTCGGTGGAATTTGATCATTTTATCCTGAGAAACATGGATATTCCAGCGATGGGCTAGGCCTGGTTGACCACACGCCAAAGATGGCTTTTTTGGCTCACTAATTAAGGAAAAAATATGGAAAAATATCTCGTAATGTATTTAATAAAAAAATAGAGTTTTTTCTCTTCTTTGTGCACGTGCCGATATCCGCCTCGCTCCTTTATTTTCTTTTTTGCATATTCTACTAATTTCTTATTTTAAGTAAGGTATTATTAAAGTTTCAGTCCCTATGAAATAACACATTTTTTCGCGCGTGGATCTACCTCTCGTCTGAGATATATGATATTTTGACGCTACAGACAGATGTGAGATGATCCTAGCTATATCAAATCGCGAGCGCCGTAACGAGAGGAGAAATTTGTCTTAAGGACATAGTATCTAACACTAGAGTTGATAATTTTTATGCGATTTTTAAGTTCTATCTGTCTATAATTTCGTTATTTATATCACATTAATACAAAAAGCATACCTAACCACTTTTTTGACTTTTTTTATGGGGTTTGAATGCTAGGCCCATTTCGTAATGCGTGAAAGGAAAGGTTTCGGACTTTCGGACCAAACCACATTTGAACTCGGGATTGCGATTGGGCCCAACGGTGCTTAGAGTAGGCCATCCTAAACCCTAGAAAGTGATTCCTTTTAACTTTTTGTAGGGTGGGTTTCAACCTTATCTAAGCATGAAAAACTCATCAAAAATAAGATGGGGGAGAGATGCTTTGCCATGAGTAGGAATGATTGTTCTCCAAAAGGGTAGCTTGGTTTGGTCAACCATTGCACTAATTGCCATCCCATGTTCTCTCTCACACACACACACATATTCCAACACAACACAACACAAAGTTTTACTAGGCACATTCTAAAGCTACAAGTGCACTGCTTTGGTTGGCCCATAAATCTTAATAGAAATTCATGCCCCAGACAAAGCCTCAAGTACCATGTGTAACATTCCCTTCCCCCGGGGGACAACCACAAAAGCAAATGTTCTTTTCGCACTTGTAATTTGCTTCACTATACATACTTTGGTAGCAGCATTATTGGGCAAACCATAATTGGTTCCAATATGATTGGATCAAAACAATCCATTGGTCTCAAAGTTTTATCTGAGTTAAGCACAAGACTTTTGAATTTAGATTAACTGGTCTACAGCCCTACTGTTCCGAACGAATGATAATGACCGAATTGCTTCAAAAGAAGAATATATATACATGATCTTAACTTAGAAAAGAGGCTCGGTAAAGAATATTGATCCCTTCTGGCCTATACCAAAGAACAGGGAATAAGAGATAAAAAATATAGGTTTCGGGAAGGTGAGCTTTGCAAAAGTACTACTTACTTGGTTGGAAAAGAGAGGACTACTCTACCCAAAAACAAGTTTGTGCTGTAGCCTCTTATGATCCCTACATACTAGAGAAAACTTTTTTATACTTAGGAGAGATATATTCCTGAAACGCGTCTAATTGTATGTCTATTGAAATTGGCTCTATGAGAATTCTAACACATGCGTAAGAACTCCGAGTTTTTTCTCTTCTATAAATCTTATTGAAAATTATCTAAGATTCGTGACAACAATATTTATTCCTCGCGCATGAATAGTGAATTTTCTTTACATAAATTTCACTAGAGCGACAGAAAAGTCGAAACTACATATTGTAGTACACATTCACATATACTTTTACACAAGTTTATACACTTTTTCTTAATGTAAAACAACCGAATGAGCTGTTTTCTTAGCATCAATTTTCATTTCAGAATGCAGTACTTCCTAGCTGTAGAAGATAAGTGGAGCATTAGGAGGGGTCCATGGTTTTGTTAACATGGACCTTTTGGCTGCCCTTTTGTTTGACATGCTTGAAAAGATCAAATCTTTCTATTAATTAATGAAGATAAACCTTGGGCCATTAAGAATAAGTCAACCCCCTAAAGAAATATACTGCTTCTATTATGTACATTGAGTTCGGCTAAAATATGAATCTCTCATTTTTTGACTACATTTTGATGATCTAACCCGTTTGATGTGTTTAAAATATATTTTTAAGAAAAAATACGAGAAATTGCCTCAAAAAAAATCGGGAAGAGCTTGATCTAAACTAGGGGCGGAGCTAGGAATGTATTTGGGGGTGGCGAAATGTGAATAAACTAATCACTAATGGTTCACTTTCTCCAATTGATTTTTCCTATAAGATTGAGCGCATTTGTTTCAACAGCAAAGAAACGGATAATAGAATAAAATATGTGACAGTGTGATATGAGAAAAATTATTGAGTGATCTTGGACACCATTAGGTGCTGCCCCAATAACCACTTACCACATATTCTTTTGGGGTTCTTTTTGTCTCGCAACTCTCAATCTTCAGTTTTTCTTTTGAACTCAAAATATATAGATTGCTAATGGATTATAGTTTATGGATACAATTTAAATTTGCATATTTTGGAACTGGGAGGTGGCATGGGCCACCTTCCCCTGCCAAGAGGGTCCGTCCGTAATCTAAATAATTTTTTATAAATGCTGATAGGAACAATTTTATGAAAAATTGTATAGATCAAGTCTTTTCGAGTAATATTTTTAACTGATTTCTCGCAAGTACCCTTAAAAACATGTTTCAAACACATTGAATGGTTCGAATTATCAAAATTTGATCAGAAAATAAAAGGTCCTGATCATTTTGTTAAAATGAAGAATCATTCATTAGAAGAGGACTCTATATACATATGTACACACATATTGTATAAACTATATAGGGGTATGATGTTTCGAAGATAAGCATGAGCAGAGAAATATATAGGAGGAGGACTGATAGAAGGGCAAAAGAGGAGGGAGGAGGGTAGCAGGGGGGTGGGTCAAAGTGGATGAATCAAATGGAGACAAGCATGGCAGCAAATAGCCACGGTGCCCAGCGCATGCTAGACAAGCCCATGGGCCCCTCTTACCCACACCCACACCCACATCTATACATATATATCCACACAGACACACAGACACATATATATGTTTATGTATATGTATATTACTATACTCAATCAATCATTCTTATGTTTTTAATATTGCTCTCAATCTAAGTTTGCCATTTCTGTAGATTATTGCTTATGCTTTGTTTGGTTGGTTAATCAAAATGTAAAAGAAACACAATCCCGCATTGCTCGGTAAAGGACGTTGTTGTGTTTTGGGCTACTAATTAATTTGGTTTGAAGAGTTTTTCTTGAACAGACAAATTATTCAGTGGTTACCATTATCATACTTCGATGTGAGGCTCAAAACTGTGTGAACTTCATATCAGTAAAAAATTAATAAATTTTGAAAAAACTCTATCGTTTTAGATATTTTAAGAAGCATAACTCGTACTTTCATATACTTCCTTCGTATTTTGATCTTCAATTTAAGGAAATCAGAAAAACAAAAGCTATACACGTAACGTTTGGTGATTGAAAAAATCCCGCAACTATATTGTTCTTTTACAATGGACCTTTTGTTAGCGGGATGAGTTTTAGGAGATATAACATCTCGCAAAGTCCCTAAAAATGTCATAAGTGGACATTATCACGAGTATAGTGCATGATAATAAGGGTTGATCTCAGATACATTTGTCCTCCATGGTCATGTAATCTTATCTTTTGAATTTTGAGTGGAATAAGTTATTCTGAATTTCTTCCTTACTTGTCTTCTCCAATGACTCTAGAATGGAGAGAGAGAGAGAGAGAGAGAGAGAGAGAGAGAGAGAGAGAGAGTTATATTCACTCAATCAAGCCAACATATTATACAAAACATGTGTCCACCAACAAACATATAACATTCAGTAATAGGCTTCTCTTCTTGGCCTCTAAGGCTAACACACTAATAATTAACCTCTTTGGTTATCAAATATGCAAATTCCAATGTCAGATGAAGATGAACTCAAAAACCCATTAATCTTGCTCCCTTCTTCCCCATCACTCTGCAACAATAGCAATCCCATGTCCGAATTATAATTATTCTCTCCAAAGCTCGACACCCCATGTCCATGGATATCACTCTGATCATATCTATCCTCTTCTTCATGACTCAACTGAGATGCAACAAACTTGTCCAGAGCCCTCCAATCAGTCACTTTCTGCTGCTTATTCCTGCTGCTGCTGCTGTTGATTTCTCTTATAATTTGCTGATGATCATCTTCTTCGTTATTGTCGGAAAGTATAGATATGGATGAGGTTGGCCTCTTCATTATTGGGAGAGAAGGGCTTTCGAGCTGAGGAAGCTGTACAAATTGATCATCAGAGTGGATGAAACTCATGTTATGATCTGATAACTCTAACTCTTGCTTGCATAGGTACTGATCGTTCTGGGACATGAAGTTTGAGGGGTTTTGCCTCGAAATGTAGTGGTCGATTGGATCCACAACTGAGCTCATTGCACTCGGCGAATCATCGTAGAAGTAGGCGGAATCCCATCCCTCAATGCTTTTGTTTTGGCCTGTTATTCTCTTCTTGAATGCTCGGCAAACCACCCATCCTTCTTCCTGCAACACCTTGATCTAATTCAATATAATAAACCGGAAGAATACATACATATATACATACATATCTATACACACACATGTGTGTGCGCGGATTAGCTCAGCATTTGGCACCGGGTCGCTCAGCTCATAGTCGGTCAAATTTAAGTACTCGACAATATATTTCTAGTTGTCAACTCTCACTCCATCATTGAGACCAGTGTCGCTCAGAGAAAAGTAATCATTTACAGGAGCCAGTCAGTAACATTCTGAAAATGAAACATGAGACTGATTGTGTGATGAGTCTGAATTAGCTCAGCTCATAGTTGCTCAAATTTAAGCACTCAAGAATGTATTTTAAATTATCAATTGTCACTCAGTCATCCGAACTATATGTTGCTTGGAGAAAAGTAATTATTTATAGGAGTTGTTTGGCAACATTCCACAAATATAACCTGTGGGTGCTCAGAATTTCGGATATGGAATCCCCAGTAAATGGACGGCTCCTCATCAAAAGAGAACAATGGACGAGATCCGCAGCCATCATGCCTTATATTATCCTCCATCATTCACGCTATAAAAAAGGTCATCGGAGCAAGACAAATGTATGTTACCAAGCTATCAGTTACGCACTTACTCTTACACATATGTTTGATTGCTAGAAGGTCCTTGATTAGAAATACCTCCCGTCTTTGGACTTGTGTGCTAGAACACCAAAAAGAGCTTTGGAAGTTATTGTCTATTTTTTGGCACCATAAGTGTGTGTATATCCAAGACGGTGTATAGACGTAGTTGAGTGTACTGTAGATATGGATTTTTTTTTCATGGGTTATTTTCTTTTTGAAAAAGTCTACATACCCGAAATTAATATCAAGAAACTTTCTTCGAATTCATAATTAAATATCTTGTCCCACAAATCTAAGTAAATCAAGTCCTTTAATTATGAATTCAAGGAAAATTTCTTAATTTAAAATAGTGACCGTAGCAATCTTCTTTCTTTTTTGTTTGGTAAAATAGAAGTAGTAGAAAGAGTGGTCAAAAGAGTCAAAGTTGGTGAGTTGAGTGGAGAATTTGGATTTGTTTTTTGACAAGTTGAATAGTACTAGCTATAGCAAAAGGGCATATACTAGCCAGCCTACTACATATAAAGATCACAAAGGAGTCGTTGGAAGAAACCTGCAAATTCATTTGCTTTAAAAGTTCTGCCTTTTTGACTTAGAGATCATGGTTAAAGTGCATGCATGGTCACCTTTCTTTACCCATAGTCACACATATAAATACAAAAAAAAAACAAACAAACATATATATATATAAGAAAAGATATAATGATTGTGCTTTAAGACCTTGTTCGTTTTTAGTTGACGTTAAAGCAAAAATAGTTAAAAGACTTGTAAATCTCAGGCTTAATTTGGTTGTACTTTCTAAAATTTGTTTTGGAGACCGGAACATAATGGTAATTTGACCCAAAATTCAGATTCATAAAGGCAGTATTCCACTAAATCCAAATGTGTCAAACGTAAAATTTTTGATGAAAAATTAAGAAATTATGCGGGTTGTTGATACCTGTGAATATGTGTGCGACTATGTTGAGCATGGATGAATTGATAATTAACAATTTTACATGGTTAATTAGTACTAGATTTTCCTTTCGTTTGCTCAATTGAGAAGGGATAATTTTACTAATAAGCTCAAGATAGGCTTACATTGAGGAAAGAAGAGCCGACAATAAATTATGTGTTCAAAATTTAACGCCTACTATTTGCACGTACGCGCGGCCCATTTACGAATGTAAGTTTGGCTGCAATCGAGGAGGCTAGGAATAAAAATAAGAAAGTTACCCATTCGTCTACGTCCTGTTTGTTAGGGGTAAAAAGAAGGGTCCAATGCCATCATCTGAGATATATATGACTTCTAGGTTTGCTATATCTGGAATTTGTTTAATTTTTTATACTCTGATATGCGGTAAACTATTATATATATTACCTTAGGGTGGGTTAAAATTATCTCACTCTTTACCCCTTCATATTTTGGCCCCCTTCATATCTCCACCTATTTTCTATAATAAATTCCTCATTTTACCATATGTGCGCCATCTCTTTTTATATCTCCTACATCCCCACTAAAATTTAACCCTAACAAATATTGCGCCGATCAAAAAATAAAAAGAAGAAGGTCTAGATATATAATTAGTAAGAGACAAAGAGAATTAAAGTAGGTAGGTATAACTTGCCTGAGGAGGAGCATTCTCTTCAGATTCAAGCCTGTACTCATGCATGATCCAATCAGTTTTCTGCCCATTTGGTGCCCGGCCTTTGTAGAAGACTAGGGTTTTTCGCATACCCATGAGCTTGGCTTTATCATACACAGCCTTGTCTCGTCCAGTGGCCTTCCAGAACCCGGCCATGGTGGCTCTGTTGGTCCTTGTTCCCGTCGGATACTTCTTGTCCTTGTGGCTGAAAAAATACCACTCGTTCTGCTCTTCGTACCCTATTCTACATCTCTCTGCACAACAACAAACAATCCATTAATTCAAAGAAAATAAATTTTGGCAATGCTACATCTCATTTTAATTTCATCCTCCAATAGCTTAGTAAAGCATTGTTTGGCCTAAATTAACCGGTATTAATGTTACTGTCGTTTTGGTCATTTTTCTCATTTTCTATCAATTTCGAGTTCATTATTTTGTATTAATCATTTTTCTTGACGAAAAAAATCTAAAAAGTAAAATAATATATGTTAAAGTCTTAAAATGTTCACTAAGGGAGAAAAAAGTTTGAAAAAGATAAGTTTTTATTGTTTTTAGTGCTGTATTATCTAGACTTTTTTTTATTAATTTTTCCGTGCATATGTTTATGATTTTTTCATTCCTCGTTAAGTATAAGAAAACTTTAAAAAAATTGATGAAAAATTATACAAAAAATAACGAAAATCAAATAATACCAATTGTCTTTAAAAAAAGATATTAATTTAGCCTAAACTCAGTCTAATTATTCTGATGTTCTCTTAAGTGATGATGCACTTTTCCTTAAAAATTTTGGTTTTTTTTTTTCAATTGATGTAAATGATTAAATTTTGCCACTCAGAGAAAAAAAGGACCATTATTTGAAGAGGAAATTAGATTATCTAGGTATAGTAGACCAACTAGAGAATTCTAAACTGCAAATAAGTATAAGGACCAAAAAAAAAAAAAAAAGAAAACAATGCCTTCTGTCGCACTCCATTCCTCGGTGAGAGCACCGCTATGTCAAGACGGAAGCTACGGGTTTGGTTCCTGTCAATTCTGATGAGTTAAAAAAATGCATTGGGGATAAAAAGGATTTCGCTCGATCCATAGCGTACAAGAACAACCTAAGAAGCCTTATTACACTACCACAAAGGAAAGAAGTAAATGTGTGTCGCAACCTCCCCGCTACTTGGAACTCGAAGAAAAAATGCCATCTGCATATATACATATATATCTTCTTCTTTTCTTTAATATGGAAAAGAAAATTACATTGATCAAGAAAACAAGTATACAAAAGAGAGAGAATAAGAAGATTATGTTAATCTACGGGGGAAAAAATTCACCGATACAAAACAAAAGAAAGCTATATCCCAAGCTGCAGCTATATATATATATATACACACACACGCGTACGTTTGCTGGCTACAAAATGTTGCATCTTGATGGATTTTTACCGTTTGGATATTAATGTTCCGTTGTTCTTATCGGTTTATATGAGTATCAAAACAGATAGACTCGAATCTCAATTGGATTAGCACCCGAGACAGACATTTAGGGTTAGAGTTATCTAGAAACAAAACAATATTGATGGAGAATTCTTTGATTTTGTGAGAAAAAATTAATAGTATTGGGCTAGGGTTGTATTGTGTGTTATAGTAAAGAAAAAAAAGAGAAGCATTTAATTGATGAAGAATAGTACCTTGGATATCCCATGGTTCGATGCGATACAGATCAATGTCTCTAATAACATCAAGATCAATCTTCTGCGACGCGACCTTCTTCTTTAGGTAGTACCCTACAAGCTCCTCATCTGTCGGATGAAACCTGAAACCCGGGGGAACGCATGATTCCATGGTCTCCATCGTACTCAATTCCCTCCAGCTGCTTCTAATTGATCTAACTGCATCAAATTCCACACAAATCTTCCCTTTACTCCTCCATCATCTTTAAATCATAGCTATATAACAAATAAAATCTAGAGAGAGAGAGAGGGAGAGAACAAAAAGGGAGAAGGAATGATGAACCCTACAAATGAAAAGGTGACAAGTGTAAGGAGAGATATAATCATCAAGTGATTTGGTGGTGAGCAACACCCCTCACCAGTTCACCTGTGGAAGGTAATAAGCGCGTGTTATATATAATATTTTTTTTTTTGAAAGAAGTGTTATATATAATATTAAGCTCAGTTTTTCAGGTATAATGATTCTTGATGGGGATGAAAGAGAAAAAAGGCCAAATGATGAGACCTTTTTTTTCTTGTATGGTAAAAAGAGCAAGAGAGGGTTTGGCATGGGGTGGAGTGTAACTCTCTCTCTCTCTCTCTCTTGTTATTTGATATGTGTGTGTGTGTGTGTATATATATATATATAAGAAACGGACAAGTAGAGGTTTGTGCTAATGATGGTGTCTTGTGTTGGTGAATGGTTGAAATGATTCAAAAACTACTGGGTATTTCATTCGAATGTTGATATTACTATTAATTTTGATAAACTAGCTACTATAGTATATTTTATGTTATTCAACAACAAGACTGTTCCAATTCGCAAAAAAAATAAAGAAAAACAAATTTGTATGGTTTAGGAGTAAGAATCATAATGCCAAGAGCTTTTTAATGCACTTTTTTCTTTTACTACACCTACATTTTATTTTGACTTTAATAGAAATATGCGTAAAATGACTCGAATATTGAAAGTTATCAAAACAAAAAGACAGATGCAAGAGTATGATGCATGTGGGTAATTAGTAGTTAGGACAAATAGTGTTGGAGAAGTTTCATGTATCCATGTTGCGCATAATGAGTGATTAGCAGAGGGGAGGGGTGGGGTGGGGGATGAGTATTTGGCTGCGAAATGAAGAAGGGTGGATGACGTTATCACGAAAGGCAGCACGCGTTGGTTTGAAAGAGAGAAAAGGTGGGAGAGGAGGGAGGCAAAAAGAAGGGGGGCACCGTTTTCTTTGTAATGGAAGCCTGCAAAAAGTTGTGGAAAGCACTCTTGCTAAAAATGTCTCGTTTTTGAGAGGGTTATTTTCTGGTCTCCCTCTTGTCTTTCTGTCGACATTTTACTTGGCACATCCTGACATTACTCCGATCGAGGTAATCCTGATTGAATACTAGCTACCATAAACGGGAGAGAGAGAGAGAGTGCTGTCATAGGATGGAAACTAGAAGTTGCTGGTGTGCTGCTTTCTCCTTGCCATTTTAATCTCAAAATGTGTTCAAGATTGGGCAAATTCCTATTACAAAGCCGCTTGAGTATTAAACTCAGAAAAAAACACAGAGAGAGAGAGAGAGAGAGAGAGAGAATTTTAGGAAGACTTCTCTCTCTACTATTGTATATTTCTTGATGGGAAAAGGATATTTTTGTGTATTTCTTGTAAACTAGTTCTTCATGAACCATCATAACTAAATTAACTTCTTCCCGAATACTTACGCTTCATTTCGATCCCTATGCACTCGCACTGGCGAGCTTTCTCTCATGAAGCTAAATACGCCCCAAGACAAAATACAACATGATCAATAGAATCTAGCAAGATTCGGGTTGGAATAGTGGTGCCCTTTCTAACCAGCTCCAAAAAGGTTCGCTCATGACAGATAAGGTAGGACGAGGACCGTAGTTGAACCAAAAAAATAAAAAAGATAAGGATTCAAATAAGAGGCTAAATCATAAGCTCAACTCTATTTAATCTTTGGGATTTTCAGAGAGCTCGGCCTACATATGCGCTCCGATCGGTGGCTGACAAATAATGATGCGTTTGAATTGAAGTGATGATATCACAAAGAGGAAAGTAGGACTCCCATTGAGAAAGCACACCCCCAAATCCATCACCACCACCACAAGGGCGACCACTGTATTAGGCCAATTCAAAGGTAAAACAAACACAGATTTCAACAACCCTAATGCTTACATCAAGTAGCGATATAAATAATTAGGGTAAAGAATTATATCGTCCTCAATTTTTTTAGAAGCCCTAATGCTTATATCATATTTCCATCAGTGTCATTTCAAAGCAATTTGTACCATTTTATACAATTCAGTCATCTTTATATTACCCCCAAAAAAGAAAAAAAGATGCGTTACTCCAAAGTAGTACTGCTCAATGGCTGTGTGGGGGAGAGAGAGAGAGAGAGAGAGAGAACGCAGCCATGGAACTGTCAATTGGAGCTAACTCATCATCACTTATAGTAGAATGCATTTCAGTGGAAATTAAGCTTACCTGAGGGAGTTAGCAGTTATTAGATCAGTTGGCTGGTGGAGTGAGTAATACTTATTAGTGGGTTAAAGACAGAAGAATTAAAGAAGAAGACGACAAAGGATCGAAGAAGATGAAGAAGAAGATGATATGAGAAAGAGAGAGAGAGAGAGAGAATCAATTCCGTTAGGAGTGAGAGAAAAAAGAGAGGAAGAGAGACGAAGTATAAAAAAGGAGAAAGGTGGGAGGAAGTGAGGACCGCTCATTTGCGCATGGGGGGGTTGATGGTTGTCCCTACCTGATTGACGTCACCCCCATACCTTTTTACGTCACAAATTAAAAATATAAAACCCCATTAATTCCCCTATCTGCCAATCGCCAGAAATTCATTTTCTCTCGCCGAAGGTTGCTCATACACTCCTTTCAAATATGTACTATTAGTGCAAGAAATCATCCTTCTTTTTTCTTGTCGGATTGTAATTACAAGGCTATTTTTCAACTATCGAAATAAAATCAAAATCACTACGATTTTAGTCGACATATTTCATACTGAAGTTAGAACTTGTAGCTTTTTAGAATATATGATCAATAAGTCAGATCCATACTTTGCGAGTTCTTTCATACCATGAATCAAAAGTGTTCAATCGAACTTTTCTTAATGGGTGTCTTTTATTATCCTCTTATCTTGGAAAAATGAAAACTAAGTTAGGTAAGAAGTCAAATCCAAAACTTTGATATTTAAAGGGTCTATTCGGGATGCTCTAAGGACTACATATCAAAGCGAATTTTGATGCTTATTGTTCGTTTGCGTAGACCCATATGAGTACTAATTTTTTGTTTGGAGAAGTCTTAAAGAGCTGACGAGGGACTTAAGCATATCGGTTGTTAACAATTCAAATTTTATTGTCCGTTTGCGTAGAAGTTCTAGCTTTTATTGTCAGTACAAGTGATTGCCTGAACAACATAATTTCATTTATTTACCAACACATTGACTGACATAATATTTTCCTCCTATATCATGGAACTTATATGTCATGGCTATAGCTTGATCAACAAATATATTTTTTTTTCGCAAATAATCTATTGAGTTAAATGAAAGAAAATTTAAACAATTAAGAAGTCTAACACCCTTTCCACGCTGGAGCAAACCGGAGTTATTATGCCACGTGTTGCTGCCATTTGATTGCCCCCTCACGCTGAGAATTCATCCTTGATCAGCTCCTCTCAAGCTTCTCCCCATTAGCGTAAGCTGTTCAGAGACTCTGAATTGTATAAAAAAAAATCCCCATCCTCAGGTAGGACCCTTTGACTAGCATAGAGCTCGACATCGTGTTCCAGGAGATCTCCCAACTCAATCGTCCCAAGGTGGCGAGGCACTGTGTGCCGATTGAATGGAGTTCAATTGAAATAACTGATGCTCCCTGGAACGTGGTGTCGAGTTCTTTGCTCGTCAAAGGGATATCGGCTCGGCTTCCTTTCTAGCTAGCTGCTCTGGAAGTTAAAATTACCAAAAAGCTCCCCACTTTTCTCTTTCATATTCTTTGTCACAGTTGGACGGACCCATATATCCGACTGTTTGAACACGTTTTACCTAAGTGGTCAACACCCACATGGCCTAGGCCCCATCGGCCTCACTTTCAAGGGGTGTTTATGTCATTTTACAGTCGCATTTTTTTTTTTTTCCAGTGTCGATTAATGATGTCGTTTCGACAACTATTTTGGAGAAGCAACTGTAACAACAGTGGGATGGACAGGCTGTCCATTTGAACAGTGTAGGAGACGTGTCAGTCACTGGTTGGTTGGCATATATCTACGTACAACCTGCTTAACGTAGAAGATAAACAAAGCGGAAGGTCCAAAAATATCACAAACATATCCCACGGCCTTTGAGTACGAGGACCAGATGTGTGGGGTCTCCACTCCAACCTTCCAATGTCCTCAATTTGTGACAGATCGACCCGGGCATAAGTGTCAGATTTTAAAAGTCCAGTCTCGATCAGTTTAATTAGTGCATCAATCACATAGTACGACGAGTACTCAAAGACCTGACGAATGATGGTTCATCCAAGAACGCTTATGTTAGGAACCTATTCAAATTTCGATCTTGACAAATCGATGGTTTTTAATCGTAGAAATTTTGTCAGAAAGTTAGTGGGCTCATTATGAATTAGGTCGGGGTGGTTGGAGTTTTTAAAATTTATATTTCAAGATGTTTATGTTATCATGTTATGTACATAATATGTTTAACTTCTACCGTTAGCAAACCTTTACGAGCTCTTAATTTGTTAACGGGATAAGTTTCAAAAAGACATAACATTTTGAGAGTAAAATATATAGAAGGAGAGATATGATGGAACAAGGAATGGAGGAGGTTGCGAAAATTCCTATCTATGTTTTTTGTAAGAAAAAACCTGCAATCTTTCTAAAGCATTAATGTACCCCTTATTGAGAACTCAAGTTTAACGCAAGTTTCTTAATCCATTGCTTCTTGGTTTCGAGTCCAAGCGTACGTTTACTACATGGTTTGTTAAGGATATTACATAGAATAGGAGATATGTCATGCTTAGTTTATTTGGCATTTGGCATGGGTAGATAAAGAGTAAGTGGATGGTGAATTTAACAAGAAAATGATATTTTTGTAATACAGAGGATGGATTAATACGTTAATAGACGTATGGCTGGATTGGAAAGTCAAGAAATAAAAAGGACTCGTGCTTGAAGAACACTTCGTTCTCAAGTCGCTATCAGTCGGGTTGTAGGGCAACCCTTCAAAGCCAATACGGTCTCTATTTCGTGTGAAATTATTGCTCAAAAGTTTATTGAAAAACGATCAGTACATGATTGACATGTGAAAAAATTGAGAACTTAAAAGAGAAAAAGGACTCTAGGTTGAAAAACCAATCGTCCACAAGTTGCTTTCAGTCGGGTCATAGGGGCGACCGATCAAAGTCAATATGGTCCTGTTTAAAGCATGAATAGGGGTATATGGTCACCAGCCATCAAAGTACTTGAAATGGGAACAATCTCCCCTGTTAGTGTTTCTTGATTTGATGAGGGACATTACTTGTTTTTGGTAACTATCACTAGCAGGCATGAGCTACACTTAAGATGGAGAAATCAAGATCCTTTTCATTGGTTTTCCATTTTAGTCTGGAGGGACAGAGGAGGGTTAGGTTAGTCGGAACATGGTATTGGCTTAAGAACATAAGGAGACTTTGTAAGAAGCGGCAGAGAAAATGACTTGAGTCGATATTTGAGTGTTAAGTGCTATAGCGCTGAAGTAACTCACGTTATACTCCCAAGAAAACTCGAATGATCTTCATTAAAAGGGTATCTGGACTTGAAATCAACAATTATTTTACCATGGCATGCAAAAGGGACCCCAAACTAAAAACATCTTTCAATTACTCCACAGGATGACAAAATAAGATTTCAATTCATTTGGGATTAGTGAAGTACAACGATGATCTATTTATATTATAGACTCACAAACTGAACCACACCTTCATGCACTAGTTTCAGGACAAAGGATACGTAGGAACATCGATAAATTTTGAAGTGAATTCGGCTTTTAATTATAGTGACGAGAGCATTTTGCACAGTAGGAAATTTTGTTTCTTTTAGTTTTGACCCTCTTCAAATTAATGATCAAGATTCAAGTTCTGCAACCTAGATGAAATCACTATCAATCACGGTTATAGCTTGAGCCAGACCTAGAAGACACTAAACCCGTACATCTCCATTTATCCTTGACTTTGATTCAACGAATATGAGTGATTCTTCCTTACAAGGTACAAAATATAGGAAACGAAGGGGGTATACCTAGTTCTGATCATTTGATTCTTATGAGGATTATAAATTCCCCCTGCCTGGCATATTCATATAAATGCTTAATAATTTTTGTACCATGGACCACCCACGGAGAAGGCTTTGTACTAGGTTGTAAATTTCACAATTATTGAAACCGCAAGTCTAGGAATATACACTATTCGTGCATAGATTCGAACATAGATATGTCCGGCCGAAATCATTAGATGTATGTAGGGCCTTTCAAAATAATACAAGATCTACGTGCATTAAACGGTTATGGACATATATGTGTACGGATTTATGTATGGAAGGATGTGTTGTTCCTAAACTTTTTGTTACTGAAACTAGATGGGATAATTTCTCACAACTAACTAAGAAGAAGTGGAAAGAGAGAGAGAATGTTTTAAGTGATTAGGCACACTTTATGCATGCCTACCTTTGATTAATTTAATGTTGAATTAAAGCAACCTTAATCTTGTCATTACTTTGCCTGTCTCACAAAACATTCAACCCCATCTTTTTGGTACAAATATGCACAAATGCATATCAACACATGACACACAGTTACAAACTCTTGGTGGACTATGAATCCCATGTGTTCATTATATAGCTGTTTGATTGTAATTTTTAAAGAGAGATTGTTGTTCTGCTCGGACTTTGATTTTCTTAAAATGAGAGAATTAGCAAAACCAAGGAGGAGGCGAGTTTCATAATTCAATCCATCCGAATGTCTCTCTCACTTTTTAACCAAAATATATATAGTCTTAAAAATTTGACAATTAATAAACGAGGCATAACAGAACTTGGCTTCTGGACACGGGACACAGGACATGTGGAATGACAGTAAAGGGTGACTCCCGAACAGAGACTGTCCTTGAAGGACCAACCAATAATGCAGGGAAATGTGAGAAGTAGATAGCAAAAGGGCAGTAGGGGGGGGACCTTCTACCAGCAAAAACAAACTTGTTGGGTATTTATTGGTGTAAGAGAGTGTACTACCTTCTTTCAATTCCAATTTTTGACCATCGTTTTCATATTAGACCATAACATTTACATATATTTTCAATAATTCATCTTTATGCCTTGAGAATTAACGTATATGTGACGGAGAATTCAGTCTCTTTTGTGGTCTCAAGTTGAGAGAAAAATTAAGGATAGAAGGAAGATATGTTTATGATATAATTCAACAAATCGTAATCGTCTATCCCGCCTTCCCGCTTCCTCGACACTTTGATTTGAGTCTATGGACCATTATTAACTATTTAAGAAAAGACACTCGAAACTGGAATGCCAATCTTTAGAGTGATCACTTCTTTTGTTCTAAGGCTAAAGACCCGAGCCCCCTCATCAAGCTTTTGCTTTTTGTGCACACTACTTCTTATTTATTTAATTAGAACCCCACCTACTTCAGTATCATAAACGCATATATCAAATCATTCAGATTCTTGCATTGAATAAATTGCTAATTAAGATGGATATCTGTCCGACCAGCTTATATACACACATAACATAAAGAATAAAGAATTTCTTTAAGGAGAAAAGAACCCTGTTACCTATAAAGATGGAAAATGGGAAGGGGGAGGAAGGGTGGGGGGGTTTTTGCGTAAACTTTTGAGAAGAGCAAAGAGAAAATAGTAATTAATTAGGAGGTAATTAGTAGCTGGGAGTTAATTGATTAGAGGTGCAGGGGGAGGGGATCTGGGGGGGTGGAGTTGGACGGCTAAGTTGATGTGGACTAGGGCACTGTCCACGTAGGACGGTGGTGGGTCGGCCGTGGTCGCCAATCATGCGGCGGACCGCATCATTCCAACTCATGAGACTCTTGCTGTGGGTCCCCTACCCATAAACAAACAACCCCATCTCCAAGCTCGGGCGGTCACTGATTAATCCATACTCACTCTCTCTCTCTCTCTCTCTCTCTCTCTTTCTGTTCTGTGAGCATGTGTACATAAAAGTGGTAAACATCAGAAGGTAAACATAGCGTAACCAGCAAAAGGAGATCATTGAGGGTCCTATCACGATCTTAACCCTTTGACATAGACCCCCCTCCAAACTCTCTCTCTCTCTCTCTTTCTCTGTCTGATTAAAGAACATTAACATCTTACCCTTTATCATTTACGTTAGTTAGAGTATTATTTTAGATTAATGGGTTGAATGGAGGTTGGTGAAGAGAAATCACAAATACTATATATATATATATATAAATCAAATCAATGGTTTGAACCAAACTCTTAAACTTCACTCTTGGGGTATGCTGACACTATTACACTTTGAGGTGTGAAACACAAGCTTTCTTTCAAGAGGCATTCACTATCATTGCATCCCCTTTTGTAAATTCTACTACTATCCCTTTAGACCTAATTACTTCAAAAAAAAAAAAAAAAGTCTAGGAGCACATATATTTCAAGGACATATCTGTATTTGAAACCGTTGGATACACGTGAGATTCACAAATTATAAAGAGCTCTGTGTGCATCTAACGGTGCCGTACACACATGTGTACAAAACATCGTCTGTGTTTTTAGCATTGCTCAATTACTTTTGGATAAATACAGTGGATACTATATTATGTTTTTCAATATTCCATGTAGTTCTTCGTTAAGTTTTATGCATTTTTCATTTGTAAAAATCTAAAAAGCATAAAATAAGAATCTAGATTGAAAGAGGTCTAGATGAGATAATGCTTTTAAAAAAAAATCATCTTTAATGAGCTTTTTTGAATTTTTGGTTATACTTTTTAATTACTTTTTTAAATTTATTTTATCAAGACAAATAATTTATTCATAAATCTGGCGTAAATTTTCCAAAAATGATATGAATTTGTGGCTCAAATTCACTTTTAAATGGTGTTATATCACATTAAAATTTGGACCAATTATTGATATTTTAGAGAACTTATCTTTATACTGCACCCTCATCGTAGAGGCTTAGGGCGCTATTCTAGGGCCTCCAATTTGGATCAGTCTAATTTCTTAGTCCATTTTCACGTTAGTGTATAGTCATATCGATTCGAAAAAACATGATAGTAGTAAAACTCACACCCGTTTTGCAATATATGGAAAGAAATTAATGTAATGAGAGTAATTTGTCATATTCTGTAAGATGAGACCATGATTGACCATAATGCAAATTAGAGTGGGTGTCCTGTTGGTAATTAATGCTCCATCAGATCTTACAAAGTGAGTGGTCGATTGGAAACTGTACAATATTACTTTCTCACAGATATACGGTGGTAATTAGTTTTTTTTTTTATTTTATAATTGAACGTCTAGATCAGTTTACGCATACCTCGATTAATTTTTGAGAGATTGATGTCACCGTCTACTAGCAAAATCCAGTATAAACTAGCTCAATAAGAATTGATAACACTTAAATTTCGAATCTGAAACCTTAAACAGAAACAAAACTCCTAAGTTTTGAGCCTTAACCACTGAGCTAATCCATAGGGTTATATGGTTGTAATTATTTAGCTACGATATTGAACCCAATGAGTGGCTTGGTGAATGGCGATTCGGACTTGATACTTAGAAGTAATTATTCTCTCTTATGTTTTTTGGATTTTGAATTTTACTATCAAATCTTATAAGAAGAGCACTTCACTTAGAATTTTGTCTTTCAATTGAATCCCGGTCATTAGTAGACGACATGATTAGAACTCATTAGACAGGAATTTGTCTTATTTTTAATTGAATCACTGTCAATAAACGACGGAATTGGAGACCTCTAGAAATTAAATTAATGTGTGCGTAAGTTAATCGTGAGACTACGAATTAGAACAATATTGATACCAAAACAATCATATACACCACGACGACGACAAAGAAGAAAAACTCGAAAAGATATATTTGCAATTAATGAAGGAGAAGTTTAGGAAAGAGAAAACCAAGAAAATAGTGTAATGATTAATAAGATATTGGGAATATAACATCACTTTCAATAGGACCTTGAGGAAACTGTGGTTAATAATATCCAGCTGAACAAATTAGGGCATATTCTTTGGTATGATACATCCTATTCATGGAGGTGGAAAGTACAGTATCACAAATCTGATTATAATATACATTTGTCCAACTTCTACAGGAACTCTCTAGGCATCAATGTGGGTACGTAAATCTGGGCCGGTGATCCAGATAGAATGAAAAAATTGAGAGAGAGCTCATGATGAGGGTATAAGCTAATGATGCTTTCAGTTATTATATTTTCGTCATTTAAGATTCAGCATTTCATGGTTTCGTCTAGCAGCACGGCACTTTTATTGTTTTCTTATAATTCTGTTTTTGCGATTTAAGTTGATGAACAACACAAGGAATACAATCCTAGTTTATATGCACAGACTCAGATATAGATGTATCCGAAACTCTTATATTTACGTGAAGTCTCCATTATTTTTAGAAGGCTTCATGTATATCGAACGATTCCAAATACATTTATATTTGAATCTGTACATATAAATTGTGTTCTTAAACTTTCTCGAGAGATAATTAGAGGTGTATTAATGTATTCGAATCAAGTAGAGATCGAGGGGGCTTTTCTCTTAGGTTTCAGTGGAATGTGGGGTGGGCAATTTTTCATCAATGATAGCGCGTTAGAATTGACCGGTTAGATCTGTTTGCTTGTGTTGTCAAAGACACACACATACATGCCTCTCTCTCTCTCTCTCTCTCTCTCTCTCTCTCTGGTTTCTAGAAAAGTGCAGAGGCGGGGCTTTATAGATGAACATTGACAATACTAATAATATTCACTTTTGTGCTGGTTTGTCAAAAGCTATAATTCTTGATCCATTACCCATTTTTTATTTTTTTAAATTTTTTGCTTGGGAATTCCCTTTCTTTCTTTTTAAAACTTCTGTTACACTTGTCTCACCTAAAATGAATCATGCTGCTGGGTTTTTTTTTTTAATTAATTTATTTCATTAGCCAAAGCTCTTCTAATTTAAATTTAAAACACCATTGCCTGCTTCCAGCTGAAGGTTTTTACACCTTTAATTTATTGGATACACTTATAATGACAATATTCCCATATAATCAAACATTCTTACTTTATCATCTTTTTCTCTTTATTCTTTTGCCTTTTCAATATTCGGTTTATATATAGAATTGCTAGATTTGTCAATTTGATTTAATCTCTCTTTCTTGATTTATCGTGCTTCAGCTAATTTGCGAGATAAGTAACTCATTAGTGACATCTGGCCAATACCAACTACAAGACACTTTAATTCTTAAGTCAGACCCTAAAAGAAGAAGTACAACAATAGTATTTGAATTTTAATTGGAGCATAACTTTTAACATTCTGTTGTCGATGTCTTTTCAAGATCCTCGACCAACGTCAACTGACGTCAATCCTAGATCTTCTCAAGATTCTACAAGAAACCCCATCAACTTCGGTCTTCATCTGTGCATAATTATTGACCCGACCTGGTATCCAGACTTGGGTTAAAGTCTATAAGTTTTGTTGGATGTCTAATCTCGACAGCCTATCTCTCGGTTCAACACAATTCTTTCTGTCACAGATCTGTCCTTTGCATCGTGGAGTAGCGGGAACAACCCGCCATTTCGGCCAACTACATTAAGCATTTAGTTTTGTGACATTAATTATCTACAAAACCACCATAAAATTAACAACATCAAAAACTACGTACATGCATGGCTACACACATTTTGTTAACAAAAACCAAATTTATAAAATGCTAATCGTTCGATGCCAAACAACCTGAAATTATCATGCCTATAATAGGGAAAACAAAGAGAAGTTTTCCTGGTGCGTCGTGATCAAAATATTTCTTTTTGGATGGTAATCGACTATAAAATGATAAATCGATCCGGAGATGATAGCAATTCGAACCACAATAATTAGTTTCACTTAAACAAAAGAGAATCACCGGAGACACTTTCCAATAGCTCCCCAATATAATTTCTCGCATTTTGCAGCATCAATAATATTGTTTGAAGGACAATAGGAAAAACATAGGAATCACACCTCAAGTATTGTGGTAAGCGATCGACTCTCTCTCTCTCTCACACACACACACATACAGTATATGATGATTTTATGGTTTTTCTTTCACATCTTCACATCTAATTGGCAATGGAGTAATGCATGATATATGAACCGAACGTGGGGCTCAATATATGCATACTTGTTCTCTCTAGGTACAATGTCAACAAAGCCTTTTTTCCTTTTTCTTTTTTCTTTTTGGATGAGATGAGATAGATCACCTTCATCTTTATATATTTATTGATCATGACACTGCTTAGTAAGCATTAACCCAACAAGAATTTGTTGACTTTTGTCATGAAGAACTACCCCATAACCTCTTATGAGTTTGATGAATTCCAATGATAAAAGCAAATAAAAGGCCGAAGCGTATTAGCACAGGGCGTCCACATTTTGAGGCAACTTCTAGGATCGTGTATTTTAAGGACAAGATAATTAAGAAGGGCATATATAGATTGAGACAAAAAAGAATCCAAAATGATCTTTTGAATATCATATCTTGCTCACACAATTTAATATACACAAATGCCTTTGTAATGATGTTGAACGCGATATCACATTAAAGATGTCAAATGCCTTTGTAGCGAAGTTGAATATCCTTTTTATTTAACATTTTTCAATTTTTTTTATTTATCATTTTTCTTAATTATGAAGCTTGCGTTAATGTTTTCACGAAAGAAAGGTAGAAAGTAACAAATAAACAAGCAAAAGCTCAAAACAAATATCAAAAGACAAAAGGGTAAATTAAATCAGAGTCCTATTAACACTGACAGCATAGTGTTTCATCCCATACACATTTTAAAGTTATGTTTTCATCCCTTTTTTACTTGTTTTGACATTTTTGTCATTACTTTTGAGTATTAGTTTACCATCTTATCGCTTTTGAAGTCAAAACATATACTCCTGATTTGGTAGGTTGAAATTCGTAGCAATAAATTTGACTTCGATTATGGAATTAAATATGATAAAAAGTGTTAACTGAGATCCACCAAAATGGTATTATTTCACTGGAACATATAATCAGAAATGAAACATATACTCCAAAATATTTGATAAGTCATCGGAATGTACTATACGTAATGGTTCAACGGAATATTTGATATTACTATATTTTTATGCAAAATTGAGATTAAATCATCAAAATCTTAGTGATTCAATGGAATATTCATGATATCTTCAGTCTTTTGCACGAAATCTCATAAAATCGTAGTAATTCACTCGAATATTGATCATATCTTCGGATTTTTTACACGAGATTACACAAAATTTTGTTCTTATATTTCTTCTGCCGTATGACATAGATCCGCCACTTTTATATTCTGTCATCATCAAACCTAACGAAATTTTTTCAAAGATTGTTCGAATTACACGATGAGTGAATAATTTTTTATTGTTGTTCTTATTTTTGTAGTATCCGTTTTGAGTATTTTGGATTTTACATGATCCACAATTTGAACCTTGATGGTTGCAAAATAACAAAAATATTTCTGGATTATCTGCAATTTACCATGTTTTGACAATTTTACCATAATCTATAGATGGGTCGGCTCTTTATTTTATAGTACCCGTATTGAGCGTTGAAAATTTATCATGATATGCAAATTGACCATCGCTAAAGATTAAAAAAGCTTAGAGTTGTAGAAATTTATCATAATAATGCAAATTTATCATAATACGTAAGTTAACGCTAGTTACTATCACAAAATATAGTAAATTGCCTGTGATATGCAAATTTACCATGATATGCAAATTCACCATCGCTAAAGATAAAAGATTTTAGAATTATAGGAATTTATCATAATTATGCAAATTTACCATGATATGTAAATTATGATTCACCGGAATTGTACTGTTCCATATGGTTCACTGGCATATTTGATAATGGTTTACTGAATATTGTAATTTTGGATGCTACATATTTCTATGCAAGATTGAGATTAAATCATCAGAATATTAGTGGTCCACTGAAATATTTATCATATCTTTGGATTTTTTGCATAAAATCTCATAAAATCTTAGTGATTTACTTTTTTGCATTTGATCACACAAAATTTTGTTTTTTTTTTATTTTAAGATTGTTCGGATTACACGATGAGTGGATAATCGTTTATTGTCGTTCTTATTTTTGTAGTATCCATTTTGAATATTTAGATTTTACATGATCTGACTTTGAACCATGATGCTCACAAAAGAACAAAAATATTTTCTAAATTATCTGCAATTTACCATGTTCTGACAATTTACAAGAAATTTTAAAGTGGTAGAAATTTACCATAATGATGCAAATTTACCTTGATACGTAAGTTACTATGACAGAATATAATAAATTATTCATAATATGCAAATTTACCATGATATGTAAATTAAACGTGATAAAGTTTAAAATTAGAGTTGTAGGAACTTACTAATTTACCATATTGATTAATTTAGACTAATAAGGAATGATTTTAAGCAATTCATTTTTCTTATGAAGAAAAACGCTAAAATTGGGCTATTTATGTTTTGAGGGTAATTCGGGTATTTTCAAAAAAATAGGACTAAAAATTAACCTTTAAAAATGTATAGGATGAAACACTAGGTATCTGTTATAGATAGGACTGAACAATAAGTATCCCAATAAATTAAAATATTTATTTTTCATTATTTTTATCCTTAGTGTCGCCTTGTCTGATTTTTTTTTATTTATAAATTCGGTCTATATTATTATACTTTTTCGATTTCTCTTGTCGAGACGAATGAGAAAACAAAAAAAGAAAATTTAACAAACACATGAATTACTAAATAACACAAAGCATTTTATCAAAAAAAATAATTTAGTGATCAAAACTCAACTTTATTACGACATTCAAGAGTGAAAACTACACTTCTTCGTCACAGCCTTAGAAGCCCAGTTATTCTCTTGCATTGGGCCTTCTTTTCAATGAGTCTAAATGGCCCTTTGTTGGTCTAAAAAAGCCCAATAGTAATTATCTTTTGGAAAAGGTTCGACCAATTTGGTAGCCCTCTACCCATTTTGAAGGCATCAACTTGATTCTAGGGACTTCATCCTTCTTCATCTTAAAAATAAGCTCGTGAGCTTTGTCTTACTTCAAGAAATAAAAGAGAACTTACATCTCTAAGTTTCAACACACTCAAGTAAATGTACACCATTTTCGGCTAAGTAAATTCTTACTAGCCTCCCCTGAAAGGAACGCAGAAAGAAAATCGAAAGGAAATAAGTAGAAGATCAAAACCACCAGCTTTGTAACAACGAAGTTGCTATCTAAAACGTGGTCCATGTCTTGCACTTGCCTACTCAGTGTCTCCCTCTCTCAATGGAGACTTATTGCATACTTTTCATGATACAACATAATTATTTGAGGAACCAACAATACTTGGCTCCATACCAGATTGGAGCTCTAATGTAACAACCTTGTGACTGCAATAATAGTTACAAGATTGGAGCTCTAGTTTATGAAAATTGAATTGCATTGAAGAAATCCTATTGTAGTGACTGCAACGGTACCATCTTTCTCTTTTGCATTTGTTGTTCCACAATCTGACCCTCTTCGATAGTCTTATTGCCTCGAGAAAAATGTGTCATTAAGAAAGGCTTGCCTCCTGAGCTTAACTTCCATGTATATGGAATCTGTTGGGAGAAGTAGGTTCCGTGCACCAATGACATATTGCAAGCATCCCAAAGTCCAATAATTTCTCATTGGAGCCTAGTCAATTCAGATGGCCAATCTGAATGACTCTTTGAATCATCTTCTATATATAGGATCCAAGCAAACATCTCTCACAGTTTTTACAAATCCCTTCAACTTCACTTCATCAGCCTCGTGCACCTGCCAGGTAAGATAGAACAAGTTAAAAGCGGATAGAGACCCACATGAAGCTAATTTTCCGAGGTATTACACGACAGAGATATATAATTCAACAGACCTTTGGTCTCTTCCACTACATAATCCAAGAAAGTCATCTTACGAGCAAGTATAGTACTTACGAGTATATGTTAAAGTCCCTCTACGTATACGCATCGAGACTTTAGAGGGAGAGAAGAAAAGACGAGCAAATAAAAAAAAAAGGAAACAAGTCTTCTAAATGCCAAAATCACATATCTCATTTCATTTTATAGGTAGAACAAGGTCCAAACGAAGGCCATAGACCCAAAACATGCCGCTTAACTGTGCATAACAACTAAACTTACATATATACATGTACACACATCCCAAAAGGTAGTAGGATTTGACTGTTCCTAATCTGCTTGATAAAGCTGGCCACAGTAATTGATAAATGGACATGGCAGGTAACAGAACTCTAATGTTTGTTCACAAATTCCTGGCTTGGCATCAGCATAAAAAGTTTAAGCTTTATTTTTCACAATGACATCTTCATTGACAACTAAAGTGGAAATAGAACTCACTGAACTATCAGTAACTTGCTTCTCTTGCTGAACTTCAGCCTTTTCCTCCATTTCTATGACAACTACATTGAGGCTAGAACAGTCTTGACGAGGGTAAAATGTAATTGAGAAAATACATTTAGACCCCCCGAGTAAATTCGGAGTTCGGCCGAGACCGAATAGCACACCCGGAAGCACGTGCTGATCACGTGAGATAACGGCCGACACGAGGAGTGCCGACCTTACCCAAATCAGGATAAAAGAACCAAGCACTGAGGTGCCGACCTGAGAAAGGCGGATCAATGACCTGCCGAACTGAGAAAGTCGGTCAGGATTACGGGCAGCCCTGGAGAAGCGACAGGTAACTGCTTTACCTGACAAAGACGTGGGATCCCGGATATTGCGGGACAAGACGAGATTCTGTCAGGAGAGGCATGGACGTGAAATCCATACACCAATCAGGAGACATTTCGGTGGAAAAGAAGGTTCTAAGAGAATTAGGGCGTGAGGAGGGCCCAAGAGGATTGAGGCCCAAGAAAAGGTGAAGTCTATAAATACAGCTCCGAATGAACAAAAAAGGTACGCCTGAATATACTGTTTTGGCTTGCTGATAGAGAATATTAGCCTGAGCTAACATTCTCCCTGTGAGACTTCGCCTGACTTAACCATCGGAGTGTCTTCCTGCCACAGCGGCAGAGGGCTCTTTGACGGGTTATTCTTTTGCAGATCACAGGTCCGCTCATTTTGAAGAACACCGTTTCGGCTGGACAGTGAACTCTAACTTTCCGTCCTGATTTCCTAAATCAACCCAACTTACAATTGGCGCCGTCTGTGGGAAAGTTAAAGATTCATGGCTGAAACACCTAGAAGAGATCAGGGGAGGGAGCGGGATAACAGAGAAAGATCAAGATCCCCTCCTCCGGTTCCACACAAATCAAAGGGTCCTAGGAGAGAGATCCCCAAGGTTCCTCCACCAAGGATAGTAGGGGAACAGCCTGGAGAACAGGCGATGCCTCCTACCGTTCCGTCGACTGCCAACACATCGGGAGCTCCGGCGCTACACACACCGATGAATCTGGAGCAACGTACAGATCGTCCGCGAGAAGCGGAACGGTCAAGAAATAGGGACAGGTCCCTGACTCAATCCCGAAATGAGGGAGGGAGAGAATCCCGAACTCATGAAGGGTCTCGACGATACGAGGAATACAACGACGCCGATCGGATCCGAAAGAGGGATCAGGAAATAGACGACATGAGGCGTTACATCCGACGTATGGAGAGGGAGAACCGAACTCTCCGTAAACACAAAGATCCAGTCTACCATTCAATGTCCGGACGTGACGAGCGTTCTGAGACTGGGCCATCTCGGCAAGATAGCCGACACGAGCCCAGTAGAAGGCCCCGAGGAGGGGAAAGGCAGATGGGGGCATCGTCTAAGCGAGGCGGACCACCCCAGGCTCAGCCGATTCCGGACATGAGGGAATGGTTAAATCAGCGGGCGGAATCAGCCCCAGACGTCCAGCTGAAGCCCCCACAACAGCCTTTGCCGCCGGTGGCTCCACCGACCGACATGAGGGCTTGGCTAAATCAACAGTTGGGACTCAACCGCCCAGAGGACGATCAAAACCACAAGGAGCTGCAGCAGCTGGCAGTATCACCATTGTCGGTTCAGATAGAGACGGAGGACTTACCCAGAAAGTTTGTCCCTCCGAAGTTCACAATCTATAATGGACGAACGGATCCGATGACTCACATCAAAGGGTTCGTGAACTCCATGATGATCTACGTGGGCCAGGACAGCCTGTACTGCAAGGTGTTTTCCCTGAGCTTGGGAGAGATAGCCTTGAATTGGTTTTAGGCTCTGCCGCCGAGATCAATTACAAGCTGGAGGCAGCTGGCGGACCAGTTCCTCAAAAGATTTGTGGCTAACCGAGCACAGAAGAAATACGTGAACACACTTCTGGCCTTGAGAAAAGGACCAGAAGAGGATCTCAGACAGTACGCCAGCAAGTACTGGGCCACCTACAATGAGATCGGGGACTGCACAGAGGCCTACGCCGTGGAGTCTTTCAGGCTTGGGCTATCATACCGAGATCGGCTCAGAGAGTCTCTCACCATTGATCCCCCAAGCACCATTGCCGACTTGATGAGCAGAGTCGAGAAGTACGCCAAGTTTGAAGATGAGATCCGCCGAGACAAAGATCGGCCAGCAGCAAAGGCGCACAGGAATGCGGTGATGGTGCCCAAGGCCAAGAGGCCCAGGGTTGAGGTGGCCGAAGTTACAGAGGCACCAAGGGAGAGAAGACCACTTGGGGCTTAGGCGTATAAAGCTATACGTACGGTTTTCAACACCCCGATCTTTCGGATGATCTACCCCTTGAAGAACGAGCCCTTCTGGAAATGGCCAGCTGGAACGGGAGAGCTGGTGAAGCGTGACCCGAGCAAAGATTGGTGCAGCTATCACCGGAGAAACGGCCATATGACGGAAAGGTGCAAGGCGCTTAAGCAATTCCTAGAGGAATTAGTTGAAGCCGGGCATCTTCGACGTTATGTAGCCGAACAAAGGCAACAAGTGGTTCAGCCAGAGCCAATGGAAGCTGAATCCTCTGAGGAAGAGGTGATGGTAACTGGGACCGTGCATGTCATACACGCGGCAACCCCAGTTCTAGATGAAAAGGAAGTTCGGCTCCAACGCCGCCGAGACGGGCACGAGCACCATGTACAACATCTCGGGCAAAAAAAGGAAAGAGCCCGAGACACAAGTGGAAACAGTCATTTCCTTTTCAGAAAAGGATTTGGAGGGGGTAACACATCCCCACAACGATGCATTGGTAATCACGCTGCTCCTCGGCACCTTCAACACGGAGAGAATCCTAGTTGACCAGGGCAGCTCCACAGAGATCCTGTACTATGATGCCTTCAAAAAGCTCCAGTTGGACAAAGCAGATTTGAAGAAGGCCGACATACCACTCATCGGTTTCAGTGCCGAAGCAGTCTGGCCCTTGGGATCCATTACTATCCCTGTTCGAGCGGGGAAAATAACCTTGGATGTGGATTTCCTGGTGGTGGATGTGCCATCTGCTTACAATGCCATCGTGGGGAGAACTTGGCTCCACAGGTTGGGGTCAATTCCTTCTATCTACCATCAAATGCTGAAGTTCCCGGGGAAGAATGGGATTGAATGTGTTCGGGGCAATCAGACAACGGCGAGAAGCTGCTATGTCACCTCCATCAAACATAAATCTAAGGCCGAACATGTGAAATCCATCGAAGTCCCAGATCGGCCGACGATAGAGGATATCGGGCGTAATCCAGCCGATCGCGTTGTGGAGGAACTCAAGCAGGTACCGGCTCACGAGACAGATTCGGAGCGGTATTTTCTGATCGGGGCAGAGCTATCAAAGCAGGATGAGGAGGCCCTGGTCGCATTTCTCAAAGAGCATATAGATGTATTCACTTGGACACCACAGGAGATGCCTGGGGTGAGCCCGGATATCATATGTCATCACCTGAACGTGGATCCTGCTTACAAACCAGTGATGCAGAAAAGAAGAAGACCGGCAATCCAACATGTGGATGCCGTAACAGAAGAAGTAGATCGGCTGCTGGAGGCCGACGCCATCAGAGAGGTACACTATCCCGAGTGGTTATCTAACACCGTGGTGGTCAAGAAGAAAAATGGCAAGTGGAGGGTGTGCGTGGACTTCACCAGTCTCAACAAAGCTTGTCCCAAAGATAGCTTTCCACTGCCCAAGATAGATCAGTTGGTAGATGCCACAGCTGGATATCGGCGCATGAGTTTCCTGGATGCATATCGGGGATATCATCAGATAGCCATGCACGCGCCGGATCAAGAAAAGACGTCCTTCATTACTCCCCGCGGACTCTTTTCCTATAAAGTGATGCCGTTCGGCTTGAGAAATGCAGGGGCAACTTATCAGCGATTGGCAACTCTCATGTTCAAGGAGCTGCTCGGGAAGAGCATGGAGGTCTACATCGATGATATGGTCATCAAATCGGAGGAAGCTGAGTCCCACATAGATGATCTCGGCAAAACTTTCCAGGTATTGAGAAAATACCAACTCAAGCTCAACGCATCGAAATGCGCCTTCGGGGTCAGCTCGGGGAAGTTCTTGGGGCATCTGGTTACACGCAGGGAGATAGAAGCTAATCCCGATCAGATTGTCGCCTTGCAAAATTTACAGAGTCCCCGGACTGTGAAGGAAGTTCAAAGGCTAACCGGGATGGTAGCGGCCCTCAACAGGTTCATCAGCCGATCATCCGATCGGTGTCGGCCATTTTTTCAGCTGTTGAGAAAACAGTCCAAGTATACATGGGGGGAAGAATGCGAAAGGGCTTTCCAAGAGATGAAGAACTACTTGGCAAACCCCCCGCTGATCATAACTCCCGAGAAGGGAGATGTGTTAACGCTCTATCTGGCCGTATCCGAGCATGCGGTCAGTGCGGTTCTGTTAAAAAACAAAGATGGTCAGCAGACGCCGGTCTACTATGTAAGTAAGACGCTCCTGGATTCGGAGACAAGATATCTCCCCCTGGAGAAGCTGATCCTGTCCCTCGTGGTGGCATCCAGAAAGTTGCAGCACTATTTCCTGGCCCATACAGTAGAAGTACCGACCAAACATCCCATCAGTACTGCCTTGAGAAGAGCAGAACTGTCGGGAAGGGTGGCAGCTTGGTCTGTGGAGCTTGGGGAATACGACATCAGATTCCTCCCGAGGACAGCAATAAAAGGACAGGTCTTGGCAGATTTTGTTGCAGAATTCTCCCACGAACCAGTAGAGAACGTCGCTTCAATCTCAGAGGAGGATGCGCCCGAACAGGGGGAAATAGTTCCCGACCAGACACCGTACTGGAAGCTGTATGTTGACGGGTCATGTTGTTCGAGGGGATCTGGAGTCGGCATCGTGATAGAGGAGCCAAATGGGTGCTATTTTGAGCAATCCTTCCGGTTGAACTTCAGCGCTTCCAACAATGTTGTTGAATACGAGGCGCTGATACTCGGACTCAAATGCGCACGAAATCTGGGGGCAGAACATGTGGAGGTCTTCTGTGATTCACAATTGGTCCTCAACCAGCTCAGTGGAGAGTATGCCACCCGGGACGAGAGGATGACTGCCTATGCAGAGAGGGCTAGAGCAGAGTTATCAAAGTTCAAAAGAACAATGATGACACATATCAGTTCAAGACAGAACGACCACGCTGATGCCTTGGCATGTCTGGCTTCGGCAATACCCAGAGATAAGTTCAGAACTATATATGTGGACTCCATTGAGTATCCGAGCATCGACATCCCAATTGCTGAGAAGGCTTTGGAAATCGATCTCGGCCCGAGCTGGATGGATCCCATTATCGCCTACCTCACTGGGGGAACTGTCCCCGAAGACAAGAGAGAAGCCCACAAGCTGCGGATCAAAGCAACACGCTTCTGGCTATCACCGAAGCAAGAACTTTATCGTAAGTCCTACACTGGCCCCTATTTAAAATGCGTACATCCTACTCTAGTTCAGAAATTCTTGTATGAAATCCATGAAGGGATATGTGGGGGTCACGCTGGGGGCAGGTCCATAGCCCATCGTGCCATATCTCAGGGGTATTGGTGGCCATATATGCAAGAGGACGCGAAGAAGTATGTCCAGATCTGCGAAAAGTGTCAGAAGTTCGCCCCGATCACACATCTGCCTGCAGCCGATCTGTCGCCGCTCACTAGTCCATGGCCCTTTGCACAATGGGGAATAGATATCGTCGGCCCACTTCCCAAAGCAACTGGGGAAAGGAAGTATCTGTTGGTTGCCACGGATTACTTCACCAAATGGATAGAAGCCGAACCACTGGCTAAGATCACCGAGAAGAACGTCGAGCGATTCGTGTGGCAACACATTATCACCAGATTCGGCATCCCATACGCCATCGTCTCGGACAACGGGACCCAGTTCCAGGATAAGTTCAAGGCTTTCTGCTCACAATACAAGATCAAAAACTACTACGCCTCAGTGGCGTACCCTCAATGCAATGGGCAGGCAGAAGCTTCGAATAAAACGATATTGGGAGGAATGAAGAAACGGTTAGAGAAAGCCAAGGGCAAGTGGGTGGAAGAACTGCCACTCGTCTTATGGGCATACAGGACCACTCCTCGCCGATCTACGGGTGTAACCCCATATTCACTTGCTTATGGCACAGAGGCTGTCATTCCTCTTGAAGTCGGCATCCCGACTCTCCGAACTGAAGTGATGGAACAAGGAGGCAATGATCAAGCATTGGCAACAGAGCTCGATTTTGCCGAAGAGAAACGGGAACGAGCCATGATCAGACTCGCTGCCTATCAATCAACTCTGTCTAGAACCTATAACAAGAAAGTCCATCAGAGGGAATTCAATCTCGGCGACCTAGTCCTGCGCAAGGTCATGGGGAACACGAAAGATCCAACTGATGGCAAGCTCGGGGCCAATTGGGAAGGTCCATACAGAGTTATAGGCCGACTCGGGAAGGGCGCCTACAAGCTGCAAGATCTGGATGATAAAGAAATACCAAGGACTTGGAATGTCTCCAACCTTAAGAAGTTTTATCAGTAATTTCTTTATTCCAGTACACATGTTTATTTCTCAATGAATGAAAGTTCCAGTTTCAATGTTCAACTAGATATTCAGAAAGTTTGTCAATCATGTCACCATTGGATCATAATGTTCAACACTTGAGAAAAGTTTGAACTCCTGGACACACTCGAGAAGAGTATAGATTAAACAGCCGAACATACTTGAGAAAGGTTTGTTCGGCTCAACACCTGAGAATTGTTAGAATATCCAAACATGTTTGAGAAAAATATTTTTGGACCTAAAGTACAAGTTAAACAGCCGAATAGATTTGAGAAAAGTTTGTTCGGCTCAATACTTGAGAAGAGTTTGAACTACCAAACATACTTGAGAAAAGTTCAGTGCTTTAAGAGAAATGTTCACATCAAGACAAAGAGTTGCCGACGAAAGATTCAACTTGTATTCATTTATATGTGAAATACAAAAGCAAAAGAGCAGAAATGAATACAAAAGACTTGTGGCTACAAGGAAAAAACGACAGAATTACAAAGAAGAAGAACACAGTCAACCGGGACTCGACCCTTCCCAGACGTCCTTCAGACGATGTCGGCGACGTCTTCCAGGATCTGGCCCTCTTCTGCAAAATTGTCTTCCGGGACTCGACCCTTCCCAGACGCAGAGCCTGCCCCGATGCCGGCTTCATCATAGTCTTCAACGGTCAGCTCGGCCTCGGGGATAGGTTCCTCCTCCTCGCCAAGATCAGAAGAGTGAGGAATCTCCTTGAACAAGGTCGAGTCGGCAGGAACGTTGCAAGCCTTCAGAGCAGCCTTCCAGCCAATGGCCAAGAACTCCTCCTGCATCTCGGGAAGCTGGTTATTGAGGAAGTCCTCGGCGGCTTCGTCCATGCCGAGCTTGCGGGCCTTATTCTTCTCCTCGGCCATCTCCTCGGCATGATTGGCCTTCAGTGCAACCAGCTTCGCCGCCAGCTCGGCTGTCCTTTTCTTCTCCTCAACCAGAAGATGGTCGAGGGATTCGGCCCTCCTGGCTACCTCGTGAGCCTTCTTCTTGTAGCCCTCAGCCTCATCATGAGCGGTGGAGAACTTCAACTTGAATTCTCTCACCTCGGCTTCGGCTCTATTCAGTTTTTCCGCCCGATCCTGGCTCTGCCCAATGCAGAGCATGGCCTTCTGGATCGCCTGCAGCATCAAAAGAAGAGTTAGGACAAACCCGGTTCAAGTATACAGAGGGTATTACCAAAGTAAGAAACTTACAAACATGTTGTGGGCAATCGTTGTCCGAAGCATCACGTGATCTTCGGAGTCGTCATAGGGCGCAAGGTCCCTCGGCAGCATCACGGCCTCAGCCAGAGCCGTGGCAGTTCCCAGATCCATGACCGAGTCGGCAGTTGTGATCGGGGTCACTCCATTTATCAGCAGCTGAGGAGCCCAGATCTTGGCCTTTCTCGAGACCTTTGATTTGCCCTTCCCCTTGGAGGGGCCGACTTCGTGAGCCTTCACCAGCCGCCGTTTTTTGTGGATGGCGTGAGCATCCTCGGCATCAGCAGGGGTGGGGTTCGGCAGGTTTCCCCCCTCTTTCGGCTTCCTCTTAGCCAAGACGACCCCAGAAGGCTTCTTCGCCTCAGCTGGAGTCGGCTTCTTCTTGGCATCGGCAGCATCCTTGGCCCGTTGCCTCATCATCTCCTTCAGGCTCGGCACATTCGGATTTGCAGACATGATCTCGGCGTCTAACTCCTCCTCGGCCTCGGTGTTCCAAGTGATCCGAGGTGGGGATTGAGTCTGCTCGGAAGAAGATGAAGATGGGTAGCTGGAAGAATCGGCAACCGCAGCGACTGTTACACGGCCGGGTTGCCTAAGATATGGCAGAGGTATGGCCTCGGGAACAGCAACTAGAGAAGTCTCTGCTACTGCCTCGGCCACGTATTTTTTCTCTTTGATATAACCCTTGTAGGACGGGTTATATCGCAGCAGTACTTCGGCGGACCTTGCTTCGGTTTGTCCTGCAACGCCCTTGTACCGCAGAACTTTTTTCAGGTCGTCGGGGTGTGTACCTTGCGAAGAGCGACCTCGGTTTGCGTTGGCAGCTGCACATGAACAGACGAAGACAGTTAGAAGCCTTAGATCGGCAGAAATGCAGAGAACAGAAACAGAAGGGAAAAGGAACTAACGGGGTTTCCCGAAACGGCGGGGGACTTGTATCCTCTTGTGCTCGGGCTCATCAGGAGAAAACTCCCAATTTCCCGAGACGATCAGAAAGTCGTCATCATTCCCTCTATTCGAGTCGACTAGTTGTGTCACTATCTTCTCTCGGCCTCTACGGGACTTGAGATACCATTTATCGTCTTTATTATAGACCATGTCATAATTATAGTTTATGTCCCAGAGATCTAAGTTCGTGTTGCACAGTTCATTCAGCCGAACTATGCCCATTATGATTCTGTACGTGTTTATGGAAATCTGCATAGGGTTGAGTTTATACCAAGATAGAACCCTACGGAGAAGGGGGTGAAGGGGGAACCTAACCCCACCCTCAATGACGGCCATTAGAGGGATATGGATGGAGTCCCCATCCCGAATCTCAGGATGAGTCTCAGGCCTATTTATTTCTATTGCTACGTCATCTGGGATGTTGTAATGTCTACGGAACTCTGCTATGCTCGCCGGAGAGGCGAAGTGCTTACGGAAGATTCCCATGTTCAGAGAATAAGCGAGGAAGAAAGACGAAGAAAAAAGACAAAAGACGAGTTCTACAGGGACGACTTACAGAAGATGGAAGAACAATAGCAAGAAAAGAAAAATGAAAGCGACGAAGTTGGTTTTATAGGGCTCGGGGCAGGTGAATCTGATACGTCGCACGCTTTTTGACCCTAACCGTCGGATCCATTACTCCTGGACCAATCAATGAAGCGTATCTGGGATACTGAAATGACACGTCAAAGCACGCGCAGGAAAAGGCACGTCTTCCACCAGAAGGGAAACAAACGGTCACTTCGCATTTATGGCGAGACAGGGCACGCCTCAAACGGACCAGACACGGATGAGCATCCTCTGGATCGATACAAAGTTCATCATGAATACGCTAGATAGCCTCGCCTACCCCGACAGGTCGGTTCAGAGCAGCCGAAGCTAGGGGGCAAGGGGAAAGTCTGAGAACACCTGTTCGGCTCAACACTTGCTCGGCGCCACAATTCAGAATATTTGTTCGGCCACATACCTCTTCGGCTCAACATTTGCTCGGCGCCACAATTCAGAAAGTTTGTTCGGCCCCACGAAGATTCGGCTCAACTCTCGAGAAAATTCAACACTTGAGAAAAGTGTGAATTCCAGAACATGCTTGAGAAAAGTATGTGTTTAAACATAAGCAGAGGTTAAACAGCCTAACAGATTTGAGAAAAATCTGAGAATGTTCAACACTTGAGAAAAGTTTGAATCCCAGAACATGCTTGAGAAAAGTATGTGTTTAAGCCTAGTCAGAGGTTAAACAGCCTTACAGATTTGAGAAAAATCTGAGAATCTTCAACACTTGAGAAAAGTTTGAATCCCAGAACATGCTTGAGAAAAGTATGTGTTTAAGCCTAGTCAGAGGTTAAACAGCCTTACAGATTTGAGAAAAATCTGAGAATCTTCAACACTTGAGAAAAGTTTGAATCCCAAAACATGCTTGAGAAAAGTAAGTGTTTAAGCCTAGTCAGAGGTTAAACAGCCTTACAGATTTGAGAAAAATCTGAGACAATTCGACACTTGAGAAAAGTGAGAACATCCGAACAGACTTGAGAAGTGTTTGTTCGGCAAAAACTTGAGAAAAGTTTGTTCGGCACAAACTTGAGAAAAGTCTAAAATAATTCATTACTTGAGAAAAGTTTGAGTTTAATTTAGGACTTGAGAAAAGTCTGATATTCAGAAAGTTTGAAGACAATCCATTAGATGCAACACATCGTTCAAAGGGGAACCATTCCTTGTCAGATTGGTTGTCTTTTGCTACAAGAAGGTTGCAAAGAAAAACTCAAATGCATTTCATTAATTCTTGAAGACTGGTTACATATGAGTTACAGAAATAAATGAAAGAGCAAAATCCTAAGGCGCAACATCGGCGGCCTGAACTATAACTACGTCAGCATCGGCGGCCTGACTCGCCTACCCTTCCTTAGTAGCAGCAGCGGGCTGGCCTCCTCCGGCTTCGGGTTCCCTGTTCTCCAGTTCGGCAACGGTCGGAACCCAGGAGAAGAGAGAAGAACCCCTTGGCACTTGGGCGGCCTCCAGAGCGGCCTTCCAACACAAACCGACGAGCTCGGTCTGGATCTCGGGCATCTGGTTCTCTAAGAAGTCGGCAGCAGCGTCCGACATGCCCTTGGCGTAAGAGCTCTCCTGAAGCCGTCTCAGCTCGGCCTCATGCTGGGAGTTGAGACTGGCCAGCTGATCCTCCAACCCGGACGACCTCGCCCTTTCAGTCCCGAGCTGGGACTGAGCAGTTTTAGCCGCCAGTTCGGCTTCCTGGGCCCTCTTCTTGTACGAGGCCATGCCTTCCTGGATTTTCAGAAACCTGGCGTTGGACGCCCTCAGCTCCAACTCGATAGTGCTGTATCGAGTCTCCAGGTCCTGGCAACGGCTCAGGCACATCAAGGATTTCTGCGCAGTCTGCAACAAAATCAAGAAGTATGAAATCAGAAACAAAATCACGAGTAAAATAATGGAGAAGGCCGAGACAGAATACTTACGAAGACTCCATGAGCCATCACAGATCGCATCATGGTTGGTAGGTCGAGGCCTTGGTAGGGCTCGACGTCCTTGGGCAGCATCAGCGCACCCGTTAGGGTTTGCGCGACGTCAAGATCAACCGCCGAGTCGGCGACGGTGATGGGATCGATCCCATTCACCAGCAGAGAAGGGCACCAGGGGGCAGCCCCCTCAACAGCCTTGGCCTTATCGGCCGTTTTGCTCCTCTTCAGCGAGGAAGTTATGGCGGGATCTTCTTGAGCAGGGTCCCTTTGCCTCCGCTTCAGGATGAGAGGAACGTCGTCCTCAATTGAAGCCTCTTCGGACACAGAGGTCGGTTCCCTCCGCGGCAACCTCGGGCCGGCGTCAGGCTGTTTCTTCTTCTGCTGCCGCATCAGTTCGCGGAGATTCGGGACGCTGGGGTTTCGGGCCATTATATCCGAACTCTGCTCGGTCTCCTCGTCGTCTTCAAAATTCCAATTGCCAGGCGACCGGGAAGAACTGTGCTCCGAGCCGGTGGAGCTAAATGAGATCGGGGAATTCCCGATATCAGCTACTGTCACCGGAATTGGCCGCTGAGCTGGGGAAGTCGGCACTGCCTCAGGAAAGTATCCTGGGAGATCGGCACCAACAGCGGCGGTGTCAGGAATTGATTTTTTGATGTACCCCCTATAACTCCCAACGTATCTCAGGAGCACTTCGGGGGAGCGGGCCCAACTTCGGCCAAAAGATCCCGTGTATCGGGCGACCCTTTTAACAGGGTCGAGATTTATCGACTGCTTGCTCCGGCCCTTGTTGGCGTTAGAAGCTGCAAAAAGAATGGAAAAAACGCAGTCAGCATCAAGATATGTACAAAATGAAAAAAAAAAAGACAGAGAGATGAAAGACAAGGTCGGGGCACTAACGGATGGCTCCGAACCGGGTCGGAATGTGGAACTTGGGACGTTCAGGCTCGTCTCGGCCAATTTCCCAGTTGCCAGTAACGATGAGGAAGTCATCGTCATTACCGCGGTTGGAGTCCGTCAGGTAGGTGACTATCCGCTCGATATTTGGCCTATTCTTCAGGTAATAGGCATCAGAGCCTTTGCTGACCATGTCATAGCAGAAGCGAATCTCCCGAAGCCCTATATCGGTATGGTTCAGCCTATTCAGCTCTACTATGGAATGGATGATCCTATAGGTATTGACGGAGATTTGCATCGGGTGAAGCCGATACCAGCAAAGCACTTCACGGAGAAGGCGATTGAGCGGAAATCGGACTCCACCCTCGACGACCGCCATCAAAGGGACGTGAAGGGTGTTAGGGTCATTCCCATCACGAGGAGTGTGGGGATCGTTGATCTCGACGGCAACATCAGCAGGGATGTTGTACCGTCGCCGGAACTCTGCCATTTTTTCCGGCGTGTTTACTAGCTGCCTAAAGATCCCCATTACAGAAGAGGGTAGGAGGCGAAAGATCAAAGAGAAGAGGGAAAACCTAAGACTCTGGTTGAAAAAACTTACAAAAGCGGTGGATTTCTCTCTCTGGTGCGACGACAATGGAAAGTTGCAGAAGGAAAGTGAAAAGAGAAGAACGGGCGAGTATTTATAGGGAGGGAAGCCAGACGGATCAGACCCTACGCCTCCCCAATGAGGATGCTCCACCTGTGGGGGACGCGCAGGAGGCGCGTGGCCCCAAAGCCATTAAAGCCTGCTGCACGCCCTGCCAGACTTCAATGCGACGTCAAATTCAAGAGTGGTGGTTCAGAAACCGCCCGATCATGCATAAGAAAGGGCACCACGGGTATACTGCGTAGCCTCGACTGCTTCGCCGGGACGGTTCAAAGCAGCCGAAGCTAGGGGGCAATTGACGAGGGTAAAATGTAATTGAGAAAATACATTTAGACCCCCCGAGTAAATTCGGAGTTCGGCCGAGACCGAATAGCACACCCGGAAGCACGTGCTGATCACGTGAGATAACGGCCGACACGAGGAGTGCCGACCTTACCCAAATCAGGATAAAAGAACCAAGCACTGAGGTGCCGACCTGAGAAAGGCGGATCAATGACCTGCCGAACTGAGAAAGTCGGTCAGGATTACGGGCAGCCCTGGAGAAGCGACAGGTAACTGCTTTACCTGACAAAGACGTGGGATCCCGGATATTGCGGGACAAGACGAGATTCTGTCAGGAGAGGCATGGACGTGAAATCCATACACCAATCAGGAGACATTTCGGTGGAAAAGAAGGTTCTAAGAGAATTAGGGCGTGAGGAGGGCCCAAGAGGATTGAGGCCCAAGAAAAGGTGAAGTCTATAAATACAGCTCCGAATGAACAAAAAAGGTACGCCTGAATATACTGTTTTGGCTTGCTGATAGAGAATATTAGCCTGAGCTAACATTCTCCCTGTGAGACTTCGCCTGACTTAACCATCGGAGTGTCTTCCTGCCACAGCGGCAGAGGGCTCTTTGACGGGTTATTCTTTTGCAGATCACAGGTCCGCTCATTTTGAAGAATACCGTTTCGGCTGGACAGTGAACTCTAACTTTCCGTCCTGATTTCCTAAATCAACCCCACTTACAAGTCTCATCAGTTAAAGTTTCATCCTTCTGTGCTTCAGACTCCGTACCAGCAGCACTTCCGCCAGAAGATTGAGAACCTTTTCTAGAAATTCAGTTAAAGCCTCATCCTTCTGTGCTTCATACTCCGTACCAGCAGCATTTCCGACAGAAGATTGAGAACCTTTTCTCAATAAACTTTCAGCATCGGCTCCATAGTTCAATTCAGAAAGCTTCCTTTGAATGCCTTCAGGTCTTCCTGTGAATTCTTTAGAGTAGGTGGGGCTTTTGGTGTATTACAAAATAGAATCCATGATCATTGGGAAAAACATCCCGGACAAATATGACCACCGAATATTTTGCAACGGATGACCACAAGTATAATGGAAACCACATAATGCACCAGTACAAACACTTTCGTACTTTTTCATTCGTGTCATGAATTAGACATTGGAGTGACTTCTAATTGGTGTCGGTTGGATGACACTAACGAATTGTTCCTTGTGCACAAGTTAAATAACACAAACACACTCGTTTATATCCAATATTAAGGATCAAAAGAGTTTCCTGTGAAACATTTGAGATGGATTGTGAAACTAAATCAAGCATAATAAAAGTAACAAACTAGAAAAAATAAACGAGAGGTAGTTGAAGAAAGGGAGGACAAAAAATGCAATGAAGAAAAATGACAATGAACAACAGTGGATTGTGAATCGATCTCTTCTACGATTGGTGATATGGTTCAAGCCTAGTGATCATTTGTTCATGAAGACCTCCTCCTATACAAGAGTAAAAACAAACGAAAATGAAAAAAAAAAGAGGTAAGATTACATATACACCATTTCCGGCCTCAGCAAATTCTTACTAGCCTCCCCGCAAAATGAACACAGAAAGAAAATCGACAAGGAAATCAGTAGAAGATCAAAACCACCCATGCTTTGCAAGATACTTGGTAGTAATTCACAAGAAACTTAGAGAAGGGATATCACACTACGTTTCAAACTATAAGATCTTCTCCTAGGTGGTCGGGGTGCGAAATTTAGCCCAAACATTTCTTTAGGAGCCTGCCCTGGCTCAGTTAATCCCACCAGCTTTGCAACAATGAAAGCGCTATCTGAAATGTGGTCCATGTCTTGCGTGTCGGTCCACAACCGGAAGGCCAACTGTAACCTCCTATACTTTGAGTTGAGCTTGATGCCCCACTTCAGGTAGAGGCTCTCTCTATCTTGCTCTGACAGCCTCTTTTGCATTTGCTTGCTCAGTGTCTCCCTCTCTCGACGGAGTGTCTTCATGCTGTATTGAAAAACAAGTCAATCAAGTAGCGGAAGAGGCTCTCAACAAGTTGCCATTTTTCAACTTCACGAGCTTAATTCTATGTAGTAACAAAAAGAACTAGAACTGGCAATGTAACTATAGTTGCTGCATTAGCCCACCTGCTGCCAATCGTTGCAGAATTAAAATAGTTGGAGGCAGAACAGGTAACGAAAACTATTGCAGCCATTTGCATAATTTTCATGATACAACGTAACAATTTGAAACACAGAATCGAACAAATCTCACTTCACAGCTTGTGGCAATTGAGCAATTTATTACGACAGCAAAAAAGAACCAACAATACTCGGCTCGATACCAGATTGGAGCTCTTATGTAACAAGCTAGTGACTGCAACGGTACCTCAGTCTTCTAATGAAAGTAAATTACCTTGAAGCAGGCGAGAGAGTCCGACCGTCCTCGATAGTCTTGTTGCCTTGAGAAAATGTGTCCTTAAGAAAGGATAGCCTCCTTAGCTCGACTTCCATGTATATGGAATCTGTTGGGTCACCTTTGAATAGCAGGAAGAAGTAGGTTCTGTGCACCAATGACACATTGCAAGCATCCCAAAGTCCAATAATTTCTCTTTGGAGCCTAGTAAATTCAGATGGCCAATCTGAAAAACTTGAATCATCTTCTATTGGATCCAAGCCAACATCTCTTACAGTTTTTACAGATACCATGGACTTCAGTTCAGCCTCATGCACCTGCCACGAAAGATAGAACAGGTTAAAAGCGGCTAGAGTCCCATGTGAAGCTAATTTTCTGAGACCTGTTTTTCCTTCTTTCATTTTACTTTTGTCCAACACAATTATGAAGCTTGAATCGGTCCCTTACAACAGCGAAAGTTCTGACTGGTAAAAATTATTGTTTTTCACCAATAACCACTGTCATAATTGTAGTAAAGAGTTAAATAAGAATGACCACTAAAAGAGTATTGCATGAGCAAGTATAATAAAGTATGTGTATATGTTAAGTATCTCTATGGTATACACATTCAGACTTTAGAGAGAGAAGAAAAGACGAGCAAATACTAAAAGAAAGATATGGAGAGAGGAAAAAGGAAACAGTCTTCTGAATGCAGAAATTAGACATCAAAAGTTGCCATTGAAGATACAATACACTACACTACACTACACACACACACACACACACACACACACAAACACAGGCATCCCAATCAGTAATAGTATATTGACTATTCCTAATCTGCTTAATAAAGCTGGCCACAGTAATTGATAAATGGACATGATGGGTAAAAGGAACTCTAACGTTCATTCACAGATTCTGGCATCAGCATAAAATGTTTTAAGCTTTATCTTTTCACAGTGACATTTTGATTGACAACTAAAAGTGGAAATAGAACTCACTGGACTGTCAATAACTTGCTTCTCTTGCTGAACTTCAGCCTTTTCCTCCATTTCTGCGCATACATTGATGCCAGAAACAGTCTCATCAGATAAAGTCTCATCCTTTTGTGCTTCAGACTCCCTACAAGCAGTACTTCTGACAGAAGATTGAGAACCTTTTCTAGAAACAATCTCATCAGTTAAAGTCTCGTCCTTCTGTGCTTCAAACTCCCTACCAGCAGCACTTCTGACAGAAGATTGAGAACCTTTTCGAGAAACAGTCTCATCAGTTAAAGTCTCATCCTTCGGTGCTTCAGACTCCATATCAGCCCCACTGCCGACAGAAGACTGAGAACCTTTTCTCGATAACCTTTCAACGTCGGCACCATAGTTCAAATCAGAAAGCTTCCTTTGAACGCCTTCAGGTCTTCCAGTGAATTCTTTCTCCAATCCATTTGGTGGTGTGTTCTCATTATTTCCTACTTTCGCAAACTGTGGTGGACTTGGGCTACTCAAGAGGCTAGCTTTGCAACTTCTACTTTTCGTTAGCTTTGAGGTCTGAGAGCTGCACGTATACATTGGTAATGGCCATGGAGATGGTTTTTCAGGAGAAGGGGCAATGAAAGGAGGCACGTAACTTAACTCCCTATCCTCCTTTAGCGGCAGTGACACGAATTCCTCACCGGTTTTGTCTCCATGCCCATCCATCGTCAATTCTGATATTTCAGTGTTTTCTTCAGGAGACGATCTACATGATTCTGAGTGTTGGTCTGCACTTGATTCTTCTGTCTCAATGCACCGAACTTCCTTGCATAGATCCTCTGAAGTTCCGTTAGTTTGTTCCTCGATCTCATCCCAACTCTGTGTGGAATTGCTTCTAATAAAGTTAGAATTTGTGACCAACTGCCGTGGAGAAGTATCATTCTGCATAGAGTTCTCTTCAAAGTCAGGAAGTATACAATGATCATCAGAGCTACTCTGACTACGTCCATAAGAGTACTGGTAGCTATCGAAGGTTCTGACACCGACATCCAAGGAGCGAGGATCTTCCATATGGGATATTGATGATATTGGGTTTTCACATTCTGGTGATATCAGAACTCGCAAGTGAGGGTAGTTATTCAAACCTACCTGGAAGAGGCGCACAGGAATTAAAAACATAACTAGATAATGCATGTCTAGATGGAATGGATGCTTCAATTAAAAAATTTAGCTTACCGATCTCATTGAGTCTCTATCATCCCCAACCAGTCGCAGCAAATCCTGAACCTGAGACTGGGCAACATCTCTTTGCAAAGTCAAGTCTATGATCTCCTTTTCCATCTATAAAATAAGAGAGGCATTGATGATTAAGCAAACAACTACAAAATTCAAGGTGCTAATCAATAAGCAAAATGCTGCTTCATGACGGCAAAACTCGTGGCACATGAACATCAGTATTAAGTTTATCAGTTCATGAATCATACTGGAAATGTTGGTCGCACAAGGTGCATTCCTAATTTTTCCAACAAAATGTCGTGTAAAAAGATTGAAACTTTAGGCCTATAGCAATTAAAAGATCAAAGGAACTGACCTTAGAAGGCTTCCAAATAAAAGATGTGGTAAGGTACAATTATTTAGTTATTATTTTCCAATGGTTCAGTTAATAATCTATCCATAGGTACAAGGCAAATCAACGTGTTATATAAATCCTGTGTCAGCAACGTATTAAGGACACAGGTCTTCAACATATGTTGCTGAGATGACAAAAGACTCGTGCTTGTAAATAGGGTTAAAATCATTCTGCTTTTAGGTCACAAAAAGTCGGCCTGTTCCACAAATTTTGGGCTTATTATAGGATGAAGAAGACTGTCTAAAAGCCACGTCTATAGGACATATGCATGAAACAAACCATGCCATCCGAAGTTATTAATAACGTTTTGATACTCTAAAAAGTGAGATGCCAGTTTCCTGAGATGGAAAGCTAAGCAATCAATGAGTGGGCCATCAACTTTCCCTTTCTGGATATTCAACGAGGATGCCAATGGCTTAGAGGCAAGACTATGAATAAGCCTAGGAATGAGGGTAGGAGCAACTAAATTCTTTTCGCATGTCAGATGAAGAATGAGACATAAACTGCAGGTTCAAAGGGAAAAAAGGATTGCATAAATTGAAGTGATGCAAAAAGATATGTCATTTGAAAGAAAATATATACCAATTATTAATGATGGAGGAGAAGGGTTGCAGAAGTCAGGTTTCACCAGTAAAGATTATACTCAAGGACAGAAAACTAAATCTACTCCATATTATATGCTAGTTTTATCATATGCCAACATGACCGCCTTTGAGTACGACATCTGGATACCATCTAAGGTGGCACTTTTCATGGCATTAATCATGTGATCCAATAGGCTTCGCTGACCCATGTAATCTGTTTGTGTAAGGTGCCACAGCTGATGGTACGTGAATCGGTGTAAAAAATGGCCACCCTACAATAACAGAATAATTAAAATGCCTTGTGTACTAATCTTTGACGGGTACAAACATTTTTTTTTTACACACTACAATAACAGAATGATTAAAATGCCTTGTGCACTAATCTTTGACGGGTACAAACATTTTTTGACATGGAAGCTGTTCCAGATAACTGGGATTGGCTTCTCAAAAACACCATACCGCAACTTGGTACTAAAACTAAAATTGTTACCTTATCAATCTGAAGTTCTTTCTCTTGCAGTAATGAAGAATAATGCGATATGACAAAATTGGATCCTGGACTTCTCAATTCACTCTCCAATCTAGCCAACTCTCTCTGCAAATGCTTCACTAATGCTTTATCCGACATGAACATGTTAACTTGAGCATTAGTAGTCACTTCTTTAGCACAACTTGCAAACAAGAGTGTATTTCTTGATTGCTCAACATGACTTCTCGCCGGGCTCATCGTACAGATGATTGCAGTTCTAGCATTGCCTCCTAAGGATGACTGCAGGATGCGGGTTAGCTTAGAATCTCTGAAAGGAATATGCCCATTCCTTCCCTTGCTGTACCCACATATAGAACAGAACAAATGAGCAAAAAATACAACTGGCAATCTTAAAAGTGGCAAGATATACACCGATAACAATAAAAATGAGCAAAAATGAATGGAAATGATAATTGAAAAACAACTAAAGAATAAAAGTGTGAAAAATTCCAAAAAGATGTACAACCAGAGTTGGTTTAGAAAGACGATAAAAGAAATCTCTGACATGATATGCAAAAGCAGTGTACTGAGGAAACACATGAGTTCTGATGTTAGTACTCATAGAGGATGCAGTGCACAGACAAAAAAGCGTCAACAGCTGATACATTAAGTTCACGAGACACGCCGTGGCATAAACCACCCCTTAACTTTTAAAGTGATAACTTCAAGTTCCTTTTGTAATCAAAATGACAAAAAATTGGAAAATAAAAGGTAACCTCAGCTTGCGGATAACAGTTCCCAGTGTCAGTAAGCTGCGATTTATGTGGCAACCTTCCTTTAGCCTCGTGCCAGCTGATAATGACTGAGATGCACGCTCACTTCCCGCAAGATCAACAAAATTCTACATGGAGATATGATTTACAAAAGTAAACAGTTTGTTATGCTATATAGTAATATTTTACTTTACCCTCCAAATTAAATTAGTGGAAACTTGCCACAGAAGCTGCAAGGGTGCTTGAGTTGTCCTTGCTTAAAAATTCCTGAGTAGAACTCTCGATTGTCTGCAAAAAAACAGGTCGAAGTCAACATAATAGATTGTGAAGACTCTTAAGTTGTTAAGAAAAACAGCTCCGGTAAACAATATTCCTACCAGTCTGATGATCTGATGAGATCTGGAGCTTGTTTCATTGAGGGCAGTTTCCCCTATCTGTCTTTGAGCTGCAAGAATGCACCATGATGTTAGAACCTAACTCCATGATTCGGTAGAAAGAATAGAACTACCTAGAAAATGTCTTTACCTTCACAGATGGAGAGGAGCTCCATTACATGATTCCAGTCCCCGAGAGGTTCCTCTATGAGTTTCTCAACCACTGTCCCTCTCTGTAAAAGTAGCAAAGAACTAAGTGGACACAAAAGGTATAGTGCAATAGCTAAAGGCAATTCAAGACCAATGTCAAGCACAAAAAAGCCAATAGAACACCCGAGCTGCCACAGGGCACATTCCACACACGCCTTTGACATCACCAAGCCATAAATATTGCGCCACGCACCATAACTGCTACTACATAATCTTCTGGCAAAGTGATGTCATTGGCAACATGAAGAAACCCATAGGCAATCCCATGCATTCTTGAGGCAATTCGACGCTATCTTTTGATAGTGTATCATGATTGGGAAGGGCAAGATCAGCCTATGACATTGCAACACCTCGGCCAAGCACAAAAAGCCTCTTAATAAATGCAAGCAACCACAAGGCACATCCTGCACAAGCCTTTAGCATCACACCGTCATCACACTTGCGCCCCACACCATCCTTTGACAGTGTAACATCATTGGCAACAGGCAGGCACCCTGTAGGTACATCCAAGAAGCCACTAGGTACTTTTCGTGCTACCCTTTGACATTTCACTTATGGATATTTGCAGTTTCCCTATTCAGTATTTAGCATGCAAAGAAGGTAATTGACCTCTGGATCATCTAGAAGTCTAAGTGGAGTTGTATCTGTGCTGAGGAGGTCTCTCACGGATTCATTGTAAATCTCCATAGCTGAGAACTTCATATGATATTCTCTTCCACTGTGCTGCAAATAAAAACAACCACGTAATCAACAAAGAAGAGAACAACTGTGGAACGTACTTGAATGCAGAAAGAGAAATGAGTGAGAAACAACCATCTTCATTCAATATCTTGATTACCTTTTCTATGTACTCATAAATATCTGCCAGCGTATACTCTGTGATTCCGGTCATAGTGTATGTCTTTCCACTGCTTGTTTGTCCATATGCAAAAACAGTAGCTGGAATTTATGTCCATCATTTGACATAAAGAAAACAGTCAATGGAACTCACTTGGGTTTTGATAAACATAAAAGATGGAAACGAGTGGCCAACGATTTTATACTCACAGTTAATACCGGTGACAACCGAAAGAGCGACTTCTTTGGCTCCTTTCTCGTACACCTGCTTTGTGGAGCAATCACTCCTAAATACCCTGTCTACCAGCATAATGAAAGATCAGGAAGAGAGGACCAATGCTACGAGCTTCTGGAATACAATGGGATTTTCATAAAGTTGATCATTATGAGTGTTATGACAAATTTGACTCGGAAGCCAAATGGCAAAAAGAAGGGGATTCATTAGCTTGTTGACAGAATCTATAAAAAAAAAATATACGCGCTCTGGAAGGAATTCCGGGAGGACCCTATGAGAATTTAGAAATCCGGCGTATTGTTAGAGTGAGGAATGCCGAATGGAATGGTTTTGAATACCAGTTCATTAGTAAAAAAAACTTCTTCAACGTTTGCATTCTCCAAGTGACAACTTTATGCAAGAGTTGAAGCTCCAACTGGAGAATGGGGGATTTCTTTGGTATGAGCTTTGAAGAGAAGTCAAACTGATTCAAATACGTAATTATAGCAATAAGTTTGCATAAGCAACTTTGCTCTCAATTTTAGATTTGTGAGATCTAGCATGGAGCTTAATTTGTTTTACAAATATATTACCCACACACTCGACCAAAATTGGAATTAAATTCAGGAAGAAGAACAGGAAGGATTCACAGGGGCATCCCAAAATATTGTAGATTTAGACTCATAATTTGCCAAACTGAAGAACCCAGATTTCAAAATAGATGAAAGAACATCAAATTCATACCAAAGGGGAAGGAAAAATCGTTTGCATTACCAAAGGTATAGGCAGTGGGGTACATGGACCGCTCCGGCATGGGAAGGTTGCCGTTTCTGAAAATGATGGTGTTTTCATTGACGCATGCCCAATCAGAAACATCATTCCTCGCAATCTCCTTGTGATTCAAAGGCCTCAATCTCACTGACACCAGAATCTTCTCCTCGCTGCCCTCAATCGTCTCCATTTCTCCACCTCCCTCTCTGTTCTCACCCAAACAATATTTGACAAAATGCAATCATATGGATATCGAAACTCTTGTAATTTGAGAATGCCAAAACAAAGATAGCTTTTCGGAAATATTGCTGTGGCTGTACGAAACACAGAGGGCCAAAGACTGACCTCTGCCTCCTACAATGATTGATCTACATTAACGAACTAATGATGGGGTTAATCACTAACAAAACACCCACATTGTTCTCCACTGTTTTGTCTCATGCACCTAAGTTTGGAGACCGAAGACGACGGTTTTGTTTTTTATTTAATTGTCATCGGTCCCCCATTTACAGACTGTCAAGGTGCCTTTTTTAAATGGGACATATTTGTTCAAGAATATCTTTTCCTCCAGAATGTCAGAGAGAGAGAGAAAGAGAGAGAGGTTAGTGGGTGTTGTTTTACCTTGGGAGATGAGAATTCTGGGTGGTTATCGAGCAATGTTGGTGGGTGTTGATGTGGTCAGATCATCTTCTTCTTCGGCAAATCCAGATGGGTGAGTGTAATTTGATTCAGCTGGAGGGAGAGAGGAAGAGGGTGGATGACATGGACCGCGGGTGGGAGTTCAGTTCCTCAAGAAAGTCTTCGTCGTTTTCCACCGTTTGTGATTTCCGTACGAAATTTTACTATATACTAAAGTTAGGAATTTTTCCCCCCTTTTTCCAGGGGATAAAGATTGAGAGTTGCATGGATTGTGTAATTTGCTCTATCTCTTGAGTATTAAATTAATAAATAATTAAATACAAACAAAATGCCTCATATAAATAATTAAAAAATGCATGCCTTTAAATGCAATCTAGAGCACATACAATGATAGCAGAGTAAGATTTAACCACATAATGAACTGAATCGGATTATCCTTTTCTTTGTATCCAAATAAGCAATCGACTTTAAATTGTATATCATGCTATAACTCTTTTTTTGTTATTTAATTACCATAAATTAATTTCAGTCTTATCTTATTTCATGTTTGATTTATTAAATAAACTCTGCAAGATAAAGAAATCGTGCATTTAGATTAAGATGGATCAACAAAAGTGAACCCAAATTATAAAACTAAATCTATTGTAACTTACATATAATATGCTTTGTATGTCAACATGATTATATCAAGTATAACCTTATATTAATGGAAAGAGTTAATCTGATAGTTAAGAATTGAGATTTAGAGCTTTGTTCCTTTTTGAAATTTTAAGTTTGAAATTTTTTCAATGTTATAAATTTTTATAGAACCAGTTCATACATATTTTGTTTTGACTTTTCCGCTAATTGACGGTGAAATTAACCGTCTAAAAATTAGTCAAATACGTATAAATTGGTCTTAACAATATGAGTTATAAAAAAGTATAACCCTAATTATGTGCAGAGCACATGAGTAGTACACTTTACTTTTTGAGCAAAACAACTGAAATGCCCCGCCCCATTTAGCCCTAATTCTTAATTTGTACAGGAATAAAATACTAGTTCTAGTAAAGATGATGATGAGTAGGTGGCAGGTGAACTTTACTTGCAACAATTCTCTGAGACTTATTAATTAATAATCTCGATCTCTGGGGATTGAGTTTAAGAAGTGGGATTAGCAAAACAAAAAAGAAAAAATGAATAATAAATTAGGCAAAGAAAATGAAGTTTAAACTCCTCCTTTTTTTCAATCTTTTTGGGTTAGGTGGGGGGAAAATGTCATGTCAACAGAAATTCATTTATGCCTAAATTTTAAGGTTGTGTTTGCTTAATCGTGTCAACAGATCTTATATTATGATTTTTCTCAATTTTATATTATAGATTTTAAATCTCAATAAAAAAAGAGAATAAATTTGTTTACCATAGTTATAAGAGTATGGTTAGGTTAAAGCGAAAGTTGGGAACTGGGGGGGCCTGCTGTGTCGCCTCACACAGTAGCTGCTGATGCGCAACAAAACAACATAGTTTAGTGCTAAACGACGTAATCTTGTTTTATGCTATGAGAAGTTTGTTTGGCTGAGAATTTTAAAAAGACGACGTGGGAAGAAACAAAAATAAAGTTGAAAAAACAAGCCTTGTCCAAAAAAATTATTATGAAACATATTAAACAAAGTTGAAAATTCAATAATTTCACAACCGCCCAACAAAACAATAGGAAAACTTAATCTTTCGGATCTAAGGACTTAACAGCGGAATTTAAAGAACATTGTCTTAAAAATGGGATTGCCCAACTAAAGACACGCCAGAAACAAATTAATTGCCCCAATACAAAATTCATTGTCTAATAAAATCCATTGACGGTGAATGGTCGGAGAGAGAGTGGGACGTGATGAGAGAAGGGAGAGTTTCTGATTGAACAACCACTGGCTCTTTTTCCGTTGATTTGAGTGACTTGAGAACAACTAACGAGTTCTAATTGATTATGGCGGATAAAGGTGGCACTCGATGGTAAAAAGGGAGTCGGATGACTGACCGCAGAGAGATGGGAGGCGATGGGAGTCGAGATCGGTGCTGCTGTGCACAATGGGTTTTGATTGTTGCTGTATTTGATTTAAATTTTTTATTATTTTTTCCACACAAAACGATATCGTTTTAAGGGGGGAAAAATCTTAAAATTCTCAGTCAATCAAGCCCCTTATGTTAAACAAATAGGCCCCGGATCTGTGAAAGTTGGTATTGTTTATCATACAAAATTAATTTTTGAAATTATTTAATATTCAAAATCTTGTCCAAAAGCACTTCAAACACAGTTTTTCAAATTCAAAATTCAGGCTACTTTTTAAGACCTAGTAATGTTCAACGAGATAAATCAGAAAAATATACAAATGTGAATTAAAATTTAAAAAAATCAGATAAGATGACAATTAAAAACAGTAAATATATATATATTTTTTAGAAAAACTAATCTTTTCCTAATTTTTTTTGGACTTTTATTCATATTTTATTATTTTTTACATTTTTTTCATCAAGATCAATCAAAAGTTTAACAAAAACTTGATAAAAATTAAACAAAAAATAATCAAAAAGATAGTGACAATAATTTAACGCAAGAGGTGTTATTAGTCTTCGAATTCTGCGCAAACATGCAGTAATTTTCTAGTATTTTGTTTATGTTTTACTCCAATAAAATAAAATCCAAACACAACATATAACGAGAAAGCCTCAAAACAAACATTACTGTGCACATATATATTTAAATGTGTGTGAAAAAATCTACACGTGAGATCTACAAACTAATAAAAGGTTGTGCATCGAATAATTCTGAATATATCTGTGTTCGAATTTGTACTAGAGAATTTTGTCCGTCGAATAGTTTAATTTTTGTGGTCTGTAATGCATAAATAAATCCAAAAGCAGGGGTGGTGGGTGAGTTTGAATAGGTTCATGAACCCCCAAAGTGAGGCAACGAAACAAAGGCTGCTAAAAGACGAAATAAAAGGGGAAGAAGGAGTAGAATTCATGGGGGCCTCTTTTGACCAATATATATATATATATATATATATATATATATATATATATATATATATATATATAATATATATAAAGTAATGGTGGGGGTGCAGGCAACCCATGTGATGTTAGGAGCTAAGCTTAAATAAAGCAACACTATTATCATTCCTCCTTGATTACAGAACCATCCATGTGGCCTAATAAACCCTTTCACACACCATTCCTAATTAATTGGAGACCAACAAAATGGCCCCTCCTACCACTCTCTCCTCCTCCCTTCAATTTTGTGTCAAATCCAACTGTTTCAGGGGGGGAAAAACATAAGTGAAATATAATTTATTAGGACACATAAATCTTGAGGTTTGTAATTCTTAAAGTTCAACTATGAAGAGTAGTTCACTTTTCATTTTAAAATGAGAAACGAAAGAGGAAAATTGAATGAGAATTACTTTTTTCGAATCTCGAATGTCTTCACACTATATGTGGTTGTGTTAAGGCATATGCTCTTTTGATAGAAAACAAATTATGTTTCTAGCTATGACAACATTAACAACTATAAAGAATGGGACGGTGAACTCTTTAATAAGAACAAGTTGTTGAGTTATTTGTGAAGTAAAAAATCCTAGTTAAGAAATGAAATATATAGTTATCAAGTTGAAATTGGAACTAGAGTTGAGGTTGGAAAGGTCAAGGCTACCAATCACGATTTTTCATATTGCAAAATTGGTTTTCCGTTCGCTGAACAAGCCCCCTGCAGCAACCTCTCTTTCTGTTGCCGGTTAGCCTCATATGAGTAGTTAACATTGTTAATCTGCGAGTGCAAAGAACTAGACCCCAATGTGAGTTTCTCATGAAAAAAACATAACAACACAAGATATGTGTTATTTGCCATCATAAGCTTACATTTATGAGAAAAGAAAGAACAATTTATTACTATGTAGAATAAAGATTCATTGCTCGACTCTCGCTTTGTCATATGGATGTGTTTTTATAAAATTCTCATAAAAAAATGCTAACTCGAACATGAACTATGTATGCTTCCAAAAATTCAGGCTCAACGTATCTCCAAACAGTGAAGCCATGTATGTGAATGTGCATAAATATGTCAATAAGTGCTCAATTGATCATTTTTAAGCATTACATAATGGACTAAAAATTGTCCTTCGAAGATGGAGAGCCGTCTAGATTTTATGGCAATCGATCTTAGAGATTTGAAGATTTATAGTAAAGAAAATACGCTAAAAATCCATAAAGCTCAAGAGGAACACGATTTAGGTGTGTAAGTAGCACAAATGATAACACTTTTTCTAAGATTGGTTACTACTTTGTAAGGTTCGAGAGAAATTATTTTATCTGTTATTTTCGCAAAGTTTAGTTTTTTGACAATAGAAATAGCTTCCCAAATAAATGTATCCCAAACAGGGCACTGTTCTTGAAACTTATGGGGTATGTACTAAGTTGAATTATCTTTCTTTAGTCCTCACATAAACAAGGAGGGATAGCCAGGTCCCTCTCTCTCTCTCTCTCTCTCTCTCTCTCACAGTGGAATGCAGGCAGATGAAGTAGGTAGCTAGATTGAGAATGACGCAGTGAGTACCTTACACATAGTTATATTATCAGCCAAAGATAGTATATTTTGCTTAGGAGATAACACTGAAACTTCCATTTACTAAAATCCAATATTTACTAGTGGAGCAGCTGCATTAATAATTAATTACTACGAAAACAGCACCAGTACTGCAGTGTATATGAACCTAATAAGATAATATTTAAGTGGTAAATTGCGGCACAACTAGCATTTTATGTGGAATCATCATAAGCATCTTCATCAACCCCAAATAATTATATGACTTCTGTTGCAACTGCGAATTGACAGCTTCAAAAATAGTTTACAATGACGTCTTTACGTTTTCAAGTTTGAAACCTCACAAGTGCTATTAATTTTTATAAAGTTGATCCATACAGAGCAAAATTTTGGTTTTAATTAAGATCTTCGCAAGTGGTCAATGGGATTAGTCCCTCAAGAGTTTAGTCGAGATACGAATAAACTGACCCGAACACTTTGAGTTATCAAAAAATAATGGCTCACAGACAGTGAGTCGACTTTTTCTCATGAGAATTTTATAGCATTTACTGTATCATCTAGTTGAGCTGTCACAATCCGTTTTTTTGGAACCAACAATGATAGTCATGAATGGGTAAGGTTTGTCCGCTTTACCATCGGCAAGTAATGTCTGGTAGACTGGTTCTCGGCCTGTAACTCGCGACTAGTGTTCGTAAGAGAAGAGCATTAAGTAGCACAATCCGATCTTACTCGACTAAGCCCCGTGCTCGTCCAAAGAGAGAGTTTGCTCCTTTGCTTTACCTAACTTAATTTTTAATTTGATAAAAAAGCATATTGCACACGTGGTTCTCAAATTGATTGTGCCTTAATCCAAAACCTAGGCCATATACGTGTCTCAAATGTGTACTGATTTCGGCCTACGTAAGCCTATTTTGGTGTTGATTGTTCTAACCTCTGGCCAAAAAAAAAAACTTCTTTATTTCCTTTTGTTTTAGGGTGGCATGTGGTATGTCATGTCATATTTCTGCCTACTCAATAATTCTTTTGTTTGGTTCAATAAACTCTTACCAAAAATACAAAAGGGAATCATGCTTCAATGATTCGGTGACACCTATGTTCATATTCTTCACAAGAATATTAATTATTAATTAAGACTCATTTGGCCCCTTTTTCTCTAAACGAGCTCTCATAAATCTCCAAGTACAACCTGAAGAACTCAATTAGCGATCTATACAATCCCTACTATTAATTGTCCATTTTTTCTTGAAAATAACTAGGCTGACGACAGGTTTATAAAAAAGAGAGAATTTTTTAAGACTAATGAGCCTGATTGTTTGAGTAAACGCATGACAAGCTGAGAGTGAAAAGAAGTAGTCGTAAATAACTTGGCTAACGGCAAGTTACAAACAAGAGAGAATTTTTTTAAGACTAATGAGCCTGATTGCTTACTAAACATATGACAAGCTGCGAGTGAAAAGAACTAAACCTAAATAACTAGGCTGACGGTAGGTTACCATAGCGGCTGTGCAAGTGCTCATTACTCTGTATGGATTTGTGTTCTACACATACACATACACAAACACAAACACGAGGGGGAGGCAGAGAGAGAGAGAGAGAGGTGATTGTATCATTTGACAAAACTATTGCCCAAGTGCATCACAAAATGAGGTTACAGGTAATATGACAGCGAGCATTACACACCCATCATAAGCTGTATCAACACTGTCTGCCCCAAACCTGTTAGCAACCCAAAAACCTTGATCTACCGAAAGCAAAGCCAATCTTACAATCTACTCATGATCTTGGACCCCCGCTCATAAAATATAGAAAAGGAAAATTACAAGCATAGACTCTGCATTCCGACCATAATACAACTCTGTATCCAAGTCGAGATTAAAGACCGAGAAAATTGGGTTCTATCCAGTGAGAAAATTTGGTGTTCTAAGAGAGCTGGCATTAGTTCAAGTAAGTCGAAGAAACCCATAGAAGCACGTAGCTTATCAATGAAGTAGTAACCTCCAAACTCCTTGGTCCTTTAAGTACAGGAGGAATCACAGACACCATCAAGAAAGTTCCAAAAAGCCATGAGAAAATAAAAGCTCCAGCCCTGGAACACAAGAAGAAATTTAGAACTTTTAAGTCTCCCATCTCTCACAAATCAGTACGGTAATTAGCAGGGAATATTAGGAATTAGCCTATCCAACCACATTGAAAATTTTCAGAAACGTTAGGAATGTTCAGAGATATTCGGTCTGCAAGAACAATCCACATAACAATTGTGTCTCAGTACTTTCTGAGTCAAAAATTTCATAGCAATTTTAGAATGTTGGGAATTTTTGGACATTGAATCGACAAAAAAAGGTAAACTACACGACGATCATGAAGTATTTTATCAAATAGAAGGAAGAATTAGCTGATACAGCAGTAGTAACACCAAGGTCAGAATCATACCCGTATAGTAGAGCACGCCATTTGCTTTTGAACCGTTCATACATAAAGTAAACAGTAGCCATCAGGGAAATGGCTACCTGAAGAGTTGGACCGTCGTCAGTTGGAAAAAGAACAGTGAGAGCTCCAAGTGCAGCAAAAACTGCAGAAGTTTTTATTTTGAAATTCGTAGACGGAGTTACGAAACTTCTTGTGAAACTGCTTCTGAATGCCTGCACGACACGGGATTGAATGACTGCCATAATATTTTTCCCGGCGTTCGCGTTTGTGTGCCTTCGTTCATAGAACTTTTGCATGATTACATTGTCATGAGCAGATTCAATTGCATCCACACTGGGCTTGTGCCCTCCATATCTTTGTATTAGGAAATTCCTAGCAGCTTGGATTTCTTCTTCCGAAGCTTCCCTACTTATTCCAAGTCGTTTATAAGGGTCCACTATATTGATTCTTGGAAATATAGCTGCGGTGGAAGAGACAATCATAAAGAATTTCAGAAATTCAAGAACGACAAATACTATTAACATGTAGCAGACTAGAGTGGAAGACCAAATTTAAGAACAATACTGTAGTATTGTAGAGAACAAGGAATAGGACTTGTCATAATTTTTTGTTTATTACAAGTTTACAACTAATAAGTTTGCCAAACATAAACACCAACAGATAAAGCAAGATTGCATCACATGCAACTAGGATAAGATCAGAATGTCTACTTCAAGCCGTGCTTTTAAAATCACCTAGGCAACACAAACCAACCTCACTGCAAACAAACCTAATTGACTGCTCGAACAGCACACGCCTAGTCGATTACTCGAACAACGAAGTATACTAGTAAGTCATTGCTGGATAGTTCAGTACAAGAAGATGCACATAACTTTTTTCCCTTTATGTTTGGTGGTAAGTAGAACAATTCATTGAGTAAAAAGCAAGTGTACAACCAGGGGTGGACCCACCCTAGGAACAAGGCATCACTTGCTCCTGCTGGATCTTTGAATGTTGCACTTGTGCAAATAAACTTATGGTATCTTTTATCTATCCCCCTAAAAGTTGGCACTGGTGCGCTCTAGTGTTATGAAATTATCGAATCAACCACTCTTATATGTCTCAAATGTGACCCCTTAATCAATGTGCATCATTACTTTCTTGCTCTAAAGAACACATAATGTGGTGATTTGGCAAAACTAGGGCTTTTGATTTCAGAAAACAAAACTGATCTCTAAAACCCTATTTTATGTGGACTAAAAACAACATCATGTATTCATGTGTGATTATGAGACAAATATACCCGATTCCGCGCCCCTTCAACTGTGAATTTCTGAATCCATCACGTGCGCAACTTATTTGCAAGGACATTAAAAAGAGACAGCTGAGCCCCGTGGATGAGTACATAAAACCCAAAAACTTGATACAAGAACCCATATAACTACAGCTATAAATTTCTTCAGACTTATATTATATCAACTAACCACTCAGGAAAAAATGAAGAATATAGTCCTTCGTACGATGATTTTTGAACTCTAATAAACAAAACGGTACAATTATACACATCTTCTTGCATTAAAGGATTACAAATTAAAGCAATATTTCATCGACTGCCATTATGTTATTGCACCTACCGACCAAGAAGAAGTTTAATAGACCAATCGTAGCACGGACACCCGGACGTAGTTATCGTAAATTACTCTATTTCGCGATACAGTTGAATAGGAGCTTAAAGAAAGAACCTATTTACCAGGCTGTAACCATCAAAAGGACTGCCTGAGACCTGAGTCTAATGCACTTACATGGGTGCCACTAGGTAGTCAATAATATTTGAACATGGAAGGGGCATTGAGGTAGTTTTGGGTGGCTCCTCACCCTAAGCAGTTGACAGGACTGGTGGGTGCCTAAAACATCACTACTCTAAATCTAGAGATTTGCGAAACATGGTATTCGTGGCTCAATAACATCCAATGCTTCTGGGAAGTCCCAACTCCACAACAAAAGTCAGTCTTTCTAGTTACTATCCACACACACACACAAAAAAGAAGAAGAAAGAGTTCATATCCAAACTCTCATCAATGTTGTTTAGAAACGTTGTTTACCATCTATCTACCCTGTCCACATCTTTGGAATCTGAGGAAGAAAGTGGGAAGGCCAATAACCTATATGGTCATTTCCTTATTCAAACCTTCTCACCAGGAAAAGACTCAAAAATTGGACGGTAGTGTGTTATGAAGCCTATGAAATAACATTAAAAAGTCGGGCATGAATTCATAAGAAACAAAGGTAAATTACAAAGTCAAAAGCAAATCAACAATAAAAGAAAAGGTTGTTACCGGAGTCATTTGTACTATCACCAAACGAAGCATTCATTGCACGGGTAATCATGGGGGCTTTCCATGCGCTACTTCTCTGAATAGAACCGCCACAGTCATTTCTACGTGAACCACAATGGGGGGGAAAGTAAAGTCATGTAAAGAAGTACAGAGTAAACCCAACATGGAATAATTAACTGATCCAACATCCATACCACAAATGTAGACTAGGAATGCAAATGCAGCTAGTTACACCAAATTATGAATGCCCGCAGAATTTGCCAGGGCATAACAGACCCAAAAAGTAGTATTTAGGATACCACAACTTCACTAACCAAGGGCTGCAAAGTCTTAAAAACCAGAAATTCAACAAAGTTTTCACAACTTACAGAGAATAACAAACATGCCAGTACCAGATTGACCCAAAAATTACCCACCAGTTTCGCACCAAAGGACAGATATTTGCAATTTTAAGTTTATCCTAACCATGAACTCAAAAAGGTAAACGTGACATACCCAAAACCATACAAATGTAAGTCATCCGGAAAAAATCGAGGAATACCTTTCCAGATGTGTTAGCTTTCTTGAACTTCCCTTCACGGGAAAAGATGAAACTCGCGTAAAACACGAACCACGGCCTTTTGAAGGTAGGTGGAGGCAGTATCGTGATGGGCTACCAGTCAATCCAGATAAGCTCATCTTTAGAGTATCTGTTATCGATCTGTTATCTGAATTTTAAGGACAATGAGAAACTAAATCTGGAACAGATAAACAAACCCAATCATGCAATGGCAGAACAGAGAAACCCCATTTCCGTAGAACAGATACGATATATATTGTTACGTATAGCCGAAGTAGCCGCAGTGATGCTTCTGGTAGTCTGAAAGCTTAAACCCTGTCTCTTCGAAAGAGAAAAGAAATGACTGAGATGTTTTTCCCATCTCAAGTCTTTGGTTAGGATATTGGGCTCTCTCGCCCGAGGGATCCGGGTTCATATCCCGCCACCAATTTCGCATTTTTGGTAATTTTAGGGGGGGTTGGAAGCCATTACTTTAAATTTTACGTTACACATTTTATTTTATTTTTGGGAACGTTTGTCCAGGGATTGTATAATTCATTCTGCAACTTTCATATTATTATTCAAACATTTTTAATATCATAATAATTAATGCTGAAAATAATAACGTCGAGACAAGAGACCCATGAATGCCAAAACTTTACATTGAATTTAAAATTTTTAATTATTAGATGTAAAATTTTAGCATTATAATAATTAGTCACTCATCTTATATTCAAGTAATAACATATTGAATTTCTTAACATTTCATCAAGTGCAATTGCGTTTGAGATCTATAACGTATTATTTCTTTCTAAATATATCATGGTACAATCTTTTAATTCGATTTGTCATCCAGTAGTACAAATTATAACAAAATTAAATGAGAGAAAATAAATTCAACTACGATATTATGAAAATTTTCATATTTAGCCCAAAATCTTGAGCTATATTATGAAAAAAAAAAATCATACTCAGCCAAAAAGCTATATTAAGTGAACTATCATAGCAGACAGTAAATTATGTTATTATATGATGCAAATTCGGCCGACGAATTTGCACCTTCACAAAGAATCCACCCCAAGAAAAATATCTAATCACCAAGAGAATTTCACCAAGACAAGCATGTAAATTCATTCTCAAAGCCTTTAAACTCCGAACCAAAAAATTCAAAACAAATCCGGTAGTATTGTTTTGCTCTATATCCATTGTTTTCAATATCTATCATCTTCTTCCACATTCGAAAGATGAGATGACACTACAGGTCTCTTTGTTTTTTGCGGAACACCTAACATCATATAAATTGTAAGAAGCAAGTGAAATTCAGCAACAGAATACTTGGTAACAGATAAGGAATGCAGCACGCAAACTTCTCATCGCGCTTTTGGTTACACACTATTTGGTGTGTTACACCATATCAACTGTACAAATAGATCACATTACTGTACAATTTTAAATGAAGATGGCTGAAGTAATCATTACAAGTCGTACTAGCTGTTTTCACATCCATTCCTGTACAAACCCACCTGCGCCCTACATTAACAGTTAAATCACCAAAAAGCACCATGAGAGCAACACCATGCAGGTCCGTTTGGTGCTGACATATATATATGTCAAGGAAGTGAAGGATAACGCAAAAGGAGTCAAATGACAAAGGGTTTAAAAGGTTGTGGAGTGTCTTGGATATACGATATGGACTTGATTTCATGTCCTCCCAGGACAATAAACTCCACCTTTTGTTGTTAAAACCCAAGCACATGGGTGTGAACAAACAGTTTCACTCGAAAGATTTGATTATTTGTGACTTGTGAGCAATGAAACATACTTTCCATACGCAACTCCTTTTTTTTTCTCCCTTATGTATCTTTCTTTTTTGGCAGCATTGTATAACTCAGAAATGTGTATTTCAAGATGCCAACAGGATGCATGTATCTCGCATCAAAAGACCTAATTTCAAGACTTCTAGAAGTGCAAATGCCATCTTTATCACTTACTACCAACCATTGCCTTAAAAGATATTTCTACACTAAAAACATTACAAACGCAAATCAAGGTTGCAAATTTACCAGAAGATTACCAGGGAAAACTTGCAGTCAAATTTACCAGAAGATTACTAGGGCATTGCGTAGGAAAAGAATATGCAAATCCAACCCATACATGTCCCATAACTGACAGCAACATTGAACAGAATGGGCCGAAAACCATCGACTTGCATATAGCAGGGCAAAACCACAAGGTTAGCATAAAGCAACATTGGTCAAATTTGAGATTAACTCACCTCAAACGCAACATTTTGATAACCATATACAAAAGTAGATCCAAAAGGATTGCTTGTGGAACCATGTGTTTGGATGGCAGCTCGACCACAGTCACCAAGAATCTCCTAGAGAGGAATAAACAACTTTATTGGGGAATAATCTGGTGGCATGCCATGCATTCAATGTAAATTATTTTCATAGCAGAAATATAAAAGAGTCGGGAGGAATTAGCAGACAGCCTGTACTTTTCGAGTCTTCTTTGGGAGGGTGTAAGAAACGAAAGGAAAAGGAGAAAGGAAGAGAGGAAAAAAAGGAACTTGACCTGATCTGCCTTGTGCATGTTGCTAAGTAGGGAAATTATAAATTCTTAGTTGCTCTTGTTGTGTTATAGTTGTGTTTACTGCATTAACGTTTTGGATGGAAATCTTCACAATGATTATTGATCTAGCACTATGTGCTCATCGAATGTAACTGATAACTTTGTTGCACACTGGATGGGGTGGTACTTGAGTTGGAAATGAACATAAGTTGCAAATGAATCTACAAGAACTACTCTCATGGTAAGTAAAAATTTAGGTTATGTTTGGTTGGAGGGAATCAACCTTGAAATGAAATAGTTATTCTCATGTTCGGTTCACTAAAAATTAAAGGAATGGTCATTCACATTTGAATCACCATTCACTCAAAAAAAGGAATACTCCTTCCATTAGAAATTCAAGGAATCGCCACTCCATTCAATTCTTTTTTAGTGGTGAGATAAATATACCCCATTTTTATAATACACGTAAAATATGGTCATATCAATTTCCCGATTATAAGAAAAATTGAAGCATTTTCTCTCTCCTCCCCCTCTTTTCCTCTCTCCTTTCCCTCTTTTGCTCTCACTTGACCCACTCTTCATAGCTTCAAGTCTTTTTTTCTCCTAAGCCCTTGCTATCTCTATCAATTCACTCACTTCTCATAAGAATTCTCAAATTTTCTCTCGCCTCACCCCTCCCTCCCTCTCTATTATAATCGACCCACTCTTCATAAAGATTGCTATGAAAAGATTCTTTGAGAGAGAGAGAGAAATTGGCATACACTTTATAGAGATTGCCAAGGAAAGAAACTTAGAGAGAGAGAGAGAGAGAGTACAAAGAGTGATTAAGCTATTTTTTTTCTCTTTCACTTTTGGTTACAAGAGAAATTCAAATACCAAATTCAAGTCAAATCCTTATTTCTTGATTCCTATGCACAACCAAACATAGGAATGAGAATGACCATTCCAATTGTGTATTCCATTCAATACCATTCCATTAAATCGAATCAAAAGCCTTATAGTGTTGGTGGTGGTTTGATTTCGATAAGTTACATTACTCTAGTGCAGGGCATGGTCATTGGGTTAAATGCATGGTTGGTGAACTCTTGGACATGCCAACCAAATTGGATAGGAATAGTGAAGTTGCCTACTGGCTTTTACACGCAGCATATAGCTCAGCCATGTTCGATTGGATAGGAATGGTGAATTTGGTTGTGAACATGTTGGATTTTGTACTAGGTGAAGATAACTGTGGTGAAAGAACATTCCTCCATTAGTGCCATTTCAGGAATTCTAAAGGAACAACAACTGTCGACAAGGTTGTCTGGTAAGCCGATTATGGGACAGTGAGTGAACCCCTTTGTATAGATATTCAACACTGGAATTGGAGTCATTGGAAGAGTTCTTTGACGATCTTTATGCAACCCAGGTTCCTAGAAATGGAGTGGCTAGGATGTGATAGAAAGAAGTGGGTGTGGGTGCAGAATTGGATTACTTTGATCTCATTTGAACAGCTCCTAATTCTACCCTCACCATTGATTACTAGGCGAAGAGAGGCTTAGATTTCTTGGTGTTGTTGCATTTGCCAGAAGTAGATGAGAAAATTGAGCAGAAGTTGCTCCTTTGTGAGGTTGCTAATGAATTATGGAATTTATTCTTGACTACTTGTTATGTCATTGGATGATGACTATAAATCCAGAATAAAACCCAATTTGTGTGTGCACTTCTATCGTGATAAACTGAATGTACCTTCACTTGTTCCCATTTTGTGTTGGGTGTAATGCAGCGTTTAGAGGTATCTACTTCTTGAAGAAATGACCCATCGACTGTAAGAAAATATTTCCAAAGCAACCTATTAGTTTTTGAGTAAGCATTAATGACAAAGTGCTTCCAATAAAATCACAAAATTCAGAACTTGCAATCAGAACTATAGATAACAAAATTGCATTTTATGTACGAATTAAAATTTGCATGCCCTGGATAGTTGGTACGCAAAACGAACTTCTTGATTTTATGGGCCTGCAAATACAACACAGAAGTCTATAGAATCTGCCAGAACAAATATAAATATGCACGTCACTGCAAAAACTATTGCCGTGAACAAAAGAAGACAATACCTGCCCGTCAAATAATATGTCAAAGCCACGAGTGAAATAATTGTAGAAATAATCACCGCAGAGAGTTGTTCGTGGCCGAGGATCCGACGCTAAATGAATCACCATCTGGTCTACTTGTACAAGTAACAAAATCATCTCCACAAATTGTTTTGGGATGTAATTTTCATAATAAAGTGCACTAAAATCCCAGATGCTATAAGCTATACATCCACAGGATATATAAAGCTCCAATAAGATGAAGAAAGGATGAAAAATTAAAAGAACGTCCTCTCTCATTATAAAACAAAAAGGAGAAATGAAGCAAGACTGTATTAGACTATGCATAGGCAAATCAATACCCTCCAAAGGTCTCCAGAGGCATTACCCAAGCAACTCTCATACTGGACAATAAACATCAAGCTACACGACAGAGATAACAACCCTAAAAGCCTAAAATAAATTGTTAGTACAACAATATACACCATACTTCAATCAGCTAAAACATGTCATTTTCTTTTCTTTAGTCACATACTACAATACCCCTTTAATTATTCTGAATGATCTATACAAAGACCATTTTCCAAAATCCCCAAGATACCATGGGTGATGCCCTGCTGATTAATTTTTCCTATCAAAACAAACACGGCTACAAAATTGAAACAACTAAATGGGAAAAAAGAGAGAAGAGAAACGCCTCCTAAATTAACCAAAAGATTGTTCACTAGATTTCTTCAAGTTCTCAAAAAACACAAGTCCTGTGGCATCACATGAGCAGCTGAAATGTATATTCATAACCAGTATATACAGAATCTGAACGTTTGAGTTATCAATAAGAGAAGTAACTAAAGAGACCTGCTTTTGATGAATTCCACAAGGGCGGCCCAATTCAGTCCACACATCCTGCACAGGAGCAACTAAAGCATATCATTAAAGCAAATATATTTTTTCTTCAAGATGGAAATGAAGTTTCTGTCTCATAGACAAACCACACAACCTCCATTTAAAGTTCATTGTTTCTCCAAAGACCTAAAAGCTCAAGCACAAAGACTGCGTACAACAATAACCTAAAATATCTGAACTAAATGAAAAGCAGGTGCGTTGAATTGTCACAACATGGATATTTTTCAGTTCTTTTACTTTGCTCATTAGAAGAAAAAGAAAAGAACAGAAAAGACTTATGTAAAGTACCTAAATACAAGACATAAATAGGACTGCTGACCAACAAGTTATGGCTCAAGTTCATACTTAGAATTCTAGATCGCTACAGAACCCCAAACTCATAGCAATGACGGAAAAGTCGTAAATAACATAGAAGAGGAACTAGCTTAAAGCCCAAACCCCGTACTTTAAGTATACACCAAGACAGAAAGCATTTAACTCATAAACCACAGATAACAGCTGCAAAATTAGACAAATACATACAAGTATAGAACTTTTGTCCTGTGAAGGAAAGAATCATGATACAAACAACTTTCCATTAAAAAGAATACATATACATGCAGTGAAAGAGTGGAGCGGAACTGACCTGTGGTGATGCACCAAATGGGATATGCTGCCCACCAACAGTAAAGAATAGTTCTTCCCCAAGCTGGATGACAGAGAAACTGATATGGTCAGTTAAAATACCACAATTGCATCTTTTGGACCAGATGAGAACATGAGTTATCTTCAAAAGTAACGAACTTTAATGTTGCAATAGGCAACACCTTTCCAGAATAACATATTAATACCGACCGCTGTCGTTTTTCTTTATGTAGACTAATACAACTGTATTTTGTAGAAAAAATGGTTATTTTCATGAAGCATCCTTCTTACCATCCGGACTCTCCTTTCTATACAGCCAGAAAACAACCAACTATTGATGTCATAGTGAACAAAAGTTATTAACCCAATGCAGATGAACTCGTATTAGACACTTTATGCCAAGAGTGATAAATTCGAGCGGGTAAGAAGCACTACAAATAAGAGACAATAAATATAAAGGGCGTACATAATCGAACCTTCACATGCACCTCTTCCATGTAGAGGCTGCCTGCAGGCAAAGGAGGAGCGGAGGCCTTGTCCATTAAGGAACCCACGCCAACTTTACTATTTGTTGAGCTGTCATATATAGAGACACGGCATGTTACAGGAGTAGTTCCATCTGGAAACTCTAGGGGCAGCTCCGCTTTAGAAGTGAAAGGGCAAAGTGTTAAAAGCAGTTGTTAAAGTTGCATGTGTAATAGACTAAAACAAACAGTTGTATGTAGACCATTACCTTCTCCATCATGACAGTAGTCTGTGTACTGAGAAGGAATTGGAAAAGCAAAAGACAGTCCCTGAAAATACAGACATCAACACCTCCAAACTTAAAAAAATTGGACGAAGGGGAAAACAAGGACTTTCACATGGATGTGTATTGCTGAACATACTGGATAGAATAGCGTGTAAACACCTCTATCTTTGTCAAAAATTCCAACAAATGTTGGCCCAAAAAGTGCATATACAGCTAAAAAAGTAGCTAAAGTGGAAGGTCCCATGTGGTAAAGATAAAGATTGTCAAACACTTCATTGACAGAAAAAGCAGATAATGAAGGGTAGATTGATGACTCACTCACCCGATAAGGATGTGGCATAGCGCATTTGAAGCCATTTGACATCGAAAATTTCAATCAAGCGTAGCCTCTGGCACAGTGTAAAGTAAGGTCAATCATTTGGTACCATTCATGAACACTGAAAATTATCTTCCCTACAGGTCACATCACTAGCATCCACGTTGCCATGACACCAACACATAAAATTATATCACAATGACAATAGACCACTAATTGTTGGACAAATATCAACATTCCAGTACAAATTACTGTTTTATGGAGGTATTGAAGAGCCTGACAGAAATATCTTGTTCAGAATATTAATGCAAATATCAGGTCTGTCTGGATTCTTTGTAACTGACCTATTAATATCTGCAAGCGAGTGTCATAGTTTAGCAACTCACTGCTTACAGCAATGCACCTAATTAGCATATACTTTGACATCAAATACTAATACACACTAGGTCAAAAAGCTCTATGAAGCCGAAAAAATGGTCAACTTAAGGACGCACTCTCTCAACTTCCAGCTAGGCAACATACTCACAAAATTACTCCTCACTCTATACAAAGGACTTTTAGTACTATCAAAATGGTGCAGATTTCCTTCACACGGTATGGGCCACATCAAATACAACTCCCAATGTTGTCCCCTTCCAACAACATAGAAAATCCATTATATGTGGCGGGTGAAACCCACTACATGCCAAACCAACAATGGACTGAAGTTCAAACCTCCTAAACTGTCGAACGGTGGAAAGAATGTGTGTCCCCGTTTCTTGTTTGCATATACAACACAATTGACCATATTCTTCCGCTTTCGACTCGAATTATCTATGTAAGATTTGCATAATGAGCCGCACACAAAAGAGAAAAGGTCACTTCAGGAGGAGCATGTGTGTCGCAAAAAAGCCTTCTGAGGTTATGTGAATTGTGGTCGACAAAAAGTGCTTGACAGAAAGATTGACACGGCAAGACCCAAAAGCATTCATTCTACAATTGAGCACATTCCTTCCCCATTCCCCATTCCCCATCCCCCTTAAAATCCCAAATTAGTCTTGGAGAACTTCGTAGTATATCAAAAGGCCACAAGAGCTCGTCCACCTCTTAGTCTCAAACCTCATCTCAAACATTAGGGACTCATCTTCCAACTTTCGCCCTCCAATTCAACACGAAAACAAAATTTTAGCCTCTAACCATCCCCACGGCAAAGTCGAACAAAAAAAAAAAGGGAAATCTCCCATCCCTTCCTAATTCCCTTCCATAGGCGGACCCCATAAGACCATTTTACCTCTAGCATATTCCAACTGCTCCAATCATTCCCATACTTCGTAGCCACCACTTCCTCCACAATCTCACCGCCTCACATGAAAATCTGCACAACCACTTAGCCAACACATGACAATTATCTAAATTACAGTTCACTAAAATTAGACATTGTTGTTTTGAACCCAAAACATGAAAATTATCTTGACCATAAAAGCATGTATAGTACTCCCTGACTTCCTTTTCATTGAAGACTACACGTTATGTTGTTTTGAACACAAAACATGGACATTATCTTGACATAAGATCATGCATTGTTTTGGGCACTACTAGCCAAAGTGCAAAATCTTACAGATAAGGTATTATTTGCACAAGTTTAATGTTCATGCAATTGATTCAATTCTCCAACCCACTTTTAAGAACAAAAGTGGCTATCAATGAAATGAAACCCAAACAGGAAAAGCAAAGTGAAATCGTGAACAAACATACCTGCGACCAAGGATCAAAACGAAGATGGAAACCATGATTTGGAAAGCTTATGACAATATCCAACTTTAGAGGCTCCTGAATAACAACGGATAATAGTGAAAAGCCACTCCAAGCTTAAGAATATGAGTATATTATGCACTTTGCCGAATGGACACTCGGGTCTACATTGCGCATCAATGAATGCCACTGTTTCTGCCTCGCTAGTAGAAAATATAATCTCAAGAAGGCCATGATCAAGGGCGGAAGTACATAGCCCATGGGGTGGGTCATAACCGAGGTGGAAAAAAAATTAAAAAATTAAATGTAAAATTTTAGTGCAAGTAATTTTAGCCTACCCTCTTATTTATAGTCCAATAAAATTTTTAGCCTGATTCATTTTTAGCCCAGGGTAAGTTAAATTTATGGTTCCGCTCTTGCATCCTCCTTAAAAGAAGGCGAACAAAATTGCACTCATTATTTTTCCATTTTGGTCCCGTTTTCCTGTCTGGAAATTGACAAAGATAGTGAAAAGTGGCACATCATTCTGAGCTATTTATTCAGCACCACTGTTCCATTTGATTGTTGCTACCATATTGACTTATTGAGTTTAGCTAATGAATAGGTCCTGAATACTCGACTAAGTTTCTGACTCCATATTTGAAAAGTTTAGTATTCAGTTGTTCATTCCTTTTCTTCTCTTTCTTACTTGCTTTGGTTTGTTGTTATAGTTGTTCTACCAACGGACTTCCCCTTCTTCACCTGTTTGTTATGCATAACATGGAGTACGAGATTGTGTTGGACTGCTTTTCAATTTCCATGTTGTAATTACTGATGTGATGCGCTAGTGTTTTTTCAGAAATTGTTGCTAGTATGCAATTAATGACCCACCCGAAATTTATGGACTACGGTTGAAGTTACATGATATCACCTTTCGTTTATGTGGTCTCATGGTAACTTCAACCGTAGTCCATAAATTTTGGGTGGGTCGTTAATTGTATGCACAAACAGGTGAGATGGGGAAGCCCGCTGGTAGAACAATTATAACAGCAAACCAACACAGCAAAAAAATGAATGAACAACTGAGTATTGAATTTTTTGAACATGGAGAGTTAGAAACTTAGTCGAGTATTAAGGACCTATTTCATTGGCTAAACTCAATAAGTCAATATGGTAGCAGCAATCAAATGGAACAGTGGTGCGGAATAAACAGCTCAGAATGTTGGCCTCTTTCACTATCATTGTCAATCCCCAGATAGGAAAACAGGACCAAAATGAAAAAAATAAGGAGTGCAGTTTTGTTCACCCTCTTTAAGGAGAGTGAACATTATGAGATGGTGTAGGTCCCGCCTATGCATTTAATGTGACTATCTCAACCCGTGAGAGTGAGGGTAATGTTGAACAAAATCTATTTCAAAAAGAAGTAATACAAACCAAAACAAACCACCAAAATAACAAAATCACAGGACAAACAACAACAGGAGCACGAGGAAGCTAAAAGCATGCAACATATTTACTCATATTTTATCGATCCAAACCTCGTCGAGGTACTTCACATGGACAACGTCATATATGTTGGGTTGCTGCTCTATTTGAGCAAAGACTTCACATATCGGCATTCCTGAAACAGCACAAACATCAAAAACATATATAAACGACGATTAGAAAAGTAACACACGAACCGAATTTCAGCTGGAAAATTTCAATAAACATCTAGACTCATTACTCGCAAAATTTCAACCTAATTAGAAGGACTAAAAGAAAATTACTTAATCAATTTTAATTATGCTCGCAAAAGTCGATAATAAGCAAGCAAAGGTGTGGAGAATCAAGGTATAATTCATGCAACTGAAGAGAATACCGATAGAGAAAGGTCCGATTCTGAGGCCGGGACGGAGATCTAATACGATGGCACCCATGGCTGTGCCCTCACACCTGCTGTGTCTGGGTCTCTGCAACATGCCTTTCCTCTTCCTTAGTTTGGTGTGTTTTTTTTTTTGGCGACACTTTATGACTCCGTTTCTTTCGGGATTAGGCTTTTACTTGATTGTTTATATAGGCAGGCGAATGGATTGGCGGCAAGTTTTAAAAGATTTCATGAATTTTCATTATTAATCAATTATAAAAGAAATTACGGGATTACAGTACAGAATTGATCAAGAAATAAAAGAAAATACATAAAAGTAAATAATACGAAATCAAGTTATGTGTAATTACTTTACATTTAAATAAATTCATTGTCTTACCGTAAAGATACACCAACATGGTAAAAATACTCAATTTATAAACATCAACTTAATGTTTGTCTTTCTCGCACAAATAATACAAACTTTACATGAACCTGTAAACAAAATTCTTTAATGTTGAAACCATGAACATGATTCAATATCTATACAAATATGAAGGGACCTTCCACTTTTCTAAACTCTTTAGACTTTTGAGCAGGACATCAATGTCTGAGAAACATTTTAATTGTCTCGATATAACCTTTGATTACTCAAAATTCATTCACCGAAACTCCAAAACCTTTGAAATTTTCAACGCAAACACTTATCCGGTGAAAATATCAAAGTTGGTCCCTTAGTATGAAAATATGACAACATTATCCCATGAGAGTCTCTTCTAGTCTCAATATTCAGTAGACACAACTATGTAAAATACATCAATAACTGCGTAAGACACGTCAGCTAGACAATTAACAATATAACTTGTATTAATATTCAATTACAATTAAGGAAAACATAAAAGCAAGCTATCAAATGTATATTATGCTAAATGAGGTTATAAAATCATTTAAATACGATATCCATAAATCAATGACAAGAGCACAAAAGTCGCACGCAATGCAACACCATGGCCATGACATACTTGTAGGAAAAATATTGTGCGATGAAGTTGATCAGATTCCATTCCAGAATATAATTTCATTAAATCAACAATCAAATTACAGAACAAAACTACAATATAGATTCGAAAAACAAAAATACATTATCAACCAAGTCCTGTAAAATCATAGTTCCCTTAAAACAAATTCGACGCCTCCCGTGGGTGTTGGAGGATTGCTCCGGCGCCTGTCTCCCAGGGTAAAATGACTTACTCGGTTGACGGAACACCTCCCAATTGACCGCCTATCGAACTATCTGCCTCTCTCTCTCCATAAAAATCACACGAAAATCATTCCGTCTCTCCATAACCAAATACGGATTCACTATTTATAGAATCCTATAAATTTTGAAACGGTCAAAAAGATAAATAAAAGAATTAATAGGATCATCAATGTACATCAATTGCACAATTGATGGACATCAATGCAATCATAAATGTGTTAATCGCTGAGACTTTCCGGTTGACTCGTGAAATCCTCCGGTGTCCCAAATTCATTCATAACCCTTTCAAATTTCCAATTTTTGAGTTTTTTTTTCTTCTATTGTTCATAATTTTCTCGGTCAATTCCTCCTCGTGTATCAAATCTCCCTTAATTGAAAAATAGATCTTCTTTTTATTACTATGCCGATTGCTTCACAAGTCTTTTAAAATTTTTAAAGTTATAAAATAAGCAAATGAATTTAAATTTTCCATACTCCCTTTGTGAGCCTAGCCCTTAGAGTCCCGAAAAACAACAAAAATAAGGTGCCGGGCCTAATATTGTATGATCTTATACTCTTTAATTTGGGTAAATAAAAAACTAAGTTAAATTAAATCAAAATGAATCCTCACGTGAATATTAACACAACATACAACTAAACAGGTTAGGTAAGACATATAATCAAATATAAACTTAGATGCATTATGATCCCTTGTCTTCTTTTTTGTTTGTGTGTATAGACAATGCACAAGCTAGCACCCCTTAATCAATGAAAATATCTAATTTGTCCCCTTAATATGAAAGTATGACACAATTCTCCCGTGATTTTTCTCCAATCTCGATATTCAATTGACATAACTGAGTCAAACATATCAATTAGCTAGTTAACGATGTAACACGCATTAGTATTGTATTATGACTAGAGGAAGAATAAAAGCATGCTACCGAATGTGTAAGGGGGTTGATTCGAAGAAATCAGGACGGAAAGCTAAGAATCCACTTATCCAGCTGAAACAATGGTACTCTCAATATGTGACCTGTGATCTGCAAAAGAATAACCCGTCAAAGAGCCCTCCGCCGCTGTGGCAGGAAGACACTCCGATGGTTAAGTCAGAAAATCTCACAGGGAAAAGGGAAGGCAAGCTAATATTCTCTATTAGCAAGCAAAAACTCTCAGTATTAGGCGTACCTTTTTTGTTCATCTTTTGCTCTATTTATAGACCTTTCCCTTTGGCTCTAATTCTCTTAGAACCTTCTTTTCCACCGAAGTGTCCTCTGATTGGACATGGACTTCACGTCCATGCCCCTCCTGACAGAGTCTTCTCTTGTCCCATCATATCCGGGGCTCCATACCCTTTTCGGAAGAGCGGTTATCTGTCACTTCCCACGGGCTGCCCGTAATCCTGACCGACTTTCTCAGTTCGGCGGGTCGTCGATCCGCCCTCCTCAGGTCGGCATCTCTCAATACTTGGTTCTGTTGCCCTGATTTGGGTATGGTCGGCACTCCTCGTGTCGGCCATTATCTCACGTGATCGGCACGTGCTTCTGGATGTGTTACTTGGTATCGGCGAATTCCGACTTTACTCTGGGTGGTCTAAATGTATTTTCTCAATTACATTTTACCCTCGTCAATTGCCCCCTAGCTTCGGCTGCTTTGAACCGACTTCGCGAAGTAGTTGAAGCTATATAGTGTACCCGTGGCGTCCCTTCTTATTCTTGATCGGCGGTTTCTGAACCGCCTCTCTTGAATTTGCAACGTCGCATTGAAGTCTGGCAGGACAGCAGCAGGCTTTAATGGCTTTGGGGCCTTGCGCCTCCTGCACGCGTCCCACAGGTGGAGCATCCTCATTGGTGTGGCGTAGGTTTTGATCCGTTGGGCCTTCCTCCCTATAAATACTCGCCCATTCTCCACTTGTGATCTTTCTTCTGCAGTCTTCCATCGTCGTCATACCAGAAAAAGAAAATCAACAGCCTTCGTAAGTTTCTTTAATCAGAGCCTTAGGTTTTTCCCTCCCCTTCTTGATCTTTCGTCCCTTACTCTCTTCTGTTATGGGGATCTTTAGGCAGTTAGTGGACACGCCGGAAAAAATGGCGGAGTTCCGACGACGGTACAACATCCCCTCTGATGTTGCCGTCGATATCAATGACCCCCACACTCGTCGTGATGGGAACGACCCCGACGTCCTTCACGTCCCCCTGATGGCGGTTGTCGAGGGTGGAGTCCGGTTTCCACTCAATCGCCTTCTCCGTTAAGTGCTTTGCTGGTATCGGCTCCACCCGATGCAAATCTCCATTAATACGTATAGGATCATCCATTCCATAGTATAACTGAATAGGCTTAACCATACCGACATAGGACTTCGGGAAATCCGATTTTGCTACGACATGGTTAGGAAAGGCTCTGATGCTTATTACCTGAAGAATAGACCCAAAATAGAGCGGATCGTCACCTACCTGACGGACTCCAACCGCGGTAATGATGACGACTTTCTCATCGTTGCTGGTAACTGGGAGATCGGCCGAGACGAGCCTGTACGCCCCAAGTTCCACATCCCGGTCCGGTTCGGAGTCATCCGTCAGTACCCCATCCTTGTCTTTCATTTCTCCATCTTTTTCCTTTTAATGCCGAACATATCTAGATGCTGATTGCCTTTTTTCGTTCTTTCTTTTGCAGCTTCTAACGCCAACAAGGACCGAAGCAAACGGTCAATAAATCTTGAAAACGTTACAAAGGTCGCTCGATATACAGGGTCTTTTGGCCAAAGCTGGGCCCGATCCCCCGAAGTGCTTCTGAGATACGCCGGAAGCTATAGGGGGTACATCAAAAAATCCATTCCCGACGCCGACTTTGTTGGTCCCGATCTTCCAAGGTACCTTCCTGAGGCATTGCCGACTTCATCAGCTCAGCGGCCGATTCCGGTGACAGTAGCTGATATCGGGAATTTCCCTATCTCTTTTAGCTCTACCGGTTCCGAGCACAGCTCTTCCCGGTCGCCTGGCAACTGGAATTCGGAGGACAATTTGGAAATCGACCAGAGTCTAGATCCAATGGCCCGAAACCCCAGCGTTCCAAACCTCCGCGAGCTGATGCGGCAGAAGAAGCAAAAACAGTCTGACGCCGGCCCGAGCTTACCGAGGAGGGAGCCGACCTCTACATCTGAAGAGGTTTCGGTCGAGGATGACGCCCCCCTCATCTTGAGGCGGAGGGAAAGGGATCCTGCTCCGGAGGACCCTGCTGTGACGGCCTCGTCGAAGAGGAGCAGGATGGCCGATCAGGCCAAGGCTGTTGAGAGGGCTGCCCCATGGTGCCCCTCCTTGCTGGTGAATGGGATTGATCACATCACCGTCGCCGACTCGGCGACCGACCTCGACGTCACGCAAACCCTGACGGGTGCGTTGATGCTTCCCAAGGACGTCGAGCCCTACCAAGGCACCGACGTTCCAACCCTGCTGCGATCCGTGATGGCTCACCAAGTCTTCGTAAGTATTCTGTCTCGGTCAATTTCTGTTTACTTTACTTTGCAACTTTGAATCTGACGTCATATTCCCAACTTTGTTGCAGGCTGCGCAGAAATCCTTGATGTGCCTGAGCCGTTTCCAGGACTTGGAGACTCGATACAACACTATCGAGTCGGAACTGAAGGCGTCCAACGCCAGGTTTCTGAAGGTCCAGGACAGCATGGCCTCGTACAAGAAGAGGGCCCAGGAAGCCGAACTGGCGGCTAAAACTGCTCAGTCCCAGCTCGGGACTGAGAAGGTGAAGTCATCCAGGCTGGAGGGTCAGCTGGCCGATCTCAACTCCCAGCACGAGGCCGAGCTGAAACGCCTTCAGGAGAGCTCCTACGCCAAGGGCATGTCGGATGCTGCTGCCGACTTCTTAGAGAACCAGATGCCCGAAATCCAGACCGAACTCGTCGGTGTGTGTTGGAAGGCCGCTCTGGAGGCCGCCCAGGTGCCAAGAGACTCTTCCCTCTTCTCCAGGGTTCCATCTGTTGCCGAACTTGAGAACAGGGAACCCGAAGCTGGAGAAGAAGGCCTGGCTACTGCTAAGGAAGGAGAGGCTGGCCAGGCTGCCGATGCTGCGAAGGAAGGAGAGGCAGGCCAGGCTGCCGATGCTGAAGTAGTTATAGTCTAGACGGCCGATGCTGCGCCTTAGGATTTTGCTTTTTCATTTGTTTCTGTAACTCGTATATAACCCGACCTTCAAGAATCAATGAAATACACGAGTTTTTCTTTGCAACCTTCTTGTAGCAAAAGACACCCAACCTGACAAGGAATGGTTCCCCTTTGAACGATGTGTTGCATCTAATGGATTGTCTTCAAACCTTCTGAATATCAGACTTTTCTCAAGTCCTAAATTAAACTCAAACTTTTCTCAAGTAATGAATTATTTTAGACTTTTCTCAAGTTTGTGCCGAACAAACTTTTCTCAAGCCTGTTCGGATGTTCCCACTTTTCTCAAGTGTCGAATCCTCTTGAACTTTTCTCAAGTTTGTGCCGAACAAACTTTTCTCAAGTTTTTGCCGAACAAACACTTCTCAAGTCTGTGCCGAGCAAACACTTCTCAAGTCTGTTCGGATGTTCTCACTTTTCTCAAGTGTCGAATTGTCTCAGATTTTTCTCAAATCTGTAAGGCTGTTTAACCTCTGATTAGGCTTAAACCTACACTTTTCTCAAGCATATTCTAGAATTCAAACTTTTCTCAAGTGTTGAAGATTCCCAGATTTTTCTCAAATCTGTAAGGCTGTTTAACCTCTGACTAGGCTTAAACACATACTTTTCTCAAGCATGTTCTGGAATTGAAACTTTTCTCAAGTGTTGAAGATTCCCAGATTTTCCTCAAATCTGTTGGGCTGTTTAACCTCTGCTTAGGTTTAAACTTATACTTTTCTCAAGTGCTGGACCGAACAAGCGTTGAGCCGACCAAGTGTTGTGCCGAACAGACATTTCTCAAGTCCGTTCTGGATTTCCTCTTGCCCCCTAGCTTCGGCTGCTTCGAGCCGATTTCGCGAAGTAGCCGAGGCTATAAAGTGTATTCATGATGAACTTTGTGTCGATCCAGAAGACTCTCATCCGTATCTGGTCCATTTGAGGCGTGCTCTGTTCTGCCATAAATGCGAAGTGACCGTTTGCTTGCCCTTCTGGTGAAAGACGCGCCTCTTCTGCGCGTGCTATGACGTGTCGTTTCAGTATCCCAGGTGCGCTTCATTGATTGGTCCAGGAGTAATGGATCCGACGGTTGGGGTTTAAAAACGTGCAACGTACCAGATTCACCTGCCCAGACCCCTATAAAACCAACTTCGTCTCTTTCATTTTTCTTTTCCTGCTACTGTTCTTCTATCTTCTGTAAGTCGTCCCTGTAGAACTCGTCTTTTGTCTTATTTCTTCGTCTGTCTTCCCTGTCTATTCTCTAAACATGGGAGTCTTCCGTAAGCATTTCGCCTCTCCGGCGAGCATAGCAGAGTTCCGTAGACGCTATAGCATTCCAGACGATGTAGTTATAGAAATAAATAGGCCTGAGACTCATCCTGAGATTCGGGATGAGGACTCCATCCATATACCTCTAATGGCCGTCACTGAGGGTGGGGTTAGGTTCCCCCTTCACCCCTTGCTCCGTAGGTTTCTGGCCTGGTACCGGCTAAACCCCATGCAAATCTCCATAAACACGTATCGCATAGTAATGGGCATAGTTCGTTTGAACGAACTATGCAACACAAACTTAGGTTTATGGGACATAAACTTTAATTACGATATGGCCTTCAACAAAGAGGAGAAATGGTATCTCAAATCCCGTAGAGGCCGAGAGAAGATAGTAACACATCTTGCCGACTCAAATAGGGGGAACGATGACGATTTCCTGATCGTCTCGGGGAATTGGGAGTTTTCTCCTGATGAACCCGAGCACACGAGGATCCCCATTCCCCGCCGTTTCGGGCAACCCCGTTAGTTTCCTTCTTCTCTTTGATCATACTTTCTGTGATTTGCCGATATTCAATATCTGACTGTTTCTTTCTTGTGTTTGTGCAGCTGCTAACGTGAACCGAGGTCGGCAACCGCACGCCACCAACCCAGAGGACCTGAAGAAGGTGCTGCGATACAGGGGTGTTGAAGGACAGGCAGAACCGAGATCTGCCGAAGTGCTGCTGCGGTATAACCTAACCTACAAGGGTTATATCAAAGACAAGAAATACGTAGCCGAGGTTGTAGCGGAGACATCCTTGGTAGCCATTCCCGAAGCCATTCCTCTGCCGTATCTCAGGGAACCAAGCCGAGTTACCGTTGCTGCCGTGGCCGAACCTTCCAGCTCCTCATCTTCATCTTCTACCGACCGGACGGAATCCCCTCCTCGGATCACTTGGAATACTGAGGACGAGGAAGAGATAGACGCCGAGATCATGTCTCAGAACCCAAACGTTCCGAACCTGAAGGAGATGATGAGGCAAAAGGCTAAGGATGCTGCCGAGGCCAAGAAGAAAGCGGCTCCAGTCGAGGCGAAGAAGCCTTCCGGGGTCGTCCTGGCTAAGAGAAAGCCAGAAGAGGGTGGGAACCTGCCGAATCCCACCCCTGCTGATGCCGCGGCCGCCCACACCGTCTCCAAGAAGCGGAGACTGGTTAAGGCGCATGAAGTCGGCCCCTCCAAGTCGAAGGGCAAAGCAAAGGTCTCCAGGAGGGCTGAGATCTGGGCTCCTCAACTGCTGGTAGACGGAGTAACCCCCATCACGGCCGCCGACACGGTCAAAGACCTGGGGACTGCCACGGCTCTTGCCGAGGCCCTGATGCTGCCAAGGGACGTCGAGCTCTACGCCGACTCCGAGGATCACGTGATGCTTCGGACAGCGATCGCCCACAACATGTTTGTAAGTTTCCTCCTTTGGTTTCCTCCTTTGTGCATTTGAACTATGTTTGTTCTAACCCCTCTTGTTGATGCTGTAGGCGATCCAGAAGGCTATGCTCTGCATTGAGCAGAGCCAGGATCGGGCGGAAAAACTGCTCAGAGCCGAAGCCGAAGTGAGGGAATTCAAGCTGAAATTCTCCACTGCTCACGATGAGGCTGAGGGCTACAAGAGAAAGGCTCACGAGATAGCCAGGAAGGCTGAATCCTTCGACCATCTCCTGTCCGAGGAGAAGAAAAGGACAGCCGAGCTGACTGCCGAGCTGGCCGCGCTGAAGGTCAGACATGCTGAAGAGATGGCTGAGGAGAAGAAGAAGGCCTGTCAGCTCGGCATGGATCAAGCTGCTGAGGATTTCCTCAATAACCAGATTCCTGACATGCAGGAGGAGTTCCTGGCCGTGGGATGGAGGGCAGCACTCAAGGCTTGCAACATTTCCGCCGACTCGCCCCTGTTCAAGGAGATTCCCCACTCCTCTGATCTCGCCGAAGAGGAGGCGCCTGTCCCCGAGGCCGAGTTAACGGTCGAAGACTACGAAGAAGCTGGCATCGGGGCAGGCCCTGCTGCTGAGGAGGGCCGAGTTCAGGAAGACAATGCTGCGGAGGAGGGCCAGATCCTGGAGGACCCTGCTGACATCGTCTGATGGATGTCTCTATGTTTTTTCTTTTCTGTCATTTTTCTTTTTTCATTGTAGCCACAACAAGTCTTTTGTATTCATTTCTGCTCTTTTTGTAATTCACATATAAATGAATACAAGTTGAATCTTTTGTTGGCAGCTTTTGTTTTGATGTATGTATGAACGCTTCTCCTTAAGACATTAGACTTTTCTCAAGCATGTCTGGTAATTCAAACTTTTCTCAAGTGTTGAATTTTCACAAGTAGTGAGCCGAACACACCTTTCTCAAATCTGTTCGGCTGTTTAACCTGTATTAGGCCCAAACACATTTTTCTCAAACATGTTCGGGTATTCTAATTTATCTTAAATATGGGGCCGAACAAACTTTTCTCAAGTCTGTTCGGCTGAACTTAAACTTTTCTCAAGTTCGTTCAGGAGTTCAAACTTTTCTCAAGTGTTGAACAATACAACCTAGTGGTGACATGACTAACAAACTTTCTGAAGATCTAGTTTGAACATTGAAACTGGAGCTTTTATTCACTAAGAGATATACAAAAGTACAGGAATAAAGAAATTACTGATAAAACTTCTTAAGATTGGAGACATTCCAAGTCCTTGGTATTTCTTTATCATCCAGATCTACCAGTTTGTAGGCGCCCTTCCCGAGTCGGCTTATAACTCTGTATGGACCTTCCCAATTGGCCCCCAGCTTGCCATCAGTTGGATCTCTCGTGTTTCCCATGACCTTGCGCAGAACTAAGTCGCCGAGGCTGAATTCCCTCTGATGGACTTTCTTGTTATAGGTTCTAGACAGAGTAGACTGATAGGCAGCGAGTCTGATCATGGCTCGTTCTCGTTTTTCTTCGGCGAAATCGAGCTCTATCGCCAATGCTTGATCATTGCCACCTTGCTCCATCACTTCGGTTCGGAGGGTCGGGATGCCGACTTCAAGAGGAATGACAGCTTCAGTGCCATAAGCAAGTGAATAAGGGGTTACACCCGTAGATCGGCGAGGAGTGGTCCGGTATGCCCATAAGACAAGTGGCAATTCTTCCACCCATTTTCCCTTGGCTTTCTCCAGCCTCTTCTTCATTCCTCCCAATATTATCTTGTTTGAAGCTTCTGCCTGCCCATTGCTTTGGGGATATACCACCGAGGCGTAATAGTTTTTGATCTTGTATTGTGAGCAGAAAGCCTTGAACTTGTCTTGGAACTGGGTCCCTTGTCCGAGACAATGGCGTACGGGATGCCGAATCTGGTGATAATGTTCTGCCATACGAATCGCTCGACATTCTTCTCGGTGATCTTAGCCAGTGGTTCGGCCTCTATCCATTTGGAGAAATAATCTGTGGCAACCAACAGATACTTCCTTTCCCCAGTTGCTTTGGGAAGCGGGCCAACGATATCCATTCCCCATTGGGCAAAGGGCCATGGACTGGTGAGTGGCGACAGATCGGCAGCAGGTTGATGTGTGACCGGGCCGAACTTCTGGCACTTTTCGCAGATCTGGACATACTTCTTTGCATCCTCTTGCATATACGGCCACCAATATCCCTGAGATATGGCCCGATGGGCTATGGATCTGCCCCCAGCGTGACTCCCACATATCCCCTCATGAATTTCGTATAAGAATTTCTAGACCAAAGCAGGATGTACGCATTTCAAATAAGGACCAGTGTAAGACTTACGATAGAGTTCTTGCTTTGGTGATAGCCAGAAACGGGTCGCCTTGATCCGCAGCTTGTGAGCTTCTTTTTTGCCCTCGGGGATTGTCTCCGTAGTGAGGTAAGAGATAATGGGATCCATCCAGCTTGGGCCAAGGTCGATTTCCAAAGCCTTCTCGGCAATTGGGATGTTCGATGCTCGGGTATTCAATGGAATCCACATATATTGTTCTGAACTTGTCTCTGGGTATTGCCGAAGCCAAACATGCTAAGGCATCTGCGTGGTCGTTCTGCCTTGAGCTGATATGCGTCATCATAGTCTTCTTGAACTTCGATAACTCTGCTTTAGCCCTCTCTGCATAGGCGGTCATCTTCTCGTCTCGGGTGGCATACTCTCCACTGAGCTGGTTGAGGACCAACTGTGAATCGCAAAAGACTTCCACATATTCTGCCCCCAGATTGTGCGCGCATTTGAGTCCGAGTATTAATGCCTCATACTCGGCGACATTGTTGGAGGCGCTGAAATTCAGTCGGATGGATTGCTCAAAATAACACCCATCTGGCTCTTCTATCACAATGCCGACTCCAGATCCTCTTGAGCAGGATGACCCGTCAACATACAACCTCCAGTACGGTGTTTGATCGGGAACAATCTCCCCCTGTTCTGGCATATCCTCCTCTGAGATTGGAGCGATGTTCTCCACAGGTTCATGGGAGAATTCTGCAATAAAATCTGCCAGGACTTGTCCCTTCACTGCTGTTCTTGGGAGGAATCTGATGTCGTACTCCCCGAGCTCCACAGACCATGCTGCCACCCTTCCCGACAGTTCTGCTCTTCTCAAGACAGTACTGAGGGGATGTTTGGTCGGTACTTCTATCGTATGGGCCAGGAAATAATGCTGCAACTTTCTGGACGCCACCACAAGGGATAAGATCAGCTTCTCCAGGGGGAGATATCTTGTCTCCGAATACAGGAGTGTTTTACTCACATAATAGACTGGTGTCTGCTCACCATCCTTGTTCTTCAACAATACTGCACTGACCGCATGCTCGGATACGGCCAGATAAAGTGTCAATACATCTCCCTTCTCAGGAGTTATGATCAGTGGGGGGTTCGCCAAGTAGCTCTTCAATTCTTGGAAAGCTCTTTCACATTCCTCCCCCCATGCATACTTGGACTGTTTTCTCAACAGTTGGAAGAATGACCGACATCGATCGGATGATCGGCTGATGAACCGATTAAGGGCTGCCACCATTCCGGTTAGCTTTTGAACTTCCTTCACAGTCCGGGGACTCTGTAAATTTTGCAAGGCGACGATCTGATCGGGATTGGCCTCTATCCCCCTGCGTGTAACCAGATGCCCCAAGAATTTCCCGGAGCTGACCCCGAAGGCGCACTTCGATGCGTTGAGCCTGAGTTTTTATTTTCTTAACACCTGGAAAGTTCTACCGAGATCAGCTATGTGGGCTTCGGCCTCCCCAGATTTGACGACCATGTCATCGATGTAGACCTCCATGCTCTTCCCGAGCAGCTCTTTGAACATGAGAGTTGCCAGCCGCTGATAAGTTGCCCCTGCATTTCTCAAGCCGAACGGCATCACTTTATAGCAAAAGAGTCCGCGAGGAGTGATGAAGGACGTCTTCTCTTGATCCGGCGCGTACATGGCTATCTGATGATACCCCCGATATGCATCCAGGAAACTCATGCGCCGATACCCAGCTGTGGCATCCACCAACTGATCTATCTTGGGCAGTGGAAAGCTATCTTTGGGACAAGCTTTGTTGAGGCTAGTGAAGTCCACGCACACCCTCCATTTGCCATTCTTCTTCTTGACCACCACGGTGTTAGATAACCACTCGGGGTAATGCACCTCTCTGATGGCATCGGCCTCCAGCAGCCGATCTACTTCTTCGGTTACAACATCCACATGTTGGACTGCTGGCCTTCTTCTTTTCTGCATCACCGGTTTGTGGGCAGGATCCACATTCAAGTGATGGCATATGATATCCGGGCTCACCCCAGGCATCTCTTGCGGTGTCCAAGCGAATACATCTTTGTGCTCCTTGAGAAATACGACCAGGGCCTTCTCGTCCTGCTCTGATAGCTCTGCCCCGATCAGAAAATACCTTTCTGGATCCGTCTCATGAGCTGGTATTTGCTTGAGTTTCTCTACAACACGATCGGCTGGATTACGCCCGATATCCTCTATCGTTGGCCGATCTGGGACTTCGATGGATTTCACATGTTCGGCCTTTGGTTTATGCTTGATGGAGGTGACATAACAGCTTCTCGCTGTCGTCTGATTACCCCGAACACATTCGATCCCCTTCTTCCCCCGGAACTTCAACATCTGATGGTAGGTAGAAGGAATTGCCCCCAACCTGTGGAGCCAAGTTCTCCCCACGATAGCATTGTAAGCAGATGGTACATCCACCACCAGGAAATCCACATCCAAAGTTACTTTCCCTGCTCGGACAGGGATGGTAATGGATCCCAAGGGCCAAACCGCTTCGGCACTGAAACCGATGAGTGGTATGTCGGCCTTCTTCAAGTCGGCCTTGTCCAGCTGGAGTTTTTTGAAGGCATCATAGTATAGGATCTCCGTCGAGCTGCCCTGGTCAACTAGGATTCTCTCCGTGTTGAAGGTGCCAAGGAGCAGCGTGATCACCAGTGCATCGTTATGGGGACGTGTTACCCCCTCCAAATCCTTCTCGGAAAAGGAAATTACTGTTTCCATCTGCGTCTCGGGCTCTTTTCTTTTTTGCCCGAGATGTTGTACGTGGTGCTCGTGTCCGTCTCGGCGGCGCTGGAGCCGAACTTCCTTTTCATCCAGAACTGGGGTTGCCGCGTGTATGACATGTACGGTCCCAGTCACCATCACCTCTTCCTCAGAGGATTCAGCTTCCATTGGCTCTGGCTGAACCACCTGTTGCCTTTGTTCGGCTATATAACGCTGAAGATGCCCGGCTTCCACTAACTCCTCCAGAAATTGCTTAAGCGCCTTGCATCTCTCTGTCATATGGCCACTCCTGCGATGGTAGCTGCACCAATCTTTGTTCGGGTCCCTCTTCATTGGCTCTCCCGACCCAGCTGGCCACTTCCAGAATGACTCGTTCTTCAGGGGATAGATCATCCGGAAGATCGGGGTATTGAAAACCGTACGTATGGCCTTGTACGCCTGAGCCCCGAGCGGTTTTCGCTCCCTTGGCGCTTGTGACACTTCGGCCACCTCAACTCTGGGCCTCTTGGCCCCGGGCATCATTACCGCATTCCTTGGTGCCTTCACTACTGGCCGATCCTTGTCTCGGCGGATCTCATCCTCAAACTTGGCATACTTCTCGACTCTGCTCATCAAGTCGGCAATGGTGCTTGGGGGATCGACGGTGAGAGACTCTCTGAGCCGATCTCGGTAAGACAGCCCCAGCCTGAAAGACTCCACGGCGTAGGCCTCTGTGCAGTCCCCGATCTCATTGTAGGTGGCCCAGTACTTGCTGGCGTACTGTCTCAGATCCTCTTCTGGTCCGTTCACGTACTTCTTCTGTGCTCGGTTAGCCACGAATCTCTTGAGGAACTGGTCCGCCAGCTGCCTCCAGCTTGTTATTGATCTCGGCGGCAGAGCCTGAAACCAATTTAGGGCTATCTCTCCCAAGCTTAGTGAAAATACCCTGCAGTAGAGGCTGTCTTGGCCCACATAGATCATCATGGAGTTCACGAACCCTTTGATGTGAGTCATCGGATCCGTTCGGCCATTATAGATCGTAAACTTTGGAGGGACAAACTTTCTGGGTAAGTCCTCCATCTCTATCTGAACTGATAGTGGCGATACTGACAGCTGTTGCAGTTCCTTGTGGTTTTCATCGTCCTCTGGGCGGTTGAGTCCCAACTGTTGATTTAGCCAAGCCCTCATGTCGGTTGGTGGAGCCACCGGCAGCAAAGGCTGATGCGGTAGCTTCTGTTGGGCGTCTGGGGCTGATTCTGCCCGCTGATTTAGCCACTCCCTCATGTCGGGAAGCGGCCGCGCCTGAGGCGGTTCGCCCAGTCGCGATGAAATCCCCATCTGCCTTTCTTCTCCTCAAGGCCTTTTGCTGGCTTCATGTCGGCTATCTTGTCTAGACGGCCCGGTCTCGGAACGCTCGTCGAGTCTAGACACAGACTGGCGGGCTGAGTCTCTGTGTTTGCGGAGAGTTCGGTTTTCTCTCTCCATGCGACGTATGTAATGCCTCATATCTTCTACCTCCTGATCCCTCCTCCGGATCCGATTGGCATTATCGTATTCTTCGTCTCGGCGAGATCTTTCATGAGTTCGGGATTCTCTCCCTCCCTCATTCCGGGATCGAGTTGGAGATCTGTCCCTGTTCCTTGACCGTTCCGCTTCTCGCGGGCGATCCGGACGTTGCCCCAGAGGCAATGGGACGATGGGAAGTTGCACCTGTTCTCCAGGTTGTTCCCCTGCCATCCTTGGGGGAGGGACCCTAGGAATCTCCCTCCTAGGACCCCTCGTTTTGTGTTGAACTGGAGGGGGGGACCTTGAACTTACATCACGCTCCCTCCCTTGATCTTGTCTAGGTGTTTCAGCCATGGATTTTTAACTTTCCCACAGACGGCGCCAATTGTAAGGGGGTTGATTCGAAGAAATCAGGACGGAAAGCTAAGAATCCACTTATCCAGCTGAAACAATGGTACTCTCAATATGTGACCTGTGATCTGCAAAAGAATAACCCGTCAAAGAGCCCTCCGCCGCTGTGGCAGGAAGACACTCCGATGGTTAAGTCAGAAAATCTCACAGGGAAAAGGGAAGGCAAGCTAATATTCTCTATTAGCAAGCAAAAACTCTCAGTATTAGGCGTACCTTTTTTGTTCATCTTTTGCTCTATTTATAGACCTTTCCCTTTGGCTCTAATTCTCTTAGAACCTTCTTTTCCACCGAAGTGTCCTCTGATTGGACATGGACTTCACGTCCATGCCCCTCTTGACAGAGTCTTCTCTTGTCCCATCATTTCCGGGGCTCCATACCCTTTTCGGAAGAGCGGTTATCTGTCACTTCCCACGGGCTGCCCGTAATCCTGACCGACTTTCTCAGTTCGGCGGGTCGTCGATCCGCCCTCCTCAGGTCGGCATCTCTCAATACTTGGTTCTGTTGCCCTGATTTGGGTATGGTCGGCACTCCTCGTGTCGGCCATTATCTCACGTGATCGGCACGTGCTTCTGGATGTGTTACTTGGTATCGGCGAATTCCGACTTTACTCTGGGTGGTCTAAATGTATTTTCTCAATTACATTTTACCCTCGTCAGAATGCATATTGTGCTAAATGAGATTATAAAACCATCTAAGGCTCTACTTGGCCTAACTAGATTATTGGATTATGATGGTAGAATTTAAAGTTTAGTCTGCTCTACTCCATTCGGGCTAAATTATTTGTGGATTATGTTGACTATTAGAAATAAAAATGTTTGTTTGACTCCGGATGTGTAAAGTCCAAATGCCCTTACCCGAAATAAATTTGGGAATAAACAATTCTATTTGCTTATAAAATTAAATTTATAGTAGGTGTATTTTTTTTGTTAATTTTTTTTTGTTGGTGAGCGAATTTGAATCACATTTTTTTTGCAAAAAAATATTGTTTATGGAATGGTACATTACATTACGAAAGTAAATAAGAAACAAAGACAATGTTTTCCTTTGAAGTAAGAAAAAATCATACTACGAACGTCGGGTACGACGGCTATCACAGTGCAATTACATACATATGTTGCATTGGAGATTGTTCATATTGTCGTGAAATTATCTACCTTATGGTTGTTGAGTTTAGTCCTCCTTGTCTAACTTTGTCGGGCTACTTTTCTCTACGTCGACCTATGTGGAGGGGATATCAGAGATGCTACTCTTCTTGTGGTGCCTTAGATCTGTCTCAACCCTACCCACATATCAATTAGGGTGTGTTTGGTTGAGTATTTTTAAAAAAAATTTAGACTAATATTTGTGAATTATGTTTGGGAAAAAAGTTCTTAAATATTGTTTCATTTATTTGTCAATCATTGATTACTATTACATCATCATGTTTGTCAATGATTAATCCATTAAATAGCCACATTTGATATCCTTTTTTATCGTGTCCAACACTATTTATTTGATCCCCTTTTGGTCATATTTTTTAAATTATATTTTTAAAAAAATTTAAAAATTTATTGTTGATTTAAAAAAAATCAAGATTAACTAAGAATTCAAAATTTTAAAATAAAAATTTTTGTTAACAAAATATGTGCACAAAGCACATTAAAAAAGGTTTTGTTTTAAACACAACACTAATTTCCTTAGAAAAGGAGAGAGAGAGCGCACCTCAAAAATGCCAAAAAAAATTTAACTCTCTATTTTTTTTGTAAAACACTTACACCAAACAACATCTAAAAATATTTTTTCCCCAAAAATCGTTTAAAAAATATTCAACTGAACACAACCTTAAAATGATAAGGGTAATATGGTAAAAACAATTTAACCCTTCTCATCCAAGCCAAAAACTAAAAACAACTAATAAACTATCATGAATATGATAAAATAATTTATCTCAAATGTGTTTTTCAACTAATGGATTAATCTCACAAAAAACCAATAAACCAGGTAGGCCAAATGGGGCCTAAATATAATGTTTTTCTTTTGTTGTCCACGACTTTAATTCTCGCTTAATCCCCCTTCCGGTAAGAATGAGTCTTCTCTTTGTACGTTAATTACTTTGTGAGTCCTTTAAAAGTTAAAACGTTCAAAGTTATCAAATGAACAAGAGAATTTAAAATTCACACACAACATTTGCAGGCACGGCCCTTCTACTCTTGCAGTGGTTTGTTTTTTATGTCCTTATTTAAATCTTTTTTTCTGTTACCAGTTAGCTACCGCCATATGTTAGCAATCCAGTTTCAATCATGTGAGATTCACAATATTAAATTCACCATAAAAATTCACGATACTAAATAAACATTGTATAAGTCGATTTTGTGGGACCCCAAAAATATATGCATACATTATTAAATCTACATAATGAAAGTATAAGAGCCAACTATGTTAAATGATCACTATAAAATAATTAACCAAGTAGCTTGCAAAGGACATCGATCCGCGATGAATGTGATTGACATTAATAAAAGCTAACGGCACTACAACAAAATTAGTGTATAAGACGAAACATTTTCGTCGCCAAATTATTAGGCGATGAAAAGTTTTGTCTCTAATTTTCGTCGCCCATAGCTTCACGCAAATGGTCATGGCGACAAAAAATGTAATTCGTCGCCTAATATGTTATATTAGCGACAAAATATTTCGTCGCCAAAGGTAGGTAATTAGCGAGAAATTTTTTCGTCGCTAATATTAGTATTTCGCGACGAAATATTTTGTCGCTAACTACTGTCATTCGCGAGAAATTTATTTTCGTCCTTAAATTAATTTTGAGACGATTTTTTTCGTCCTTAAATTGATTTCTAATTCAAAACAAATTACCTAGAAATCTCATTATCTTCTCCTTCTTAGGATTCGAACCTTCGACATTCACCCTACTAACACCTTCTGTACACTCTCTCTGACTACTGCGCTAAACACAATATTCATAAAATTATTTACAATATTTAATATTTAATATATTTTTAACATCAGTTTTTAAAAATATATGTTAAACATATAATCTCTCTCTCCACTCTCTCTCTCCCCCCTTCGTCTCTCTTATTTCTGTCCTCTCTCTCTCTCTCCCTCCTATCTCTCTCATCTCTTTTTTAATTAGATCATTAATTTAAAATTATTACTCTAATTTTTTCTTTATATTTCTCTATTCTTTACTCCCTCATCTCTCCTCTCTCCTCTCCTCTCTCCTCTCTTATCTCCTCTCTCTCTATCTCTCCCCCTCTCTTAAAATATTAAATTTAAAATTATTACACCATCTCTCATCTCTTTTTGTACATTCTCTTCCTCTCATTTTTATTTGTATCTCTCTTTTAGTCTCACTCTATCTTTTTATTTAGCTCAAAATTTAAAACCTATCTCTTATCTATTTCTTTCTTCACTCTCTATCTCTCATCTCTCTCTCTTTCCCTCCTCTTAGTAGTTGTACTAATTGAATATGCGCATATTTGCATATGTATGTGTGTATATATATATGTTTATATACGCATATACATATATAGGGGATACATTGTCTATAATACATATATATATATATATATCTCTCTTATACATACATGTCTATAATACATATAATATATATGTGTATCCCTTATACATTCATATATATCTATATATATCTTTTCGTTAGCGACGAAATTATATTTTTTATCTAAAAATATGTCATTTGGCGACGAAATATTATTTTTATTGCCAAATTTATATATATGGCGAAGAATCATATTTTTCGTCTCCAAATAGGGATTTTGGGCGAGGAAATATTTTTTTCGTCGCCAAATATGTGATTTGACGACGAAATATTATTTTTCTCACCAAAACTACATATATTGGAGATGAAAAATATAGTTCGTCGCCAATATATACATTTAGCAACGAAAAAATATTTTGTCGCCAAATGACATATTGAGAGACGAAAAATAAAATTTCGTCGCTAACGAAGTACATTCGGCGAGGAAAATAAAATTCTCCCAAATATTTTCAAAAAAACGACAAAATATTTTTTTCGTCACCATATATACCTATTTGGTGACGAAATTAAATTTCGTCTTCCGATTTCGTCACCATAAATGGTTTTTTCTTATAGTGCGGATGAAGTTCAGGAAAAGAACATCGATCATAAAAGCTAGCAGTATGGTCGTGCAAACATCGATCATAGGTCCTATTTAAGACACATCCACAAAAGTAAGTCCAGAGTTGTCCATGAAAATGGTGGATTACAAATGCTCAAATCTGTTAGAACCAAGTATGGTTTTGGGGAGATCGTGGATTCCTTTAACCGGATATCATCTGAACCAAGCTCAAGTCAAAAGAGTCTCTACATCTCCCCGAGTACTGCAAAAGTCATAACCAGTCGGGATTTACTAACCAATGTCAGTCGTGAAGCACTTCAATGCTCAAGTCAATAATGAAAAGCAAATGAAAAGTACTTTTGAGAGAGGGTAGCACCTAAAGTCACCTTGTGTACACATAAAATGGCTTGAGTTTTGAAGACAGCATGTGCAAAGCACGTTCTCTAATGACATTATACATAATTATCTCTATCATGGCATATCGAGCTCAAGCTATGATGCCACGTGCCATAGACAAGCCACCTGTAGTCCAACTAGAAAACATGTCAATCAAGGCCATGTTGTCTTGGTTGGCCTGTCGGATCTTCTCAACCTAGCCCACATGACGCACACCCGTTAGATGGACTAGTTCCGCAAAGTGCTTTGGTTTGGGCCATAAGTCTTGCTGAACAATGGGCTTGATCCAGACTACGACTCAATCTCGGCGCCAACCTGATCCACTGCATAGACGATGATTGGGGAGGAATAATTAATAGATGGATAACTAAAAAAGAGGCGTGCGTGTGCACACGTGCCTATGCGTGTGTGAGTGTGAGAGAGAGGAAGGGAGGGAGGTAGGAACTGAGTAGAGTAAATATATCTATAATCTCTCTCTAATTTGATTATGGTATACATATATGTATGCATGTGTGTGCGCGTGCACGTGCGTGCCTCTGTTGATTACAATTGACCATGAGCATTGTTGTCTATTCACGTCTAAATATGATTTAGTTATAACTAGGGGTGAAATCGATTCGGGGTCGGTCGGTTCGGTCCAAATTTTTTCCAAACCGACACGACCGATTTATTTTCGGTTCGGTTCGGTTTGGGGTCAAATTATTTTGGGGATTTTGGGGAGTTCGGAGATTTTGGTCCGCCCCAAATGGGCAGTGTCAAAAATTAATTTTGAGCTCGTTCGGTCCAAATCCTCCACTAATATAGAAAATGTATTACCAAATGGGCCTCCATTCAAATTTTTTTCCATCAAATATTACATGGGCATATTTTAAGAAAAAATTAATCTATTTTTCCACCAAAATAGTAAAAAACACATAATAAAAAATACAAAAGCCAAACGCATCACTAAATTTTGGTTCGGTCCAAGTTAGTTCGGTCTAAGTCGGTTCGGTCCAATACCATTCGGTCCACTATCGGTTCGGTTCGGTCAAAATTCCAGAAAACCGAGACCGAACCGAATACATTTCGAAAAACCTTTCATGGACCGAAACCGACCGAACCCCATTGTGGACCGACCGAAGACCGAACCGAACGGTCGGAGACAATTGAAAATGAGGATCTTAGTGTGATTAACGATGGAAAATTACTTACTATTTGACAATAATATTTAATTATCTGACGGAGACAATTGAAAATGGTAACTAAGGAGATCAACGATTTTAATAAATAAAGATGGTACATACCAGTGGCATTATTAATTTACAAATGGTATAATAATAGCGAAATGATGTTAGAAAATATTATAATATTATACACATTTTTCTCAAATGTTAAAAACGGCAACTGCCTAGAACTGATGGAGAATTACAGAGGCCACAAATAACTATATATTATTACAATGTCATCGCGTAATATTGTGTAATGTATGTGTTGTAAAATGCTGATAATTATTAAATTGAATAGCATATATGATGACTAGTAAACATGTGTTTGACATTATTATATCTTTAGGGTCAGATGTGATAATGTATTGGTCATTTAAATCAGACCTCTACTTCGGTACAACAAGGAGGAGTTTACTATGGTAAGATTTGTGAAACTAATTAGGTGGAATGGAATGTTTGGGAACCACAGGGTAGGAAATGTAATTGGCCCCTTATTTTGGGGGGTAACAAGACATGAGTTTGGAGGAAGTCATCGTTCTTTATACGAAACAAACCAACCAAAAGTAAACACCTTAATAATTATTGAGGTACTACAGAGTTATGAAATGGACAATAGTGTGGCCCCATAAGGAAGGACTATTTGGCAGGTCTTTAGTATAATATTTAATCCTATATTCCAGGCATTGGAAAGAGCATCGGTTTTACCATATTCAAAACAGTTTTAAAAAATGGAGGAAGAGAAAGGCACTTTCACGTGCAACAGTTACTAAAAAGTCAGTTTGAAATTTCATTTTTGGCTACCAAACTGTCCCATCAATCGAGGATATGGAGACTTTGATGTACACTACGCACATTAGAATTCGATAGAGCGGTTGGCCCACTTCCTCTTTTTCATCCCTTTGTCCACTACACATTGGTTAAAACAAATTGAGGAAGGATGGGTGTGTGTGGCAGCAAATAAGTGGAGCAGCAGAAGTCATTGTTTTCGGTTTCGGGTGATTTTTGTGTGTGTGACGAGTCCCTCTCTCTGTGTGTCTGTGACAATTGACTCCGTGTTGCACTACTAAGTACTAAATGCCAATCACGTGTTCGTAAAAAAAGACTAGAGAGGAAAGGAGAGAAAAGGAAGAATCAAATACCGTCCACGACCCAGCCCCAAACCCAACCCAGGAGCCGTGTTTGACGATACCATCGTGTCGCCGAAAGCTAAGAAACAGCTCAACACCAATACTCACTCACCCAATTCGAAACTCACACGTTCTCTCTCTCTCTCTCTTCCCCCACCTTTTCTCTCTTTCTGTGTGCGATTTCGTCTAGTTCTGAACTTCGTAATTTACCACTTGAATACGACGGGCTGACCACATCGATGTGTCCACGATCAAGACCTAGAATCGCGTCCAGAGAAAGCTTAGGGTTTCTGCGATAATCCCGGGATTGGATTCTTCTATGGAAGGAGAAGATAAGTCGTGTTCGGGTCCGGACAGGCCGTGTATGGAAATTGAGAACCGAAGCGGCTACGGAATTGACTGCGAGCTGATTACCGAAAAGGACGACACGCAGGTCGTCGGAGTTTCACCGATGGTTACCGTTGGTTCCGTTACCGCCGGTGGTGAAGCTGCTGATGTTGCGGTCGATGCGGTGGTCAAAGTCGATGAAGCGACTGATGCTAAGCGGAAGCGAGGGCGGCCGCCGAGAGGTCAGCCTAGACAGCCGCCGATGAAGAAGATGAAGGATGAAGATGAGGACGTTTGTTTTATATGCTTCGATGGTGGGAGCCTCGTGCTATGCGATCGCCGGTGAGTTGATTGGTTCATTTCTGTTTTAGTATTTATTTAGGTACAATTTAGTTAGCACATTTGGAATATCTTTATAATTCAGGAGCTACTGTTGTTCCTACTAACTAAAGCAACGAAGTCCTTGAAAATAACAGCAGAACACTAGTCTTGATATTTGTTCATTCACTACTGTCCGTTGAATTTTTTAGGGGCTGCCCTAAGGCATACCATCCGGCTTGTATTAAGCGGGATGAGGCATTTTTTCGATCAAAGGCCAAATGGAATTGCGGTATGTTGCCTCATATTCTATTCATAGAACTACCATTAGCGTCGCATTTGTTGTTTTATGTTATGCTGCCAGGTATTTCATTCAAAAGATTATATATATCTTTTTATGTTGGTGTTTGGATTGTATTTCTTCTCTTCTCGTGTATGATACCGAATTTCAGCTATTAGGTACTCACGACATTGCCATATACCTGATGAGTTATAGACAACACTTAAAGCATCACAAAGTGATGTAGAGATTAATCAGTCATGTTCGCTTCTTTTGTCCCTACACGCAGTATTTGTGGGTTACGATTCTATTTTCATACTTGCACAAATGTGAAACTTTTGAAAATTAACTGACCTGTGAATTACCTCTCACACAAAAGAACAGAAGCTACAGTGTAATGAATTGAGCTTAAAGACACATCAAGAGCCTTACAATAAAACCACAGCATGCATTGACTAGGGTGATTAGAACTCAAGTCAGATGTGAACCACTCTTACACATGATACGCACAATTCAGGTCTAGTGATTGCTTATGGGAGGTTTTGAAGCCTTACAGTAACTGGGGGAGAAAGACGCAAGAGGAAGCTGCTGAAGCTATCACCTTGTTATATTCCCTGCCCCTATCTGCCTTATTTGTGGTTGCTGGAATGAACCATAGGGAGCATAACATATGTCAATTTGGACATCATCCTTCTTAGTGGGCCAGTAGCTTATAGGACCATACATTGACCGGCCAAAACATTAAAGTGAACCATTTCTTGCCAGGGGAAAAATTGCATAAGTTTGAGTGCAACTACTCTCTTGCTGATCACCACCTGCGATACTGCTAATCTGGTTTCTCTGCATCTTCTTGACTATAAACTTTCAGAGAGGAGCCATTTCCTCTTGGTCCTAACTAGGTTTCTTAATAGGTTAGTATCATTGCTCAAATTGAGGTTAGTTTGGACTTTAGTTCACTGGGAAGTGACTCTTACATTTGCTGCCTCAACTTCTTTTAATGCTGTTTCTAAGATGGAAGAGGAATGGATAGGACTTAAATCAGTTCTGCTTTGTTCTTCCAATTCAGAGCTCAGAAGTGCATTCAGTGATAATTAAACTGATTTTGATCCTATCTTGTCAGTCAATTTGAGGTTTATGGGGGGCCAGGAATTTATCTCATTTGGGTATGCAGAGAAATAGGTGCATTATGGGATTTTGCACATCGGTGGCGGTTCACACTTTTTATTCCGATTGTAGTAGTGTTACCACGTTGTTGCAAGTTAGAAGTTCGTCAAGAAAGTTACAATTTACAATGTAGCCCATGGAATTGAGTACACCATTTCTCGTCCTCAGAAATTGACATGGTATTTTGCGGAATTTTACTTCTTCTCATTGTTGTCATTCGTTGGAGTTGAGCTCCCATGTCTATGTAGAAGTATAATACCACTTGGTTATTTCCTTTGTATTAAGAATATAGATAATCGTAAAAGAAAATATTGGTAGATACATTGATAAGTTTGATTTGGTAAGAATCTTTATTTAATTAAGTTTGTTTCCTTATAAGATTATGTTAGTACTTTTGGCATAAAAACTAAATATAGAATTAATATGTCATGAAACTGTAATTACAGAGTGACTGAGGATGAAATTGATCTCACCCTTTATTGTGAAAATGCCCTTTGAGGCCGCCAGAAGTCTTTCCTTGTAATATAGATTGAAGTTTCAATTTACTCCCTAGTACAAACATGAGAATGTGTTGAATTGGAGTCAAGTTTTGTTATATTCCTCTAGTTTCTTGTTGTATAATTCATACTACGGTGTATTTATTAGCCATGCTGAATCCTGGTTCCATGTAAATGGCAGTACGTTCTGATTTTTATGTCAACATGGGAATTCTAGTACTCAAGATGGATAAGAGGTAAGACTAGGAGAGAAAAATGTGGAGTTAGCACCAATTGAAGATTAGTTAATAGAAACTAGACTAAAGTGGTTTAGTTACGTACAATGTAGACCAGGATATGCGATGAAAGGAGTGATGAGATTACTGTCATGGAAATGCTAGGCGGAGGACACGACCTACATTGGCCATTGGCCAAGGATGCTGTGGATTACTAGTAGTAAATTTAAGTGAATACAAAGCCGTTGAGATAGAAGAATGGCTAAAAAGGATTCATGCAGTGACCCCAATTGGTTTGGACACAAGGCTTGGTTTGGTATGCATATCCAGTTGAACACTTCCCCTTGCCACACTTGAATGCCTACGAAGCCCCATAGTTTTATCCATCTTTATTTTGGTTGATGCATGCGTATCATTATTCCTTGGGCATTAATTACGCATTTTTGTTATTACTTCAACAGTTGGGCAATCTACAGAATTTATTTTTTCTTATTTCTGGTTATTGCTAGTCCTTATTACTTTACTTTTCTTTCTTGGATATCCATTATTAACACGAGCACTAATACTAATGTTGCACATTTTTAAATTTGTGGTGGTGTTGTGCATTTCAGGATGGCATATATGTAGTATCTGTCAGAAGACTGCGCATTACATGTGCTACACTTGTACATATTCGTTGTGCAAGGCATGCATCAAAGAAGCTGATTATGTGTGTGTACGAGAGAATAAAGGATTTTGTACAATATGTATGAGAACTATCATGCTGATTGAAAACAATGATCAAGGGAACAATGAAATGGTAGGCATAATTCTCCATCTCCCCATGCTGTTTAACATTTCTTGTAGTCACCTCTGATTTCGAGCTTGGTTCAAGGTAGTGATCACTTGGATGAACACAAGCTTAATGAAAGGTCTTCGTCTATTCTCATATTTGCTATCTTTTCTCTATATATGTTCTAAACTTGTGATGAGGGGTTTCATTACAATCACAGAATATCTGGACATCATTTTCTTGGGTCAACTGGTAAAGAACTTTTAAGTAGGTGAGGATCAAATATGACATGATGGTATCTGGCCGTTACTTGGCGGTACCGGTAGCTGCTGAGTCCCATTATGGCCAATATTAAATCTGGATGAAAATTACCCACGTAAAGGTGTAAGTAATATTATCGCCTTTATGTGACAGTGATAACGGACGGTTACAGTCTCCATTAACAAACTGTGCACAAAATCACTTATTTGCAGGTACTGCTTTGCAAAATCAAGAGGAAAGAGTCAAATGAACCATTATGAGTTGTTAGAAATTGGAATATATGAGTTTGAGACTTCCAATTTTCTTCCTTACAACCATTACACTATGAAATCAAATTTTAATTTATAGTCTTTGAAGATACAAAAGCAAAAATCTTTATAATTTAGCATAATAGGATTTGCCCTTTTAATGCTTGGTAAGATGCAGATTTATGCTAAACAAACTTTAGCTTTCCACAAAATAATTCCAGAGCTGCTTAAATTTAAAGCAAATGTATGACACATACAATATTAGGTATAAATTACAAAGAAAAAAATACCCAAGCAACGTTTTAAATCCCAATAAGTGTCATTCTAAAAGGAAAGAACATAGGTATCGGTCATTTTTCCTATGTTGTGCAATTTTTTTAAATTAACGTCTCCAGTTAATGCTACTGTTATGCCATGGCTGTTACAACCTGAAACCGCATCTTCGCAACCAATACCGTTTTAGCGACCGATACTTATATTTCGAACCGTGGGCTGGAGTGTTGGAGAGACATCTCAACATCAGGACACGATGCCCACTGAAAAAATTAAAGAGATCAGTGGATAAATCTACTATTACTTGCATCCGATATAGAAACGATGCATGTGGTCTCTCATGTTATTGTTATGCTTTTTCTTGTTAGTTGTTTTCCTACTCTGTGATGCCATTTTAACTTATGTGTATACCTTGGCAGCCTCGAGTAGATTTTGATGACAAGGGTAGCTGGGAGTACCTTTTCAAGATCTACTGGATATACTTGAAGGAGAAACTCACTCTAACTTTAGATGAGCTTATTCAAGCTAAAAATCCCTGGAAAGCAGCCCATGCTGTGGCTTTTAGAAAATCTTTGAATGCGCATTATGGTGTTAATGATGGCAAAGGTTCTATTTTCAACAGCCATGTTGGACACCTGGAGTCAAATGATTCCAAAAGGAGGACAACAGAACAGCCAAAGTTACCCAGCAATGGGGATTCTCTAACCACAGCAACAGAACAGCGAAAGTTACCCAGCAACAAGGATTCTCTAACCACAGCAACAGAACAGCGAAAGTTACCTAGCAATGGGGATTCTCTAACCACAGGTAACTCAAGTTGTGACGAAGGTACAACTTCAAATGAACCCACAGAGTGGGCATCTAAGGACCTCTTGGAGTTTGTTGCACACATGAAGGATGGTGATAAATCCGTGTTATCTCAGTTTGATGTACAGAGTCTTTTGCTAGACTATATAAAGAGAAACAATCTTCGGGATCCACGTAAGAAAAGCCAAATCATTTGTGATTTTAGGCTTAAAAATCTGTTTGGGAAGCCACGCGTGGCTCACTTTGAAATGTTAAAGCTTGTTGAATTTCACTTTCATATAAAAGAGGATTGCAGAAAAGATGTTTTTCAAGGCAACATTATTGATGCTGTTCTGAGCCAGCAGGTGGAGGTTGGTGGGAACAATGAAAACCTGCTGATGATGGCTAAAGATAAGAAGCGTAAAATTCGCACAAAGGGTGAAGGGAGAGGGCCACAAATAAATCTGGATGAATATGCTGCAATTAATGTTCACAACATTAACTTGATTTATTTGCGTCGTAATTTGATGGAAAGTTTGTTTGTGGATTCTGAGAAATTCCACGAAAAGGTGGTTGGCTCCATTGTGCGAATAAGAATTTCCAACAGCGATCAGAAGCAAGATATGTATAGGCTCGTCCAAGTTGTAGGTATACATTGATAATGTAATCTTTATCTCGATTGTAAATAGTATATAATCTGCTCTTTAGGAAAAAGAAAGGTTAATTATATTGACATCTGATAATCTACAATGTGGATATTTGTCTCTTAGGTACGAGTAAGGCTGCTGTACCTTATAAAATCGGGGAAAAGACAGCAGACGTCGTGCTGGAAATATTAAACTTGGACAAGAAAGAGACCATACCCATTGATGTGATTTCAAACCAAGCGCTCTCTGAGGTGAGTAAACATGATAATTGACCTCATACTCCTTAATTTTCATCTTTTTGACACCTACCGACAATTAAATAAACCATTTCTTCTATTTTTAGATTTTTCTGGAGGATTTTGACCCTTGTATAAACTCATTTATATAGTCCTATCACATATTTAGTTTCCTTTTGTGCATCTTTTGGTTTAGCACTGTATGAGTATTTTACAGTTTGGTACTCTACTAACTGGAAGAAGTTTTGTAGAATGCTGGGCATATTTTTGTGTTATGATGCCTACTATTGACATAATTCTATGGCCACACCACAGTCTAAAGGGTTTGTCTGGGTCTAATTATGTGGCAATATCCTCTGTGGCAATCCTTATTGGCGGATACTTGAGCTCACCAACAGATAGCGGAAAGCATCCCTTAGCGGAAAAGAGTGATGGTTGCCTTTTGGGATGGATCATGGATGTATAGTTGGGAAATTAGACCATACTGTATCTCAAAAAGAAGAAAAGAAGAATACTGCACGTCTGATTAGGTTCTTCTGCAAAAGAGAGAGAGAGAGAGAGAGAGAGAGAGAGAGAGAGAGAGAGAGAGAGAGAGAGAGAGAGAGAGAGAGAGAGAGAGAGAGAGAGATGGATTACATTAGGTCTACCTGCAGTGAATTGGACATATAAACCTAGACTCTGTTCAATTGTTTTATTTTGGAGATTCATTACGCAACTCTCTGCTTTTGTACATGAATACTTGGTATTTGTCCTGAGATATCATCTTTTTATCTGTTTTGTTGTGTTGTAATCTTTCAGGATGAATGCAGACGTTTACGTCAAAGTATTAAATGTGGGCTTGTTAAACGGTTGACCGTAGTAAGTATAGATCTTTATGCTAGTTGTGCTTGTTCATCAAAACATGTATGTAAGTATTCTTGCTAAGGATATCCATGCATGGTTCTAGGGCCAGATACAGGAGAAAGCAGTGGCACTTCAGGAAGTTAGACTGGACGATGTAAGTTTTTTAGCTTTGGATTATAATGCACAGGAACCAGATATTGATGCTCTCTCTCTCTCTCTCTCTCTCTCTCTCTCTCTCTCTCTCTCTCTCTCGTGTGTAATCTTGTGTAGTCGATCTATTGTCATGGTTACTGCATGTTGGTATGCTTGATTTCCAAATTCGTTCTGCTGCTTTGATGATCCTCTCACTGCTTTCTTTTTCTTGTCTTATCTTTTTCCTCTCTTACTTTATTTACCAGTCACTGGAAACAGAGGTGTTACGGCTGAATCATCTTCGGGATCGAGCGAGTGAAAAGGGGCATAAAAGAGGATATCCTTCGTTTATGGAGTGTGCTTTGAAAATTTCATTGATTATATCACAATATATAATGTTATATATGTGGTAGAAAGATTTTTGCGTCAATTTGAACTATTGTTAATCAGATTGAAGTACTTGTTTTACCTGTATTAATATGGCCGGTAGAACTTTGAAGTAATGGCCAAAGCAAAGAGAACGCAAGAAGCAAAGAAAAGGAAGGAAGGAAGGAAGGTTTGAAGGTTTTTGTCTCTGTCTGGAAAGTAGAATTGAGGGAGTGTGAAGATATGAGTCCATGTGACTTCATAAACTTGGCCACCGATGTGTTGAGCCTAGCTTTGGGGTGTTTGGCATTGGCTCAGTCATTTGAAAATCTGTGTGGGGGCTAGGCTAGTTTGCATGGCAAGCTATGCAGCGCAACCATGAATGGTCATGAGGTCAGCGGCCGAACTTGGCTTGGCTTATTAAGTCTGAAATTGCTGTACAAATGTAATCAGGAGTTGTTGATACCAGCTTGTCAGAGTTAAACTGTTTAATGAATAGCCCAGAAGTTTAGAAAAGCCCAAACATTTTTTTTTTGCTAATGCTTGGAATACAAAGCAGCTGAGGATAGGACTGTTCTGGCTCGGTTCTGTTATTAAACGAGCAATTAGATGAAGCTTGGGTTCATCTAATTAATAATCCCGCGAGCCTAAGCTTGGATCATCCTAATTTTGCTTACTGAACTTAGTAATAGATGGCTTTCACCTATGTGTACTGTTACCAATATGGGTCAAATGTCTAATGCACTAACTAAGGCAGATTTTGATCCAAGAAACTTTAAGGTTGCATTTATGCACAGTTTAATTAGCATAGCTGGAGCACTTTCAGTGGGATGAGCATAATGAACATACAGGTAGCCATAATATCAGGTATGTGGTGTTTTTGTTTCCATTAAAGTTTGATGACTGCAGTGTTTGTGAGATTCTTACACGGAACTCTTCCAAGGTAGTGGGCAAAGTTAATAAAGATTTCTAGAACACTCTGTGGCCCATCTTTGAAAATGTCAAGGTAGTGGGGAAAAACGATTAACGCAAACATGTTGCAGCTCTAGTTTTGGAAATAGAGCTCAGCTTGTACCCATCATGCCTAAAGCTTGAGAACCCAGTATGAGACAAAACTTGCAGGGCTGTTGCTTGTTGATGGTCTGGCTGACATGTGAAGCCATTTCTTAGTATCTCACGAAAGTAAATATAAATCAGAATGACTGAATCATTGTTTTCATAAAATAAACTGGGTTAAGTGGTTAACTGGTAATGGCAATCGAGTTGAATGGGGGTTGGTAGGTTTAGGCAGCTACATTAAGAGAAACCTGTCTGTAATGGATAGATGGAAGTCTTGGAAGTTAAGTTTAGGTCTGATTGTAAGTTATTCCATACTTGCTTTCTTTTCTTTCCAGCACATAGTTATAATATCAAGCTGCAAATGGAATGATATATCTACATTCTTCTTAATAGTTCCGTATTTGATAAACAGGAAGGAAGTTAGTCTCTCTCTCTCTCTCAGTTTTGATACTAGGAATAAAACTGTCATATTTATCAAGGATTCCTTGACAAAAATTTCACGCTCCGGGAATGTATAGAGAAATTAGAGCTTCTGAAGACACCCGAGGAACGTCAGCGCAGGCTGGATCAGATTCCTGAGGTACATGCCGATCCTAATATGGATCCGAATTGCGATTCCGATGAAGATGCTGGAGAAGTTGACAATAAGAAACAAGGTCCCTTGCATTGCCTAGTGAATATGGAACTTGATGTTTATAACCATTTATTTCATTTGTCTTCCTTCATGCAGATATGTCTCTCTCATATTTACTCTTGCTGATGATGTCTACAGGTGAACTTGTTAAACCAAGGTATTCTGGGTTCGGTAGAAAAAGGAGGGAGCCAATCTCTGCACAGAATGGTGATTGTCAAAATAGTTCTGGGACTAGGGTGTGGAAAGGGTTAAATACCTGTGGGCAAAGTAGAAGCTTGCCCACTAAATTTTACTTGGAAAAAGAACCTTCTAGCAGAGTTGTAAGGGATTCCTGTTGCGAGGGAAAGGATTCATGTGGATCAAATAGTTCAAAGAAACCAGATAACCGGATTGACTCTTCTGGTTCTGTGGTGGGTGGTTGGAACAATCAAGCTGTGCTGAGGTCTGGATCTACTTCTGGGCGTGCGCCAGAAACTTCAGTTTCATCTCTCTCTACTGGGAGTGCACCATCTGCGACTAATAGTGAAACAGAGAAAGTGTGGCACTACCGGGACCCAAATGGAAAAATTCAAGGACCATTTTGTATGGTGCAGCTGCGCAAGTGGAGTACAACTGGATATTTCCCACCTGAAATGAGGATATGGAGTACAGACAATAAAGAAGTTGACTCTTCTCTCTTGACTGATGTATTGAATGGGAAGTTCCATAAAGTCTTTCCGTTGCAGTCCAACATCTCTTTACCATCTCAGGGAGTTATTGCCTCTGGTAGTATATTAGATTGCTGCGATGATAGGATCAGCTGCACTATGAATACAACTGGCATAAATGGTAAACAGAGTGACCGGGGTTGCAACTCTATTAAGGTACTGGGCCCTTCTAAATGTACCAATGAATCCGTGAAAGGTGATGGCTGGGGCTCTCAATCCTCCAACTGGACAGCACCTGTTAGTCACACTGGAAGTTCTTCTCAGTTTTCGGACTTGCTCAAGTTTAACAACTTGTATTCTCACAATCCCCAAGTGAATTGTCCATTGTCATCATCCAAATTCATTGAGCAGAAGAATCGAACTTCTGTACATCCAGGGAAGATACACGAGGGAAAAATAGGGAAAAGTTGGACTTCACATGAAAACACAACATTTCAGACTAGTGGTGAACAAAGTCACGAGAACCAGATAGTCAGGGCTATCCAGGACAATGGTGATTCTGACTCCAGTTTTGCTTCTGTGGCTGGTTCATCTGATTCATCAGGACCAAAAACTGAAATTGATATCCCAAATCTGCCCAGTCCAACACCAAAGACTAGCAACGAGAACTTAGGTCAGCCTGTTCAAGCCCAGCCTTCTGTGCCCTTAAGTCTCCCTCTTCAAGATTCTGTTTTGCATAAACTACCAAGTCCCACAACAGAGCTGAGCTATGGTGACGAGAAAGCTGATTCAAGTATCCAAAATCTGCCAAGTCCCCAGCTGATGCCAATTGATGGGAACAAGAAAATGGAGGCTGCTGAAGATAAACTGCCAGATTCCTCAAAATTTCCTGTTCAAGATTCTGGCTCCAGCTGGAGCACTGCCTCTAGTCTGGTGGTGGGTGGTGAGAGACAGGGTCGTGAAATAGCTGATGACTGGGGTGGATGTTCCCCTACCCGCACAAAACCTTCTGTTGAGGAAGGGGATTCAGGCGTTGGATCTGTGACTTCGTTGAAACCACTTGAATTGGCCAATGATCACGCAGCTACTCCAACTTCTAAGTGTGACCAACTTACTCCTCCTTCCCCATCACATCCTACATGCAATGAATCCTCATGGCGGCTGGAGCCAATTGAGTTTAGCACTTTGGATGAAGAATCGGTCTCAGATCTATTGGCTGAAGTTGATGCAATGGAGTCTCAATGCGGCTTGGCTTCCCCTACTTCGGTGATGTACTCTGGTGATGAATTGTTTCAGGATGCTAATAATGATTGTTTTACTTCCATCAGTGTATTGAGCCATCCATTCGATTCAGGCAAAAGTGACGCTATGAGCTCCACTGGAGATATAACTCTACCTCATCAAACTACAATGACAGATGAACCACTTGGTGTGTCTCAGGCTCATGTTCTTGATATTGTAAAAAGGTCTAGTGTGATATCCTCTAAAAGCTTTGAAGCGGATGTAGAAATGCAGCCCATTGATATTTCAGTTAGTAAAGCTGAAGCTGGTCCAAGCAACCAAACAGACACTTCTCAGACAGCAGAGCAGAAACCCATGAACACTAGCTGGGGAACAATGCAGGGAAATATGAACTTGGGTTTGGAAGGAATGAATAACGTGGGATGGGTAGGTCTGGAGACAACACAGGGAAATGAAAACATGAACTGGAGCACTTCAGCTGGATTAATGGGGTCTGAGAGCTTCTCTGTATATGGTGGGGAGAGATTTTTAGGTCCAAGAGACTGGGAGTCATCATGGAGTAGGCAATTAACAAATGGTGATGGAGGCAGTGGAGGAAGTTACTATAGGACTCCTCCCAAAGGGGAGCGAGTTTGTAAAGTTTACGAGAGCGGAAATTGCAAGAACGGAGCATTTTGTGACTACTTCCACCCATGATGATTGATGAGTTTCCTGGCCATCCGGTGCATTAGAGTTATTCTAAAATCAATTCTTTTGTAGAACAAGCTTCATCTACATAATGCTGAGAGGAAATGTAATTGATAATTACACAGTTACAATGGCATAATACCATTTTTTTCTTCAGGTAGCTTCGTTGTTTTGCAGAACTTTTCACGGGTAGAGATCGACCTTGTGGGTGTTTTGCCTACAAGATAGTGTAGATATTTTGTTCTTAGTTGTCAAATAAGACCTAGTCATATGGTTTCAATGTCTTGCAACTGGATTACTGGCTATGCAGTTCTGAAAATACTGATCGACTTCGCTTTATTGGCTATCGATTTGTTGATGAACAGGCTATATGGCCTTCTTCTGCTTGTATTTGCCTTCAACTTCTTTGGTGGATTCTGTGAACCGTATGAAAAAGGAAAAGATAGAAATGAAAACGCAGCGAGCGAAACCAAATCGGATTCTTTGAATGGCTGAGTTGGAAAAAATCTACTGTAATAGGGAAAGAACAAAATTTCGTGTTTCAACTGATGTTTTTTTCTTCCAAATTGCTTTCATCCCCTAAGCATTCGAGTAACTTGAATAACTATAACGCCCCGTTTGTTAAGGTAAAAATTATGGAACAGATAAGGTAGACATATTAAGAGGGGTATAGTAGATTTATTACAGATGGGATAAGTAGTTATAAATGGTTTGTTTAAGTATTTTTTGAGGAAGGAGAAAATGATAGATATGAGTACGTGGATAGCATTATCATAATTAATAATGATATTTGCGTAAATAGAAGGAAATATGAAAGGGGAGAAAGTATGAATAGAGAGAGGGGTGTTTTAAGTTTTATCCCTTTCTAAGCGGATAAAGTTTGGACCTTAGATATTATATTCAGAGTCTAAAATTGCTAACAAATTCCAAATATGACAACTCAAATTGTCATATGTGGGGTTCAAATTTTATACTACTCAGTTTCACCTCTAACAAGGCCTAAGGGTAAGTAAGTTATGGTAGATTGTCAAGTCTATGGGTCCTTGTCGGCTTCTTTCAACCAAGTACTGACAATAATATCTCTCGCCTTGAAGCCAATGAGAATAAAGTGAGAGATCTTCAGAGTTTTATTTGTAATTGATAGGCTTTTCATCACACCTTGTTCACGATTCACAAATTCAATTATTAACGTATAAAATTACCATATAAAATTGAATAACGGAACTATGCCTCAATGGTTCTTAAAACTCAAAACCTTAAACCTTAGTAACTAAAAACAATTTGCTAGATAAATAATAAAACTTTTGCAGTCATTGCGCGTCTCATAATTGTTCAATAATAAATATTAAAAAAGTTTGTATACATAGACTATTTGAATATATTTGGACAGGATCCCACGCAGGAATGAAACTAGAGAGGAGCTAGTAGGGGCGACCGTCCCTGAAAAAAAAAAATCATCTATTAAAATTTTCTATATGTATAAGCTTGCTCTTATTAAATATTTAAGAAATAATATTTTTGATTTCAAATACATATTCGCTCATACGTAGTGAAATTCTTGACTCCGTCCATAATTTCATGTACATCCAATGATTTCGTATACATCTGTATTTTTAACATTACTTCCGAATATTTACTTTATTAAAATTTTTGTTTTGAGTATGTTAACAAACAGTGTGAAAAATGATAAGGACAAATTGCCCTCTTTTTTTTTTGAACATTTTTGGCCATCGTTTTGAGTCGTTTATATAGGAAATGTTTTCATCCAAAATAAACCGACTGTCGAACGAAGTGTATCTCCAACTGAGAGAGATGTTTAGCTTGATTCCTAAGACCTGACAATATCAAAATTGAGAGATAAGAGAGAAGAGAAAGAGCAATGGAGGAGGAGGGAAAGGGAGGAGATGGATATAAAGAGAGCCCTAACGAGAAGAACCAGGTCAAAGAAAATCCGAAGAAGGCCAAGTCATGCAAAGGGTGTCTCTATTACTCATCTATCCTCAAATCCAATTCTCGCAGCCCTCTCTGCGTTGGAATCACTAGTTCTCTTCCCCAAGGTAATTAGTCTTCCTTCCTCATGCTATAAAATCGGCTATGTTTGCAAACGGATGACACTTTTTGCACAGATGGTTCAACTTTTTAATCTGGAATTTTAGAGGCTACTCGAAGATTCAGTTTCCAATTGTTAGGATTGGTTACAACTAAAGGGACTTGCCATGTAAATTAAGCATTCCTTTCTAGAAAGATCCCATTTTCTGGGGTGCATACTGGTTTATCTGTTTAATCTTGAATCATTTTGGTTTATCAAAAAACAGATTTTACGGATTATGTTCATTACGAAGTTAATTGCCAGCTTAATGTTTCATGCCATCCTTCATCTTTCTTTGCTTACTCCTTAGGCTTCAGTGCGATTGACCAACTGTTGGATCCTGCACTTCATCTCTGAGTTGATCTTCTTCGCATGTTGTTCTATTTCTTCATGGCCCTGTTTTGATCCCACTTGATTGTTTCCTGTAAAAATTTACTGCATTTTTCTAGAATAGTGTGTTGAGTTCAATTGAAAGAGGGGTTGTGTGGTTGATCTAGAAATGTTCCACTTTTGTCTTTGAATTGAAGTGGAACTTTCTGAAACATATCGATAAGCTAGATCCATGCTGCGAGTTGTTTCATATTATAAATAAACACGAACAATCAAGAAATCTGAGGTTTTAATAGCAAAGAACCTTTCAAAAGTTTCTCGCTTGTTGGGTAATAGTAGGGATATTTTCTTGATGTAGTGTCTCTTCTAGATGAATTTGTAACTCTATGTGTAGCCTGGAGTTGGATGTCTTGTTGTACACAATGGCCATGTTTGGTTTGGGGGGGAGGATTAGGGAGGAGGGGACAAGTAATACTGCTGAAGCCATATATATATATATATTTGTATGATATGATATTGGTTGGGTTTATATAGTCCATGGAAGTGGCATTACTACATATTTGGTTACCGGATTTGGTAAAGAACTAGATTTGATTTCGGGTCCATTTTTTACCATGGATGATTGGGGAGGCAAGACAATTGGGTTGGGGGGAAAAGTTACCTCATGAAAATGAGTATTTGTTGTGCAGTCAATTAACTAGTCTGCTCCGTCTGGCATCTGGCGAAAAAAAACACATACTTGATGCTATTGACACAAGGCCCCGTAAGTTTTTAGTTTGGATTCAACTCCAATACCTTGAAGCAGACTTGCTTAGCGGGTGTTATGGCTTGTTCCAGCTTGTAGCAGTGACAGGGAGAATATTGGAACTGAAGTGGATACATATGTATAGGTATATATAAGAAAATCTATAGCGGGATTGTGATAGCTTCACGCTAAATACGTACATTTATTCAAGGGTGATCTTTCTCTTTCTCTAAAACTCTCCAAGCCATTTTGATGACATCGATTCTTTTCCCGTTAAACAACCACATAAAAAAAAGAGCAATCGGTTCCCACTATCAACAATTCTCAGTCTTCGAGTAGATTATCAACCATGAGAATGTGTCAGTGACTACCAATAACATAACTGGCTCCAGAGTCCAGAGTTGCTAAATAGAGTGCCGTTGGGGAAGCCCAGGAAGCGGCTGCTTCGGGGCCCTAGGTTCCAGCATAAAATTAGTCCCACCAAGTCTTGGTTAAGCTGTATGTTGGCCTGAAAAAAAACTCAAGCAACATAAAGCAATCATGTTTTGCATTTTGGGCACTAAAGTTTTTGGAGCACGTTTTTCTCACATTACAAACCTTGGCTATACAGTCCGGTATTGGAGATATGTTTTCTGCTTGATGTTTTTTACGACAACCACAGATGAATACTGATCTTCATGTTTGATATTTAGTACCACACTACATAGTTGGAGAATCTGAGGTTGAAGCCTCCAGAGAGGGTAGAAGCCTTGCAGATTTCAAGTATGCTTGTGTTGGTTACTCTGTGTATTCAGATGGAAGAGGCAGTTCAGTGGACGCACAAGAGACGCAAGCAGAATTGCCACTCTGTGTTGGCCTTGAGGTTCTAAACTCAGCATTTTGTCTTTTTTCCCTATATTTTTCTGGTTCGATCATTTTGTATTGCAATGATATCTTATACTTTCAATGTTATTATGTTATCCACACCCTTTTTCTCATCTCTATTATTTTTTATTCATATTGTTATTAGAGATGCAAATGATGTTTCTTGATCATCATGAATTTATTAAATTTGCGTATCTTAAATATTACAATATTTTTTTATTTTAAATTGCTAACAATGAATCCGTGCTATGTAAGCAAAATGGTTTAAGAAGATATTCTTCACCAAAAAATGTTGGCATTTTATATTTTTCCATACAACTATATGGATGAATTAGATTTAGGATGCTCTTCCTGTAGGGGTGATAGCCACTTATGATCTTCTTTTAATGGGTGTCGGTGCTGAGAATATCTCTTTATGGCCATCTGAAGAGATAGGTAGACTCCCTTATGGTAGGAGCTCAGGTAGCAGTTTTTCATTTGATAGATTCTAAAATTGGATTGGGAGTTTCAAAGCTAAATATATCACAATGTTTTGCTTTCTATAATGGTATAAATTAGCTTTGACTTTGTGTGTGTGTGTGTAAATGGAGGGTATTATTGATGGTATATGATTTATGTGCTCATAATCTATCTCCACCAAGTGAGAAGTTGTCACGTCTCGTAATCGAAATGTCTGTTCTGTACCTTGGTTATTATTCCCTGAAATGCTATCTCACTGGCATAATGAACACTTCGTGCAGGTTTTGGTAGACAAAAAGGTCAATACTGGGGTTGATCCTGTTCCAGCTGGTGTTCATGACAAAGGAGGTAGCATATCAATGCTTACAATTGCGACTTAGTTTGATGGTGATATTTGCTAAAAATTATAAATCTATTGTTTGGTCAATGCATAACAAGCTATTCTCACGGCCTTGGAAACTCCCAACCTAGCTGTGCCGCGTTACGGTCATCAAGTAAGCTATAATTTGCAAGATGGAAGAGAGCTTGGAAGTAGAGAGTCTAAAAGTAACTCTAGCCGTAGCTTCAAAACCTTGCGCTTCTCATATCCCATATGAACGCTAATAACATATCAAATCTCCACTAAGCTCTGGCACATAAGCGGGTGTATTCATTTGTTTCTTTAAATTTGGATCAAGCTTTAAGATGTGGCTTACTTGAGGTGCGGTAGGTGATTTGCAAGAGGCATATTACAAGCCTACTCATCAGCATTTGTTGTATCCTTGGCTTTTTGCCTTGTCATGTCTTATCTTGTGTTATTTCTTTCGATTTTCAACCATTTGTTTCCGTGATTCTAATATCAAATGGAATTCTCCATTTAATGACAATTTTTGTTTTTTGATGATTTGGATTCTTTTGGTATGTTGTGTGGCTTGTATTTCGTTGTTTACAGTTAGACTAATACGTGGTGTTTCTTCCTAGAAGATTCTCATGGATTTCCACCCCCTCGAACACATAAACCTGCTCATTCTGCAGGGGAGGAGTTCTTGAGCAGGCAAGCTTATGATTTGTTATCTTTTCAATCAGTTGGAAGTCATGTTTCTCCCTACTTGCCGTTGTGCGGTTAATTCTGCAAGGCTTATTATTTTATTTTGTGCAGATTTTCTAGAAATGCAAACGTGGTTGCAACGGGGGTAGCCAAGAACCTGCGTAAAGTGGGCAATCAAATTAAAGATCGTCTTGATGACATTTTATATCCATACCGAAGACGCCCGAAGTAAGATTGCTAGCATCAAATGGCACAAGACCATGAACAAGTTAAGGACGAAGCAAGACATACATTTGTTGTCGAGAAAGATCACAAAACCACCTCCCTTTCTCCGTTCAGTTTCAGCCCTCAAAAGTTTTTTCCCAATTGGAAACGGTAGAAGGGGACATTTTTAATTTTCTGTTCGAGAATTGTGCAAGGATGTTTAAGTGAGATCTATGTTGTTGGGTATTAGTGTTGGCATCTGAATGCCTGATAGCCTTTTTCTTCTGTGTAGGACTACAATTTATGATTTTGTTTTTGTAGCCACAAGATGGTTCAAGGTGGAAAGTTATTGTATACATAAAGCTGAAGGAAAAGATGATCTTGAGTGCGTTTTGGTGATGCTGAAGGTATGAATGTTTGAAGTTGGTGACATGTTTGCTCGTTTTATCATTAATCCAGAAGTCTTATCAATTTTTTGGAGTTGGTAACGGTCCCTTTCTTGATGCTGGTAATTAGCACATCTTGAAAGTGAGAGTTTTTTTCATTCTTTTGATTTATTTCTGTGTCAAGGATGTTCCAAAAGTGATATCAATCACTATACTCTACACAACTAGATTTATTAGAAGAAAAATGTACTGTTTGTGAATGAAGCAAACACATGAATTTCTTTCAAAAAAGTCTAGGAACACAAATTATTCGTTGGATGTATGTACAATTCATCTGATTATAGAAGACTCAAAATGCGTCAGATAGTTCCAGATACATTTATGTTGAGATGTGCACAATAAGAGTGATAACGAGGCACCATTACGGTTTAGCAATGTTCCTTTAATCTCCCCTATCATCAACGTAACCAGTTTTGTGCCACATAAACATTGTGCAAATTCCGAACTACTGAAGTCACTTTTTTTCAAAAGCAAACGAAATTATTATGGAACTGGATCTACTCGCTGATGCTCAATTCATTTCCAAGAAGAAGCAAATTAACATTTTTTAGCAAGGGTGGGTTGAAAAGATGAAGAAGAAGAAAACGTATACCAACAAATGCATCTGCAGATTCTGGTTAGGCTGTGATATTCTATGGAAGCGCATGATAGTTATTAATATAATGAACCTGAAGGACTCAGCAAGCCCGTCTAGCTCAGTTGGTAGAGCGCAAGGCTCTTAACCTTGTGGTCGTGGGTTCGAGCCCCACGGTGGGCGACTAATTTCATTTTTTTTTTTTTTTGGCTTTTTTAGCACGTTTCCGACGTGGGAGAAGGAGACAGGAGAGACGAAGGTCCAAATCGACAAAACTGCGAAAACGCAGGAAAATGAGAAGAGAGTTGTCCACGATTCCCGAGGAGGAAGGGGAGACTCACATTGGGATTGGGAGCTTGCTTATCTTTCTGTTATGAAATTCAACGCTGCAAACCTAAGTTCATTATCCATAAAAATCCCCACAAAAAATCCAGCTCTTTGAGTCATATCTGGTTCCTTTTACTGAAAGGGAGTACTGTTTATGAAAGACGACTGATTGGATTTGGGTGTTGAATTCGGGAAATGGCCGCTTATTATGCGGCCTGGATGCGGGCACGGAACAATTCGGGTAAAATCAGCTTGGCTCAAGCTGCATCCAAGTTGCTCGAGACTTCTTCCCCTTCCTCTTCATTCTCTCCATGCAGCAGCAGACACATTTCTCAGCTCATCCAATCCACCGGAAAGCGCCTTTTCCTTGTCGACACCTTAGCACTTGTATCGTACTCCTCTCTCTCTCTCTCTCTCTCTACACACACACACACAGAGACAGAGATAGATATGTACGCGAATATAGAGGTCTTGGTTGATTGCAGTTTTAATTTGATTTTTCCATTTTTGGTGTTCAATTATTAAGAAAAACATGGAAGTGTCTGAAGCATTTGGTGTCCGACCGATTTGTTTCCTCATATTTGACGAGTTTGCGGAAAAATCCAAAATTGTTGGGGAATGTGAAGAAAGCGTTTGACTTTTTGTGCAGGTTAGGAAATTGGAGGCACAAGGTGTGCCTCCGAAGCATGCCGAAGCCATAACCAGTGCCATCACCGAAGTTTTGAACGACAGCTTGGAAAGTGTTGCTCATTCCTTCGTCTCCAAGTCTGAAACGCAGAAAGTACGCTTTCTTGTTGTCCATATGCCCGTGTTTTGCGATCTGGAACGTAGAACTTGTGCTTGTCATTGTGAACTGCCATTCTGATTGCTCTGTTTTCTGTCATCTTTAGATTGAGATGATTCAGGACTCCAATTTTTCCAAATTCAAGGCCAAAGTTCAAAGCTCACAGGTAGTATAAACTCTTCCAATCTTATTTGCTTGTGGAATCTCTATTGTTTGATGATTTGCCTGTCATCTTTTTACAGAATGACTATCATGCATTGCTAATGTATCCATTGATAATAGCATCTCTGCATTCGTCCAGACAAAGGACTAATTCAAAAAGTTTTATAAGGCAAACTAGGTAAAAATCGAGAAAAAATGACCAAAATAATAGTGGCGCTAATGCCCAATAATTTAAGGCAAAGGTTAATTTTTGGCTTAGTATAAAGTTACATGTTACAAAGCATTGCAAGGACGCATGCTATTATGCTAAATTATAAAGAATTTTGCTTTCATAATTTCAAGGACAATATGTACTTTGATTTTATAGTGTAATAGTTGCAAGGAAGAAACTTGAAGGTTCCAAATTCGTACATAACAATTTCTAGCAACTCATGATGGTTCATTTGACTCATTTCCTCTTGATTTTGAAGAGCTAGACTTGCTAATAAGTGACTGCAAATAGTGATTGTGTGCATATTTTGCTTGTATCATCCATAACGGTCTGTTATCATAGTTATGTAACAGCCAGCACCATTACATATCACTGTTACGTAAACGATTTTCATTCACACCACAATATCTGTCATAGGAGGACTTGGTGCCTATCGATACTATTACTGTTGTGTATCAATGATATGTCAAAATGTTGTCCTCCAAATGACACAATGGTGCTATCATGTGCCTGGTGCGTACCTTAGATTTGAAGGCTTCAGTTTGGTGCGCAAATCTTCCACTGTAGTCGGTCCAAATGAAACAATGGTACTAGCATGTTCCTGGACATGTATTTGAAGGCTCACTTTGGTCACCTCATGTCCTAGATTCCATCAAAACTAATCTCAAACCTTCTTGTATTTTCAAATTTAAAACAAATTGAAACAGAAGAAGATGCAAATGACACTGCCGACAGGTCGTTTGAAGAAGCTTTCAAAATTTAGATCTAAAATAGCGGACAACTACTGACCTTTTTGACACACCTGTTAGAAAACATATTGTCACGTTATATAACCATGAGGTATAATTGGAGAAAATATCGCTATATTCCTTCCAAAAAGACACGGGGCTACATAACTAAGTACATACAACAGTAGGTTTTTATTTGCATCAGACCTAGAGCCTGTATCATCATCAAACAATGGTAGTCATTTGGCGACACGTGCTGGTATAAATTGGTTGTTGGGATATTTAGGCATTTTCACATGGAGTTGAAATGCTAAAAGCTGACTATATCGTATCCATCAATGGTTTTGCCCAAATCTGATTTCATTCTTGTTGTCTGTTCTATACTAGTGAACACAAATTTATACTTCACTTGGGAATTTGATGGAAAGGATAAATCGATTCTCCCATGGCCAATCTGTTTGTCCAATATGGAACATCCAGCTTTTTCAGGAGGATAAACAGTTTTGGGTTTGCACCCAACTATAGTAACACGAATGGCGAAACCATTCCTCTGTAATTAGTCTGGTAAATCATTCCTTGAAGATGTAGTTTGTTTTCTTAGCTTTATGGAACCTACTTTTGATGAGAAATACACGTTCATTTCATAGAAAACTGTAGCATCTGACCACTGACCAGTGGTGTTGTCTTGTTACTTCAATGATTGGAATAAGTTACAGAAGTTGACACGAGACATAGGATGATTTGGGTTTCATTTTAAAGGCCTATTGATATACCCCGAAAAGGTTGACAGAACAAGCAAGGAACTTGATATTGATAACCATTTTGTTTAGTCATTTATTTGATCCATGATGCAGGAAAACCATTTTTCTCTGTTGCAACACGAGACTGTAAAACTTCGGAGTGATATAGAAAATATGCGTAGCGAAGTGAGGTTTGTTTATAGCCATGAAAACTATTTTGAATGCTTCATATAGGATTTCACCTACATTTATTGTGGGCTTCAATTTTCAAACCAGACTGATTCATTTTTGGCACAGTTACGAAATTGACAAAGTCACTGCGGGGCAGCTTTTGGATTTGAATCTTGAAAGGGGGTAGGTGAATATGTTTCTTGTTCTCTGAGCATAACACGACTGCCCATTGGTGGTTAATATATCTCACACTATTTAAGCATACCGAGGATATTAATATCACTGTTTGTTGGATGATGTCATGTTCAGGAGGATACAGGATGAGCTAACGAACCAGAATCAACAAACTACTAACCTCACTAACAAACTTGATAGGGTGAGCGTGGTTGTAGTATTGGTTCTCAGGTGGTGCCTTTTTACCTTTATTTATTTGGAACATCTCCTCTCATCTGGTCTTAATCTCCAGGAAATTCACGAGTTAAGGGCCCATTTGGAAGCAGCAAAATATGAGGTCATAAAGTACTGCATCGGTACACTTGTTTCTATCTCCACCGTTGGTCTTGCCATAGTTCGTATCTTGATGTAAGCTTTCTTGTGTTGCCAACTAAATAGTGACATAACTCAAATGAAACCCAGGGGATACAAGAAAAAGAGAAGGGGAATAATGAACTGTGTTGTGTGTATATTGCTTTCATGTTAGTAGTGACTGGTTGAAGGAAAAAGATAGGCAATTGAATCCAACTGTAAATGAATGATATGTCACTGTTTTCTTTTTCTTTCTCTTCTTCTTGTTTTTATGGCGCACTTATTTCGTTCAATTCCGTGATGATAAATTCCATTGAGATCTATTGTTGCCTTGTTAGTAGTCGTGTGCGTTGGAAACCGAATGTAAATTCAAGATTTCACTGAGGGAAGTTGAGCATAGAAGGAGAATATCTCCTGAAAAGTCCCACCTTATTTATTCTGTCGAAGCCTGCCCTTGTATTTCCATGTTGGATCAGTCTGTAGCCGAGCATCTGTGAAGGATGATGGATAAAATCTTGGTAAAATATGGTACTGAGGGATTGCTATATTTTATGGTCTTCCAGTGGGCTCAATTCCAAATTAATAATCATATCTTTTACCAAATATATATGTCTATTAATTCAAATATTTAGTACCCAAATAATTATATTTGTAAATACATACCGTGTACACTTGTTCTACATATTAATGAAATGAAGCACTTCCTTCAATACGCATATTACATATATGTAACACTGGTTTCTCCGAAGTTCGATGAATCATATAATTTATATAATTTCGACAAATAAAAGCTCATTTAAATGGAAAACGATTAATCTCATATATTAAGGAATGGGGGAATCCCCCTCCCACCGGCAAGAACAAGTCTCTCGATTTCTGTCATGCTTGGAAGAATCACTTCCGCTTGGGCATGCAAGCCTATGGGTTAATTACCCGTTACAATACGATTATTTGAAACAATGCGAGAGTTAGGCGCTTTACCGTAACTAAGAACCTTTCTGAACTGGATATATTGACACGTTTATTAACTTAAATTTTGATCCCGAAAACCTTATTGTTACTAAAGACCAAGACCCATCCAGTTATTAATGCCCTTGCCCTTTGGCAACAACCTTGCCGATCTCTGTGCATTAAAACTGAGGCTTCAGGAGAATCACTATGGGGACTTATTATATATATATCCTCACTGAAATAAGGAAAGGCTTATCCTATTCTTGGGGAAAAAAAAAACACATTGAGGGTTTGTTGTTAATGTCCCAAGTAATATTCTAGACTTGTTTAGATATTGTCTTAATACTTGTCGTCTTCTACCGTTGTGAGAGTGAGACTATGTAGAAGCTCTTGCGTCCACCAAAAAATTATCCTCTTATATCAGGGAACAAAATATACACAGAAAATTCTTTGAGACATGCGAGTTACGCGAAATTTTCTTCTAGAAAGTCCTTCTAACTTTTAACCAAAATATCCATTCTTTTTATGAGTCAAGGACCATTTAAAGAATGCATTCCCTCTTTGAGTGGAGAAGAGAAGAGCTTTGCATAGTGTACACTCTTGAGCCATGCGTTATGTGGCTTACTGTGCTATAACCTTTGGCTATTTGATCGATAATAAGACCAAATATGACTAGAGGTCTTAGAAATGATACACACAATGACCTTAATGCGATAACAACGTTTCACTTTGCAATTCCTAAGAAAACTTACTAAAATGACATGTTTTAGTGATAAGAAAATCATTTTGGTACTTGGGAATTCCGCTTGACCCCCTAAGATGATATTGAGGCTACACAAACAAGAGGGAGAGAGCCTAATATGGTGGTTGTATTAAGAGTAAGTCTGCACACAATCCTAAAACACAAATTTAGATACAGATGCGTTTAAAATTGTCTCATGTACATAAAGTGTATATTATTTTTAAAAAAAAACCTCACATGTATCAAGCGATTTTAAATATATCAATACTCGGATAGTGTGTTTAGACTTTTCCTGTTGTGTTAAACAGAGGTTACAAGTGTGTACTCAGAAGATTTTCTACGGGTCATTATGCGATTTCAAGGTGTTGCATGAACATATATATATAGGAGGGAAACCGATTTAGGAATTTGGAGCTTCTCTTGTTGACAAGAAACCACCCTACCCCACTCCACTCAGTCCTCCTCCTCCTCTCTCCCCAATAAATCAGTTGAAGAAAAAAGTGCAAGCGGATGAAAAAGGAATCACGCTCACTTCACCTAAAACCCATCTCTCTCTCTCTCTCTCTCTAAGATCTTATGCCTTTAACCTATGTTAATTACTGGAAGTACTATTTTTTTGATCAGTCAGTCAACAAGATAATAAACAATCTTAGAATTGTACCTTTGCCAATGTTTACAGTTTTCTCCGTATAATCAATGGAGTAATATTTATTGCCTTTTTGACAGGTTATAGGTAGTAGTGCATTTGTGGTTGAGAATATGACAATCAGATCCTGAAACCCCCAACTAAAATTGCTCACCCACAGGCATTTACATCACATCAAACATGAGCCCACTTTTGAAATTTGAGATTTTAACAAGTAGCAACCATCAATTATAATACCACTTCCGAAAAGGATGATATGCATAAGAGCATCTACAATCATAAATAGTCAAATTAACTTGTCATGAACAGTACAAATTTTTTATTTATATTAGTCACGTCTTTTTTTAATACTTTAACAATCTTATTTATTTTTACTTCTTTTTAATTAAAATAATATTTTATTCTCTTTTATACTTTTCAAATGTACTTTTTTAAACACGCATGTCTTTTAAACATCACCATTTTTTCGACACTTTGATTAAAATAGTAATTTTTTTTTCCTTTTTGCTCATGAATAGTAGAATGGTAAATATAATAGCAAAATTAGAATAAAGAGTGTTATATTGGAGGACCATTCTTTGATGCCCTTAAATTTTACTGATTTCCAGAAAGCCTCAGCCCTACTTAGTTGACTGCAGATTATACAAAGGCTTGAGAAATAAATAAAGTACTAGCGTGCGTCTTTTTCTTCTTTTATGACTTTCACTCATGAATTCCGGCCCAGAAAAAGTGACTCATCACCAAGGCTGCAAGATGCAAATCCACTTGATGCGGCATGCTCCTTAAATTTTACTGATTTCCAGAAAGCCTCAGCCCTAACTAGTTGACTGATTATACAAAGGCTTGAGAAATAAATAAAGTAGCCTCTTTTTCTTCTTTTATGACTTCCACTTACGAATATTAAGGTAGGCTTGGAGAGCAACTGCAGCTGCCTTTTATTTTATTATTATAAATCGCTGATGACTTGATTCCCCTTCCCTTAGATCTAGAGTCGCATTTCAGAGGTAGGCAGATGTGACATCAATAAAATATGAACAAAAAATGGATATTGGAATACTAGTAATAAATTAAAAAGGATGAAGCAAAACAGTTTTTTTTGTTTTGTTTTTGTTTTTGTTTTTGCTCTCAATTGAGATATACATAGTTTTTCTTTGGCACCCTTTATTCGTTTAGTATCACATAAATAGACAAAAAGAAAGATAAAGATTACAAACTCAAATCTCCACATTCAACCAAATGAAAAAGAGAAAATTCTGTCAATATATCCACAAAGAACAGAGAATTTCAAAACAAACCCCCCACCCACCCACCCACCACCACCACCTTCTTTTCTTTTTCCATGTCCTCGCACTTATTTTTTTGAGCACCCATGCATTGCCCGGATGTGGTGTATGTTTCTCTCGGGTCAATCTTAATTTTATCGGGGTCAATTCAATGGGCACAGCAGTCGGGGACTGGGCACGGCAACGAGTCGGGTTGCTCTCGGGGCGGTGAGTCCAAAGACGTCGCCCATGTCCATTTCGCTGGGCTTCATGCCGTCAGGCAACTCCCAGCTGAAGCAATGGAGGAGGTGAGCCACAGCCATCTCAAGGGAATACAGTCCAAGTTGCATGCCGGGGCATGACCTCCGTCCCGACCCGAACGGAATGAACTCGAAGTTGCTCCCTTTGAAGTCCGGCATGTTCTCGTTCAAGAATCGCGATGGCCTGAATGTCTCGGGGTCGGACCATGAGTTCGGGTCTCGCCCTATGGCCCAGGCGTTGATCATGACCCGGGATTTGGCAGGGATAAAGTAGCCGGAGACTTCAGCATCAGCGGCGGTTTCGTGGAGGAGTAAGGGGATGGGAGGGTGGAGGCGGAGGGTCTCCTTGAGGGCGCACTTGAGGTAGGTTAGCTTGTCGAAGTCGGACTCTTCCACCCGGCGGTCAAGACCCACTACGTCGGCAAGCTCTTGTTGGACTTTCTTGAGGTCTTCTGGACTTTTCATTAGTTCCGCCATGGCCCACTCTATCGCTGACGCCACCGTTTCTGTTCCGCCAAACATTACGTCCTGATGACGATACGAATACCACAGCAACACGAACCACACAAGTCATTATTTTTCATAATTAAGAGAAAATAAATAAGTGAAACGCAAAGGCTCATTAATTAACACAACTTATGCACTGAAATTTTATACTTTAATGATGTGATCATAATTGTAATTTTGAACTTATATAAACCCCAATGATAAGATTTCAATTTATTATATAATCATAACATAAAGTTGTCGACTTTTTCGTTTCTCGCAACTACTCTTTAATTTATAATATAATTATCACATAAAATTGATGATTTTTTCGCTCCCAACAACTGTTCTTCCCACACTTTCAGATATCTAGCGTCAAATAGAGTTTTCAATAAGGATGTCTAGGCTTTACTACTACAAGATAGAAATTTTTTTTCTCATTTCGTATTGTTTTGGTTTCACCCGATTCACTGTATCTTGTTGGCGTAGTAACACCGAGGTACAAAAAATGAAGTTAGGTCAAAATAAACGATTGAACTCCTCAAGAAAAAGAAGAACTAATTCTACGAAATTATATCTTATTTACTAGCATCGGTTGCCGTTTACTTTTTTCTTCAATCTTTAATAATAGAGTTGACTATTTCTCTTGACATTGATTGTACAAGTTCCTAACAAGGCAGGACTAGTGAAATAAGGGAGAGCGACTTGGTTGACAAAAAAGAAGAGTAGTCCTCTAAAATCGTATAATTTCGTTGGTATGTAATATAATGATGCATGTTGAATTAAAAATTTATGTCTGTATAGCTTAACTAGCCTGCAATAGGTTGAAGTAATCCCAGAACCAGCCGAATACTTTGACTATCAAAAAAAAAAAAAAAATTACCATAGAGCATTAATTTAACGAAGAAAACAAAGAAGCCTAGTAATTTTCCATTAAGGAGCTAGGTCCCTAAAATCTATCCGTAGAAAGGGTTGGTAAAACTGAGTGATCACCATTTTTTTGGTGTTCTGTTTTTAATATTGCAAATTAAGTGATGTTCATGTCCAAGTAAATGAATTTTAATATTGCTAATAATAATAATTACCTGTAATTATGTTATTATTGTGAAAATCCCTTATTTATATATTTTTCCCTGGCCTTTGGGAGAAAAAGACTAATCTTATCATTGCTTTCGTGTACGAATTAATGAAGATATATAAAACAAATCATAAAAGGAAAATTAGAACAACACGCTCCTAACCCTCCATGGTTTTCTTTATTGCTTATTTTTATGTGGCACCTTTTTGGTTGCATGAAACTACACTCTACTGATCTTCTACAATATAGTTTCTTTTTTTTTTTTTTTTTTTGCACCATAACGATGACATTTTAATAGACATTAGACTCTACTATCAAGAATCCGTGTCCGTAAATTCAAAACAAAAGAAAAAGTAGTTAGTTTGTCTATAAATTAGGTAAGAAAAGTAATTCGGGTTTTAAGCACAAACAAAGCTCCATTGTGGTTCCTTTTGTTAAAGGGATATCCTAGATCATAGAAAATCTCCTTAAAAGATTAGGTTCCGAATCACAAAAAGTGGATGTTCGGCCGCCAGTAAGAGACAAAGTCCATTGGGTTTTGATATTGATATTTTGATTGGACATACGTACCATGATGATGGCTTTGATATTATCTCTGGTGAGTCTGATGGCGTTCTGGAGATCGTCAGATTCGGTGACTTTTGGTTCATCATCACCGTAGAAGGCCAGTAAATCATCCACCATATCAGTTGTTGCCTCCTCATCAGCATCTGCACTCTTTGTTTTGTACTTGTGCATGTGATCGTCGATGATGGAGTCGATGAAACCATCGAGTGAGGCACGAGCCTTGGCGAGTCTATCACCGAGTCCCTGCAGGTCAACCCAGCTTAGCCACGGGATAAAATCGGCTATATTAAATGCACCGAAAAGCTTGGAGAACTCCTGCAGTATTTTAATGAACTCATCCTGTCCCTCGTGGGAGCTCGATCCGAAAGCGGCTCGATATGTTATATTCCGAGTGAGGGCAAAAACAAGCTCTCCCAAGTTCACGGGTGACCCCATGCTGGACACTACGGCTCTCACCATCACGTCCACCTCGTCCCTCACCGACTCCCACGACTCGGCTCGCTTCCTGCTGAAGAGCTTCATGACGCACAGCTTCCGCATCTGGCGCCAGAATGGTCCGTAGTGAGCGAAGGCCATGTCCGCACGATCGTAGGTGAGGTAGCTGATGGCTATGGTGGCTGGCCTGTTGGAGAAGTTGTTGTCATGGACCTGGAGTACCTGACGGGCCACGTCTGGGGAAGAGACGGCCACCATGTGGAGGAAGCCCATTCGGAGGTGGAAGAGGCCACCATATTTCTTTGCCAGACTGGCTAGCCCACGGTGGGTTAGCTGGTCCATCATCAACATGTTTCCGATCACCGGCCAGCCTCTTGGACCCGGTGGATAAGGAAGTTTACGGCGGAGCCGTGATACAAGGAACAAGAACAACGAAGGAAGGATTAACAACAGTATTACTACTGCCGTCGTGGGTGTGTTTTGCTGCAAAGCCTCAAATACGGAATCCATTTCCATTCTCTAATCTCTCTCTCTCTCTCTATGTACTTATGTGTTTCATAAATATATGTATACACGTGTGTGTGTGTGTTTTGTTGCGTGAATGAATGAGTATAATCTGCAAGTCTAGATGCTGCTGGGTTTTTGGAAGATAAAATATGAGATCCTTTATATATACAAGTTTTGGGTTTTAGTCCCTGTTGGCAGAAGTTGGTGTGAAAACAATGCTTTTATTTACACACGCTTTCTCTCCTAAAACGTTAAATTATGGTTACCCAATTACTACTTTGATTTTTCTTATTGACTTGTTTGGACCATTAATAGATTATATTATCAGCAGGCTCACAAACAGTAGATACTAGGAAGGGGGCCCCTAATTAAACATATATATATATATATATATAGAGAGAGAGAGAGAGAGAGAGAGAGAGAGAGAGAAGGGGGGGCATGTAGATAAGGGGAGTAGTTAGCTTTAGAAATTTTTGTCAACAAAATTAATTTGGTTGAAACAATATACGGTCAAGAGTTGTAATCAGTCTAATACAAAATGTATAAATTTGGGTATGGCTTGCTTCTTATTTTGTTATGAGTCATCACTGTTCTATTTGCGGAAAATTAAGCACAATTGTTTTTTTTTTAAATCATTTTCAGCCCAATGTCCTTGGCGCCGCCGGTCGAATGAATGCACTAGTCAATACCTACTCTGAAGCTGATCTCTCCTAAAATAACATTTAATTATCCTTCTTTTGTGTTTTTTATCATTTTCATGCTCATGTCAATCGTTTCCATCCGTGAAAGAAAAACCTTCAGACGAATTTGGAAAGTCATTCAATTAAGAGGGATGTGGCGCAGCTAAGTAGCGTGTTTGTTTTGGGTACGTAGAAAATGTCAAGAATTCAAATCACTGATATCAGCCTCGAAAGTATTTGATTTTCGACTCAAAAACTCAATTTTGAGATCAAACACCTACTGATATTCCATTGAATTAGATTTTTATATTTTGAGATCAAACGTCTAGATTTTTGTTATGGTTCCCTCAACAAATTAATGAACCTGAACATGGTAAATGATTTTGATCATCCAAATAGTGTCGAAATAGGAACGTCTTTGCCTGAAGGTGAACAAGGGGAGAATAAACAAGATTGTTCTTGATAAGTTACGTTCACGAGTAATCACAATTCAGAAAATTGAGATTCAAGACATTCAAACACATCAGCTACTGTTTCTTTCTGCTATAGCTATAAAAAGGAATAGCTGGTACTATTGAGCTTACTTTTTTGAATATATATATATATATATATATATATATATATATATATATATGGAAAAGTTCAAGAGACCAACATTTTTTTAGACTAATATTAGACCAACATTTAAACTCTTCATTCCTGATTAAATTTTAATTATCCGAACCGCTCAATGTGTTTAAAACAAGTTTTGAGGGTACTAATTATCCAAGCATATAACCACTACTTGCATCAAGCCATTTCCGGTAATATTTTGAGCTGATTTCTCGCGAGTACCCCTCAAAACATGTTTTAAACACATTGAGCGGTTCGGATAATTAAAATTTAATCAGGAATGAAGAGTTTAGATGTTGGTCTAATATTGAGCCTTTTCATATATATATATATATATATATAGTATTGGTATTGAGTCAAAACATTTTTCTTTTCCTTTCTTAAAATATCTATCCTTAATCACATAACTTGAGCATATATATTACCCAAGGGGCAATCTGTGGGTGTCTCGATATAATTAGAATGGTTAGAATATTAATTAATCTCATGTAAACCTTTCGGATACTGTTAATTTTTATGAGGTGTACAGAGTTTTACCTTGTCTTTATTTGGACCTTCCATTAGTAAACGATGAAATTAACTTTCAGAAATTAATCGATGTGCTATATATATCATAAAATGGTTAGAGCATCAGCGTAGCTACATGGTGGCCATGTCCAGATGAGGTGGTATAACTGTGACTGGAGTGGGTGTGCAGTCCATTTTTTGAGGGTCCAATTTTATAGATTGCCAGCTGATTAATCAATGAGTCTGTCTGGGCGAGAAAGATCTGGTGCTAATTGTTGTTTCTGACCTACCGGAAAATTTATATTTGTATAAAATAATTTTTATAACAGATAAAAACCAATCTATTGGTATGTTGATTAAATAAGGCAGAATGTAAATTAAAAAGAAAACAACAGGATTAGAACACTTACAGTTTATTTGCCAAAACATGGCCCAAACCTTTAACCAAAGTTGGATTTTATATACCCATTAGGATTCTTCTAAGTTTCCTATGTGGGACTCAAATTCAATTCCTTAAACTCAAGTGAACCTTTATGGAGCTAAATTTCATTAACTCCATTAATGGTTTAGGCAAACAAATTACATCAATGTAATCTTTAATCGAATGTGAACAACTTTTACTTTAAGACCCACATTAAATAAAGCATGGAGCCCAATTAATTTTTACTTCAAACATTGTAAAAAATCATTCTCACTAAACTATTTTACAACACTAATTTTCCAGGTAGTCATTTTCAGGGTTAGACCTCTGAACCGTTGACGGCTTCCTCCCACCATACTAATTAATTTCCCGCCCAAAAATTGATTACTACAATCTTAATTCCCAAGTCAAGTAATTAGATTAGATTAGTCACCACAGTTACTCCTTGCGTGTTTTTATCATCATCCCAGCGTCATTGTAATTCCCATCTTCTAGACATAGCACTAACTTAGTAAAATTAATTAATGAGATGGTTAATTAATTTCCAGGTTATTAATTCCCCAGGACTGGAGGAAAGTGTCAACCACATTATCGATGGCCTTGACGTAAAATTAGTGACTTGAATTATTAACCTTTTTGAATATACAACTCTTTTTTCTTTTCTTGTTCTCCCGTAAATAATTTTTTTTTTTTTTTTTAAAAAAAGGTTGTACGGTAACATGTGTCTCACGTGTAAAAGATAGCTAGATAGTGTCAAAGCAATGAGTATCACGAATTTATACTGGTTAATATCTCTTGACCAAGTATGAATTAACTAATCACACAAATTCTTAATTATGTCGAATAAAGGACTACAAACGAGCCAAAATTAACGACCCGACTTTAGGTTTGTTTGTTAAGTTTTTAACGAATTCGAGTTTGGAGTGCAAATATTTTATTATGGGGAGGAAGCCGTAACGTAATTATGGCAAATTCATTTTATATGTATAAACACTTATGAATAAATTCTTTTTATATGTACCTATACACATAATTTATATGTATCCCTATAAAAATAAATATTTCTGAATAAATTCTTGTTTTTTTGAAAAATAAATATTTATTCATAGATATATGAATAAATTCTTAAATAAATATTATTCATCTTAATCCAAGTTCATGAACCTAATTAAGCCAAATTCTATTGTTTATTAAACGAGCTTAAAGCTTAGACTTGAATTTGGTTTGTTTAACCGAATTCGCACGAGCTCTTACCAAATCGAGACTCAAATATATAGTTCGTGAACGGCTTGATCAATTTACAAAACTATGCCCCCAAACCTTTGATTACTACGGCTTTGTACTGATTTTCTGGTGACCCCTAATAATTTCATTAGATGCCAATATTATAGCCTGAGATTTGCTGCACTATCAAGTAGTACGAAAGCCTGGACTGGAGATTTTACTGTGCACCAAAAAAAGGTATAATTTTAAAGTTTTCAAATTATTGTTTAAAACTTATTCTACAAACTAGGTAGTATTTTGAGCACCAAAATGGACGCGCGCGACACTTGTGATCCCATGTCTTGCATGACTCGATCGGATCCCAAGAGAGAAGAGTGATGGATTGCCGAAATTGTTGACTAGAGGCAGTAATATTGCACCAACTCGATCACGAGCTAAAGATTTGGCTAACTATTCGATTTTTATTACCTTTCGAGCACCAAGAATAAATATCATAAAACTAATGCACATAAATATTGACGACGGTCATGCATCAGTAGCCCAAAATATATATAGTTTAACGTATTTCTTTTTGTTTGGTTCTCAAAAGGAAGAAGAAAAGTCAAAATAGCAAAACTAGTGTCCAAGTTTCTAATGATGGTCGATGATTTGTAAGAATGGATCAGCATGACCAGCCAAAGATTTGTAGGGACTCGCAAAAATATGATATGATTGTATATGATCAGTTTGGGCAATGTCTGTAGATATATATTCCCACTAGTGACTAGACTAGATAATGCATGCTCCATCGATATACATACATAAATGTAGTATAAATTATATTTATATATACTCAAAAGTCAATTTCCTTGGGTCCGAGAAAATCTCTACATATCTCCATTATCTTTTAGAAGGTTTATGCCCTATGAAAATTGTCTACGTACTTAAAAACTGTCTCTTGACTCGAAGGTCTTGACACAAATTTAAAATTTTAACTATTCCAGAATGGTATCTTACTGATCGAACTATTTTCCTTTCTTTATCATACTAGGCCGGTACAAACTATTGAATAAACAACTCATACCTCCACTCGGTAGAAACATATCAAAATAGTACAAATTACATCATTATTTATACTACCGGAAAACATAACATAGGATATCACACCTCAAGTATTGTGGTAAGCGATCAAAACACACACACTCTCTCTCTCTCTCTCTCTCTCTCTCTCTCTCTCTCTCTCTCTCTCCCCTTGTGATGTTTCATCGCCTAGTTCCAAGTGCTACCAAACTATATTTAAGTGTAGATGTCCCAACCGCTATATAATATTAAGTGGCTATCAATTTCATACCCAACTAGCAGGAAACTCAATTATATTATTTTGCATTTTTTTGTTACATTTGTCATTGTGGGATATGAATTATCTATTTTTAAATGTAAGATGAAATGAATCTCTTTCTGATATCAATCTTAAATTCATGATATTGTTTCACATAGAAATTTTGAACACTCATTTGCACATAATTTGATAACATCATTACTGACACTTGCAAATGCATACACTTTTATTGCTTTATGATTACGTGAGAGCAGGAATATCAACTCGACCTTATTCTGTTTAAAATATATCGTTATACTGCTTAGACGATTTTATCGTGCCAATGAGATTTTGGATGGAAGTTGTTGTCTGTGAAGCTATAACTTGATATATATAGTTGATGATGTTATGCTGTTTTGTTGTTGAAAATTCTAGAAGAAAGTTATCATATTGTTGAGAATTTGAACATAATAAGATTCTATTGAGATTCTGACTAGGTTATCTTATAGCTGCTATTCTATCCGAGTTATGTGTGAACTATGTGATAAGTAGGGTTTCTATGGGTGTCGATCGAAGTGCTAGACGGTCTAGATGTGTTGAACTGTACTTGTCGAGGTGTTGGGTGATCTTGATTTGTTGAAAAGTACTTGATTGGGGAGTTGAATGGCCCGAATTTGTTGATCTGTACATGAGGTGCTAGACAATCATGACACGTTGAACTGTACTCTTTTATAGTACTGGACGGTTTTGATTTGTTGAACTGTACTCGGGGTGTTGGACGATCTTAGACATTGAACTGTACCCGAACCCCTACAATGGTTTTGAAAAGGTTAAGTTTTGGATTATTTTCCCGACGATAGAAGTTTTGGAAACATTAAATGATGATTCTTAATGAACCTATGTACTATTCTCGATTGTTTATTTCTTTGCAATATTTACTATGTTGTACATATCTTTGGGTTTGTTATTCGGGTAATATTTTCTACTGAGTGTCACAACTCATAGAGCAAATTCTCTGTCTTAGCAAATTCTCTGTCCCTGGTAATATTTCATACCATATGTAGAATAGCAGTTGGAGATGCTACCCAAGTAGCAAGAGCTGAGCAATGAAGATGAAGAATTTGGCAAGACCTAGTTGTCATTCCTTTAGAAGCTTTGAATTTTACAAATTTGTCTTCTATGCGTACCCGCAAAGGCATTAATGAGCAGCATAATCGACAAACTGAGCTGACCACGTATTCTGCTCAGTTGACCATGTGCTCTGCTTAGCCGACAACACGATCTGCTCAGCCAGGTGTGAATTCTTCTCGGATAATGTTCTATTCAGTTTCCCGTGTTATCAAAATAGCTGAGCAGCAGAATAAAGCTGATAGGGGTATACATGAGCCTATTTATACAGAAGATTAGATCCAACCTTGCCTAAACGGATATATACGATTGGATAGGGGTATACATAAAAGATTCTATTGACCTATCCTTTAGGAGGAAAAGGTTAAATCACCTATAATCTTGCCAATATGCTAAAATATAGGACCACCCTTATATAATTCAAAGTTTTCCTATGGTACCAGGTATGAACATTCTGTTCAATTCAATATAGATCCTACCTTTCTTCTATATCTTTTTCCTCTACCCTAAAGCTAGCTTAGGCATCGAAGGAGTGTTAGTGAGATAATATACCGGTGCTAAGTTCTTTTGTAGGTTAGGCAAGCAGCGGCCAAAACCGTTCTATCAGGCATTTATTTGTGTTATTCAACACAAATAATTTTAAAAAGAATTTTTATTAATGTTACCAGAAATCGGGATGTTATAGTATGAGACGGTGGGTTCTATTTTTTCTCAACAAATCTAATTTTATTAATCTAAGAAAAGTGTTACAAAGATTCAACGGACTTCAAGCTAAGACACCACTATAGGCCAAAATGGTCCTCAACTAAATTGGTCCCCGGGCTGGATGCCATTCATTTGCCACTTGAATCTCTAAAGAGAAACTACACCATAAATACTATTGCCACCCTAAAGATAACTACACCGTTGACACAATTACTGGCCCAAGTGTCCTAATTTGGTGGGTTCCATAGTCAATACATATAGTTTGTTGGTTGGTAAAGATACAATCATACAAAAGAAACAATCAAATAAATACACCGTTGACACAATCGTACAAAAGAAACAATCAAATAAACATCCTGACGTGAAAAATTATACATGTATTTTCAAAATAACAAATTAAAATCGAATCAGGCATCTTGAGCACAACAGCTAGCCAGTTGATTGAAAATGCTAGGCTGGTTGATAACACAACAGTACTGCCTTCCTGTTTCAGATTATTGAATGGACCTTTTTTTGCACCATTTGTGTCATGATTATATCAATATCAATTAATATTCCTACAAGTGGTTTAAGATCAGGGGCACTGACTTTTTTTGTACAAGGACTGGCATAGATTGAAAGAGGGGTCACTATCGGGTTAGGTGATGAGAACTTTCGAACTCATCTTGAATCTGACATACACATTAATTTCTTTCCAAAATATATTTAGATGAGATATCACTATGTCACCTATTTTTTTATTTCTTGCTAAGCGAACTATTTGACAAAGAAAACGATATCTCGTAGATTAGAGCAGACAAATTTTTGCGACATCATGATAACTTTCTTTAACCAAATCAGTAAAGACGATCGAGATCAGCTGATCACTCTTCATTGATTAAATTAATCATAGGAAATTAAATTCTAAACTTTGAAACGACAAGCAACTAAAATAATCAAATCTTTCTATGGAGTAAATCGAAATTAATTTTTTATGAGAAACGTTTTACATAACCAAAATTCACAACAACCCACCACCATCGAAGGATGATCAAAATTGGCTTTTGGCCTGCCGACCATCCACCAAAAAGCTACTTTCTAGATTAATACTACACTCATGGTCAACAAAAAATACCTTCTATATGGATTTTAGTGTGGTAAGAACTTCCATTTTTGTGCCCTCGGGTCATTCTTTATGCTTAAAACCAACAAATATTCAAAGACATGAAATAGATACACTCATACACAGATAAAGTAGAAGACTTAACCAAGGAATAACGCGTGTAAAGAACTTACAAGTACAATTAATCACTTGCATACTTGCCCAAAATAAACTGACTTAAAAGCATATATAACTGACTTAGCCAACTATTCTTGTTTTTGAAGTTATATAACCCAATCTTTATATGACTAGGCAAAACGCCTTTGGTGATCCATCTCTTTGCCTACGTATGACTAGCCGGGAGGCGCTAGGTAAATTAAAAGTAGCATTAGAGTGCATCTATAAAAAAGTATATAGTTAAAATAAAGAAGTGTACTTTTAGATAGCCAAAATGCCTAATTGCCTTGGAGATGGTCACCAAAGATTTAAACATTTGTACTTCCATTTGGAAAATCTACCTCCCATTTGTTCTGTTCATTTCCCCTCAAAGTCCTTACTTATTGTGTGATAATGTATGTTTCAAAGATTAATAATTTTTTTTTTGCCAATCAAAAGAAATATATGAAAATGAGAGTCAATAAAATATTACCATTTGAGTTTGAGTTTGTCAAAAATTTAACAAACAAAACTGACCGTACTAATGTCCTCCTCGACTTTTGGCTTGTTTGTAGCCTTAGGATAAGGGGTTGGATTTTTAGTGAGTGATAACCCATTTATAATAACATAATTAGCTAAATAACTACTATCAGTGTCCAACTCAACCGCTTATAAAGGTACATAGAAACGAAACCCACCTATTAACAATTGCATATTAAATTTAAGATTCCATATTAGTGTTGTTTTATGTATTAATTAAATGTGATGTCCCGTCTCATCTTGAAAGTCTACATGGGTGATCTTGAGTATATAAAAAACCATGTAAATTGCTACTAACAACTTAGGCTTAAGTATTTTGGGTCACGTGGTTGGGCTTCAACAAATTGCTGGGTCCGTGGTTTATATGGGGCGTTACAAATAGTATCAGAGCGACCCGTGTACACGATCGAGTGTGGGGGCGGGACTTTGTTTGGTCACTAGGGAACAAAACCGGGGTTAGGCCGTGGTGGCTTTAGTGTGAACCCCTTGTAAGGGCGCAAGGTCTTAAAGGTGGGGAGATTGTGATATCTCGTCTCATATCGAAAGTCTACATGGGTGATCCTGGGTATATAAGAAACCATGTAATTAAACTACTACTAACAACTTGGACTTAAGCATTTTGGGCCACGTGGTTAGGCTTCAACAAGTTGCTAGATCAGTTGTTTACATAGAACGTTACATTAAAGGTGGTGCAAATTAAGTTAGCAATTTTTCAAGTGATATTAATAATTACTTTATTGAGTAACATATGTAAACACATTTGACCTATCTAACCCATCCGATTAGGACTAAATATTTAAGATGAGTCGAAATAAGTTAGGAGACATTATATATGACCTATGTATCTTGTGGGTGGGTAGATGAGTTTAATTAAGGGAATTTAGAATGAGTGGACTTGGGACGATTTCATAAGATTGCCATTTTCCGGTGTTACCATATATCAAGCAAAACATCTATCTACGCCAACTTTCCCAAAGCTCTTGCTAGTTTGATAAGTAAGTAATTAATTAATTAATTTCTTTGTCATTCAACAACACATATCATATGTTTTTATCGATACCTAACTCTTGTCGATATATACCTCACAATCAATCATAACATATGAACCCAAATCTACTTTATGTCATTTACTCATCTTCGAGCTGGGTATGAAAACATCTTTTACCACAATATTAAAGTTGTTGGACATCTTTTTCAGTATTGTCTGGCTAGCTATTATACACATTCCTTGGGCAGATTGTCAACAAAGTGATCAGTAGACGTACGTGAACTGCTCTCCATTTCGGTTATTGTTTGTTTGTCTTCTATAATTGGTAATTATTGGTTCTTCTTGATCTAACTATTACCTCATCGACGTTCACCAACTAAAGACAATCCTTAAATTAACTTCGTCGCCGCCCTTTATAAATGTCACACAAAACTCTAAATATTTGATGTCACTACCATGAAATCTCTCAATTCTGCGCCTAATAAGATATCCATACAAAACCTTGTCTGATCAAGTAAATGTATAGAATTACACAAGTCAAATTTATAAGCATGTGCAAGCTAGAGACCAAGAATTCCCATTACAATAAGATATGTCGTTACATGCACGCTTCGCATGAGGGAGGTCAGGTATTAGTGAATCCCACATCGCATATGTTGGTTGTCATTCCTCTACATATAACCTTGGTAAATCCTTACTTTTTAAGCCAGTTTTCAAGGTTGAGTTAGGTCCCATTCTTAGCTTCAACAACCTTGTCTGTAAAAAAAAAAAAAAAAGATTTATTGTCTTTTGCTAAGCTTTGGCTAGCCATCACACGAAGGGTGCTTTTTTGTCAAGTAAATAGAATTTTCGTGGCATGAATCCTTGCTTTAAAGACCCGAAATTATCTAGGAAAACTCCATGTTGTCACATGAATGTTTGGTGAATTATCTCACCACAAATTTTAATTTTTCTCCTATATATGGGGACTGGAGTTCACTGCTATACTTGCTTTAGACTCTACTTCGGGTGTTAACGTAGTTGAAATGTGAAAATTCCATGGTGATACCTTTTAAGCTTAGGCCCGATTAATCTTTGTAAAAAAATCAATTCACTGAGATTACTGAAATCTTTTTCTTTTGCCGAAATTGTTGTAGAGGAGAATTGGAACATTTAACTCAACAATTAATCGTGTAGTTACATTTTGCTGTGAATTTAGAGTTCAACACACATGAGCTAACACCATGGTGGGTGTTAATATTAATGTATCTTAGTTAGTTTAGGATTAAGATTATGTAACCTAATCTGTTTAGAACTCTAACTCTATCTCTCCTATATATAGGAGCCTTTGTACATTGATTTAACACACAATAATATACAGAGTTTCTTTCTCTCTCAATAAATCTATCATGGTATCAGAGCTATAGGTTAAGATCTATTTAGTTCACCAGCGGGCGGCCAAACCCTTCCTCCCTTCTGGTTCCTCCCTTCTCGGATCAGCCACTGATTCGCCACTGGTCTGCTCTCGGATCCCTTATTACTCAACCATACCACCACCACCGTGCTAGGAATCTCCGTACGATTCCAAAACCACCAAACCCGTCCCCAGAAACCAACTCATGCGCTCTCACGCGCCGCCAGAAGTGGTAGCGCGTCTCTGCTTCCGCCATCGTTCACCCACGCGCCCGCACGCGCGACACGTCACCCGCACACGCCTCCTGTCCACGTCAGCCTGACGTCAGCCACGCAGCCGCGCCATCTCAGCTTCGTGCGCCAACTTAGCCGTCCAAGCCGGCTCGCGCTGACGTGTCCCGCGCCTGCTTGCGTCAGCCACCCCTCTGTTGACATCAGCCCAACGCGCCGCCTCCACTGACATCAGCCCTATGACGCTGACGTCAGTCCTAATCCCTGAACCGGGTCAGCCACTTCCCAAGGCCGGTTCAGCCCGATTTTGGGCTATTTTGGGCCGGTTCAGACCGGTTCCTACCTATTTTGGGCCTTCCGAATCCCGTGGTACACTCGGTTTTTTTCCGTTTTGCATCTATAATACTGTTATTGCTCTATGGATCGTTCGGACTCTCCTCTTTCTATTATTTTTGACGGCACCAACTATGTTCTCTGGGCTCAAGCCATGTCTGGCTTCCTAAAAGGTAAAGAATTATGGCGCATCATCACTGGCGATGTGTCCAAGCCCGTCAAAGCAACCACTGATACCGATGCCAAGTTTGCCGAATATTTGGAGGATTGGGACAGTAAAAATTATCAGATTATCACTTGGTTTCGCAATACTTGTGTTACATCTATTAGCCTGCAATTTGGACGATTTCAGCTTGACTCTGTCTCTACCCCAGCCAAAGACATTTGGGATTTTTTGAAAGACCGTTATCAAACTACTGGCCTTGCTCATCAATTTCAACTCCAGAGTCACCTTCACCGTATGCGCCAAGAGCCGGGCCAATCTGTTAACGACTTTCTCTCTCAAATATTTTCTGTTTGGGATCAGCTTGCTCTCTCGGAACCTACATGGACCCATACTGAAGATGCTGCCTTGTTTACTACTTATCGCGACCAGCAGCGATTGGTTCAATTTCTTATGGCTCTCACTTCTCAGTTTGAGCTCGTGCGTGCCTCTCTGTTGCATCGCACCCCTCTACCAACTCTTGAGCAAGCTATTTCTGAACTCTTATCCGAAGAAACTCGGCTTGGTCCTCACCGCATACCACCAGTAGATTCTGCTCTGGCTACTCCCCAGTCCCGGACTCCCCAGTCCCGGAGTTCTTCTTCCCCAACTTGCATCTACTGCCAGAATCGTGGTCTTCCATCCACTCATCCTCTGGTCCATTGCCCAGTCCGCCAATGCTGAATTTGCAAAAAAATTGGCCCAGGCCATCTTCAGCGTGATTGCAAACAAACTGGTTCCCGTGGTAACTCTCACAGATCTGAGTCTGTGACTCCATTTAAATCTTTGCCTGCTCATCGCACTGCTGCTGCTGCCTCAGAAGATTTACCTTCAGTTGCCCCTGTCACTCCCTCTACTCCAGTTTATTCTCAAACAGATGTTGAGGCCATGTTCCAGCACTTTCTTACCACTTCTGGTACTCCTCCTTCTTCTGTCTTGTCAGTCACCACAGGTAACCATTCTTGGTATTTTGACTCCGCTTGTTGTAATCACATGACTTGTGATTCTACCATTTTTACTTCTCTCTCTCCCCCACTTCATGCTCCCTGTATCCACACTGCTGATGGTTCTATCACGACTGTGAGTCATGTTGGTTCTATTTCCACCACCAACTTGTCTTTATCCAATGTTTATCTTATGCCTGCTCTTACCTTAAATTTAATCTCCATAAGTCAATTGTATGAGCATGGTCTAACTGTCTCTTTTTCCCACTCTGGTTGTTTGGTGCAGGATCCTCGGACGGAACGGACTCTTGGGATCGGCCATAAAAGTGGACGTCTCTATGAGCTTATTCACCTTCATGTTCCAGATTCCCCCCAAATTGCTGCTCCTACATTGGTTTTATCTCCGTTTCAACTTTGGCATAGCCGTTTAGGACATCTTTCTTCTGGTCGACTAAAAACTTTAATTTCTAGTGGTCAGTTAGGTCCAGTTAGTCCTGATACTTACGATTGTTTACCTTGTCAATTTGCCAAACAACCTGCTCTACCATTTAATAAAAGTGATTCTGTTTCTCTTGCACCATTTGATCTCATTCATTCCGATATTTGGGGGCCCTCCCCTACTCCTACTATGGGGGGATCACGATACTTTGTTATTTTTGTCGATGATTTTTCTCGTTTTACTTGGTTATTTCTTATGAAAAATCGATCTGAACTCAAACAATTCTACTATAATTTCTCTAAAATAGTTCAAACCCAATTTTCCAAACATATTAAACTTTTTTGCTCCGATAATGCCATGGAATACAAGGACTCTGACTTCCTTTCTTTTTTACAAAATAATGGTACTCGGCCTCATCGTTCTTGTCCTAGCACGTCCCAACAAAATGGACGTGATAAACGTAAACATAGGCATATTCTCGACACCACTAGAGCCCTTCTTCTCTCTTCCTCTTGTCCAGAGCAATTTTGGCGTGAAGTAGCACTTACTGCTGTTTACACTATCAATTGTGTCCCTACTCCTGTTATAAACAATCAAACCCCTTATGAGCGTTTATATGGCACTAGTCCTCCGTACACCACTCTTCGGGTCTTTGGGTCTGCTTGTTTTGTCCTCCTTCAACCTCATGAACACACCAAGCTTGAACCTCGTTCCCGTCTATGCTGTTTCTTCGGGTATGGTATTGAACATAATGGGTATCTTTGTTGGGATCCTATCTCCCAACGCCTTCGTATCTCTCGTCACGTGGTCTTTTGGGAGCACAAAATGTTCTCGTCCCTATCCCAATTTCATTTGTCCTCCCCTTCCACCTTCATACTTTTCACTAACCCTTCCATCGATTTCTTCTCCGATGAGTCTACTATAGATCCCTCACTTGCTCCTCTTGAGACACCCATCTATGCTGCTGTTCCCACAGAAACCGCTCTATCTGGTGATCCTACGCCCGTTGAGTCTCTCCCAAGCTCATTGGCTCCTCCGCCTTCCGATCGACCAAAACGGGTAACTCAACCATCTACTCGTTTTCGTGATTTTATTGTTGGTTCTACTGCCTTTTCTACTCATGAACCTACTTCATATCGCGAGGCTCAGTCTAATCCTCTTTGGCAGCAAGCTATGACTGATGAATTGAAGGCATTAGATAAAACTCATACTTGGAATCTTGTTGATTTACCTCCTGGCAAGACTGCAATTGGTTGCAAATGGGTATACAAAATCAAGACCCATTCTGATGGTTCTCTTGAACGTTACAAAGCTCGCCTTGTTGCAAAAGGTTTCACCCAAGAATATGGCATTGACTATGAGGAGACCTTTACTCATGTTGCTCATCTTACCTCTGTCCGCAGCTTGATTGTTGTCGCTGCCACACGCCAATGGAATCTTTATCAAATGGATGTGAAAAATGCCTTCCTCAATGGTGATCTTCTTGAGGAAGTTTACATGCAACCTCCCCCTGGGTCTACTTATCCCCCTAACAAGGTTTGTAAACTTCAGCGTGCATTATATGGGCTTAAGCAGGCCCCACAAGCTTGGTTTGCCAAGTTCAGTTCCACTATTCAGGATTTTGGCTTCACCTCCAGTTCTTTTGATACTGCTCTTTTTGTGCGGAACACTGCTCAAGGATGCACTCTCATCCTTTATGTGGATGACATGATTATCACCGGTGATGATGTCGCTGGTATTCACCATCTCAAGGAGTTCCTTCACAATCATTTTGAGATGAAAGATCTTGGCGCTCTTAATTATTTCTTAGGCCTTGAAATCTCTCACGATTCTACAGGTTATTTCTTCTCACAAGCTAAATATGCATCTGATCTTCTCGCTCGTGCTGGCCTTACAGATTGCAAGATTGCCTCCATTCCACTTGATCCTCAGCGACACCTTACACCCCTGGATGGGACTCTCTTATCTGATGCTACTTTGTATCGTCAGTTGGTCGGCAGTCTTGTCTATCTCACTGTTACTCGCCCTGACCTTGCATATGCTGTCCATATTGTCAGTCAATATGTGACGGCTCCTCGCACACCTCATTATGATGCTTTGGTTCAAATTCTTCGATATCTCAAGGGCACCTTGTTTCATGGGCTTCACTATTCCGCTCATACCTCTCTCCAGCTTCGTGCTTTTTCTGATGCTGATTGGGCTGGCGATCCTACTGATCGACGCTCTACTACGGGATTATGCTTCTTTCTAGGTGATTCACTTATTTCTTGGCGCAGCAAGAAACAAACTCTTACTGCTCGATCTAGTACTGAAGCCGAATACCGTGCTCTCGCTGACACTACTCAAGAGCTTCTCTGGCTTCGTTGGCTTCTTACAGATATGGGTGTTTCTCCCTCTGGTGCTACTACCCTCTTTTGTGACAATCAGAGTGCTATTCAAATTGTTCACAATGATGTTTTTCATGATCGTACCAAACACATTGAGATTGACTGTCATTTCATTCGCCAACATGTCACTCGTGGTACTATCCATCTCCAATCGATTTCCTCTACTGATCAACCTGCTGATATGTTCACAAAAGCTCATCCTACTAGCGGCTTCCTTGATCTCGTTTCCAAACTCAAGTTGGTTGATGTTTACCCTCCTTGAGTTTGAGGGGGGCTGTTAATATTAATGTATCCTAGTTAGTTTAGGATATGTATCCTAATTAGTTTAGGATTAGGATTATGTAACATAATCTGTTTAGAACTCTAACTCTATCTCTCCTATATATAAGAGCCTTTGTATATTGATTTAACACACAATAATATACAGAGTTTCTTTCTCTTTCAATAAATCTATCAGTGGGGGTGTTAATTCATCTGGTCTGATTTGATTCATTTCGTTATTTGTCTTGTTTAAAGTAGAATTTTAGAGATTTTGAGGTCAATATATCTCCAATTCGATCATGCCCCGATTTCCATCTCATTTTTTATATGTATGAAATATATGTATATATATTTTTATAGAGATGGGAATGATCTCTCTCCGATCTATCTGGTTACCATCTGTACTCGATTGTGTGGAGAGAGAGATTCGATGGTGGAATAAAAGATGTTAAATGGTCCAAATCAACTCCGCAAAGTGAGTGAACTTTCGATGCCAACACATGGATTCATCTTTATCTTCCTTACAAATAATTATTATTTTTAATCGGCCACTTGGGGCATATTAACTTATCTGGATCTACTGAGAAAGACACCACCAATCAGATGTTGGCCCGACCGATTTAACACAGTGACAAAGCTTCTGAGGGTATTGTAAATTCTGGTGCAGAACCAGTTTTATCGATTCCCATATCGTTTATATTGGTCCTCCTCTTTCTGTTTATAAGTTTTGGGCAATTCTTACCTTTTAAACTGGTTTTTAAGGTTGAGTTAGGCCCATGAGTTTTTAACAACCACGATTCCACGTTTGAGGGGGCCGAGATTTTTTTTTTTGAAAAGGAGTTGAATATAATTTGGGGGCTGAAATACATATATTTTTATAATTTTCAAAATTTAGACCTAGGTCTTAAATTTTTTTGAAATTTTTAGAGGGGTCTGGCCCCGGGTCTTCAAGTAGTTCCTGCTCTGGATAAATTATGTATACTATTCGAATACCTACTTAAATTTTAGTCATGATTAGTTTTCCTTAATTAAGAAGTCCACTTGTATTATGGTACATAGTGGCCAAACCTCTAATTACATCATGTTTAGTCACTGTGACCTCACCCCCAAAGTAAATACTAATAGCAGATGAGTATTAAGTGGATTATATAGAGGATATATGGTACGAGGCCATCCAAATATATTTTTATAATTTTGGTTAAGATTGTTTTGATTCCATGCATGAGATTCACTAAATGTTTGCATGAATTATACTGAATTTTCCTGAGGTATCTAACAAATAATAAGTTGACGTTGTTTAGGTTTTTGAAATTACTTTGATCCTTTTTACTTTTCAAACTATTTTGTAACCATTTCTCATACTGTTAAAATCAATCAAACGTCGTTAATTATTTAAGTTATAAAAATTTTAAATTTGAGATTTTCTTTTGATAAAGTAAACTACAACATAATCTGAAAAGCTTATGTTGAAATTTTGAGATTTTTTTGAAGTCAAAATTCAAAAATGATTAAGCTATTAGTTTGAATAATAGCTAATTTGGATTGTAATATGAATTCAATTTTATTGGTAATACTGTAAGCACGAATAATACGAGAGGGCAGTACATGGTGTAGGCCCCATTCTCTTATATCTTGATTTGTAATATGTGATTGGAAAATGCTTTTGATCACATCACTGGTGGATCCATTTGTATTGGCTTTCAATTGCGCGGTAAGTGTATAATTGGTGATGGGAGCTAGTGTACATGTGGGCCGCATGGGATTAATTTACTTGTTCACAGTGGAATATGATCTCCCTTTCTTTTTGACTAATTCTGTGCAATTCCCCCAATTTGGGTGTAGTTACACTTGAGAACCAGTGGACTGTACTAGGACTCGTTTCGATATCTCACTCGAATTTATGTTCCCATTTAAGAGAGAGATTAGGACGTAAACCTACTTTTCAAGGTAACGCCTAAAGAAAATCGAAAGGAAATTAGGACTTCTTTGAAGTGTTCGACATAATAATTGGGAACCTTTCAATTCTTGGAAAAAAAGCATTTGTTGGTGTAGGGTTGTGAACGAATTGAGATGCCCGAAAGGAGCTCGAGACTTGAATATTTGGATTCGATTCGAGCTCGAGCACTCTCAAATAATAATTGAACTCGAGCTCAAGCTCGAATATTTGGGCTAAAGTGTAATAATCCAAGATTTTAAATTAATTTTTAGTTAACAATAATGAATTTTTTTAGTATAGTTTAATCTTTTTATTATTTTAATTCGGACTTTATAGTTTTGGAGCTCGTTTGAGCGAGTTATAGGCCGCTCCAGCGATCGTTATTTTTGGAGACCGCTCGAGCGATCTGTTCAGATTTTAAACGAGTGCTGTTGAAGTCATTAATGGAGCTAGGAGAATGTTTTGGAATCTCGATTAAATCTTTAATTCATTCGATTGATTATATATTATGAGGCTAAATGGTTATTTAAACAAGGGAAAAACGATATTTTCATTTGCATTTCCGTGATCTAGAGTTTTAGTGGGTGTTTGAGAGTAATTCTGGAAGTTTTTTTGAAATTCTGATATTATCATTTCGGGATTTTGAGGTGTTTGAGATGCTGATTTGTGATTCTAATTTTGGGATTTTGATTATGAAATTCTCAAAACAGTCATTGAGAACCACAATCTCAAAAGTAGGCTCGAAGCTACTCTTGAGATTAATTTTAGTTTTGGATTCTAAAATTTTGTTACTATTTTACCCTTAAAGTTTTTAATAATTTATAAATTCGAGACTCAATTTGTGGGCCAACATTTAAGCTTCACTAATGAATTATTCTTTGGTAATGTGTTTTGGATTGTTGTTTTTGTCATATAATAGAGGTAATACGTGAAACCAATGTATTTTGGATTGTATTTTTTGACATGTAATAGGAGTAACACATGGAGGTAATATATTTTGTATGTCGTGGTAATATCAATGTAGTAAAAGATGGTAAATATATTTTACACACTTTTATGATTATTGTATTTTAAGATTAATTCGATTTATAAATATAAAAATTATTTGAGTTTAATTCAATGTAGTCGTGATTATTGTATTTTAAGATTAATACAAATAAGGAGCCATAATATAAGGGCATTACGTTTAATTGCTCACTCACAATAAAATAATCTGATTATACTACCAAACAGTTCACAGATTCATAATGTATTTTGCATAGTTTTACTAAACACTTCACAGATTCTGATTATGAATTTTCCAGAATAAAAAATTCCAGAATCAGAATACCAGAATTCAAAAACATCTCAAAAACTCCCTCCCTAGGTTGCTTGAGGGAAAGCTTTGTTCGTGATCAATCTCTCAATCCGACGTCATGTTGCTAGCTAAGACCAGGGTATGTGACAAATTAAGGCTTGTGTACGTATAGTTTTTTATAGTAACCCTGAAACCAGAGCTATTGAAAAAGACAGCTCGCTCGAGCGAACTATAGGCTGCTTGAGCGACTTGTCAAATTTTTTTACAATTTTTGACATTTTCGAGAACCAAAATCCATAACCCAAAATTAGATAGATCGCTTAAACAACCTATTGAAATACAGAAAGTTGTTTATTTCTGTCCAGACTTTCTGGGCAGGAAATCCAAACCTCGACCTACACTGATTTGTATGAACACTCCGCATAGGCATCCATGAGTATGATTTGTATGATTACGAATTCCCATGGAGCTACGTGTGAGCATTTGTCCACCTTTGACTACGGTTTTGATAGTTATCACATGTTTCGTGTTATGGATATAAATATGAATGATAGATAATGGAAAGTATGTTTATTCGTACCAAATTGTGCAAATGATTGTGAAACTTGAATAGGTCGTCATGCCAAATGTTAGAATAAATTCGGCCGTCGTGCCCACGAATGTATTTAACTGTGGGCCGTCATGCCAACAGATGTATGTAACTGGGTCATCATGCTAATAGTTTGACGTAGAATGATTGATGTATTGTTAGAGTAGGTGGAGCAATGCATGATTCGGTGATTACGTGAAAATTTAGAATCCATATTAGGGACACCATTCAAATGCCATTATAATACGGTAGTGGAGGGCGTTAGGTGATCATTATAAGTAGTGGAACATATAGTGAACAAGTAGGTTCGTGTAATGAATAAATGAAATTGGTGGTCGTTGTGCCAAGTTTATTGGCCATCGTGTCTAGTGTTATATTCTGGACATCGTCCCAAATTTGGTTCCATGTGCATTTGAGTCCCACTAGGCGTCGTCCCATTTGATTAAGGACTTCAACTAGGAATGGCAACGGCACGGTTCGGGGCGGTTATCCGGATAACCGCCCCGATACCCGAATGGTATATCCGAACCAAACTCGCCCCGATAACCGAATGGAGGAAGAGAGAGTGCTCCATAACCGAACCAAACGGGGTTCGGGTATTACCGAACTGAACAGGTAACCGAATGGTTCGGTTATTAATTACCCGAATTGAACCGAACCGTAACCGAAATTAAAAAAATCCTAATAAATATAAAAATATGCAAAAAAAATATCTTATTAAAATTTTCAAAACCACCTATTGCTATTCCAAAAAAAATCCATTACAATTTCAAACAAATAACCCAAAACACAGCCAATTACACAACATCAAGTTCAAAATTACATTTCTAATTAGGGTTGGCTAAAGGGTTATAAAATCATATATGTATATATATGTGTGTGTGTGTGTGTGTATAAAACTATGTATTTTTAATTTCGGTTCCGGTTCGGTTCGGTTCGGTTCGGTTCGGGTAACAGTTCGGTTATTCTTCTAACCATAACCGAACTGAACCCGAACCGGGTATTTGTTCGTTCCTATCATATCCATACCCATGGGGAAAAAACGGTTACGGTTCGGGGAAAATTAAGCGGTTCGGTTCGGATAACCATCGGTTCGGTCCAAATTGTCATCCCTAACTTCAACTAGGAGATGGGTGTATTTGGTTGCAAGTGACTTTGGGATGCGTTTGCATCGACAGTTCCGGGCCCCGAGAGAGTGACGGCCTTGTCTTGGACAACCTTAAGCCGGTAAAAAGAAAACGGCTAAGAATCTTTGGTACCTGACTCGGTGAAACCACGTATTCGATCGGGTCTAGTTAGAGTGAAGTAGGTATTGACTCGAGTAGATAGTAGAAGGTCTCAATCTTACCTCGGTAAGGACTTGTCAATATCTACCGAGTACTTTACACTAGATAGTCGGGTAAGAAGGAATGCTGAAAAAAAAAAGATATTCTTATAAACATAAAAGAATGAGAACATAATGAACTTACGTGACTTTACTTATGCACTTTGAACATTTTTCATGAATTATATGTCCTGTTGTATATCTGTATCTGTGAGTTGATTTTTCAGTGACTTTCCCTATTAAGTTTCACAACTTATCGATACAACTTCTTTGCCCCTGGTGTTTCATATATACTAGATGTTGCGGAGCAGTTAGAGTACTCTCCCAAGCATGAAGAGTCGGGACTTGTCGAATAAGATCACAGTAGCGTTTGACTACCCTATCCTTAGTAGCTCTGTTTTATTTCAATAAAGGGATATAAACCCTATGGGGTATTTATATCATTTCCATTTCCGCACTATTAAAATTCTAATTTGTCTTTATTATTGTTAATTTAATAAAAGAATAGTATTTTCGTAATTTACAATTTAAATAATTTAATAATTGAATAAAAAGATTTAAATAATATTTTGAGAAATCGAAGCATTACATAAAGAATAAACACCATCCAAGTATCAATTTAATAGTAAGAATAAAATATTTACTTTGTCCTTAAATTATACCTAAAACTTTTAAAATATCCCTACATTATCAATTTTATTTATTTACTCCATAAACTATCGATTTGGACTTTATTTAATCTAATTACTAATATGCATCTAAGATCCGTTAGAAACCATTAAGAGAGGGACTTAACTGTAATTCTAGTCCGTTGGAAGGGGGGCTTAAGTGCAACTCTTTTAAAAATTATTGCAATCCCAATGAAACATTTAAGTTTCCATCTATCCCTAATGAGTATGTAAAAGAAAATCTAATGTATGATTCCCGTATATCTTCTGAAGTAAACCACCAAAAGCAAAATATTCAAAAATCTTTGGAAAATACAGTGCTGTGAAAAAAAAGAAGAAGGGGGGTCATGTTCCGGAGTGCATATTGGACTATGGGGGAGATTAGCAAGAATCCTACTTCAGGTTAGGGAGGCATGACATTTCTGCTAACACCAACTTATCGGAGTAAGTGATGACCTAGCAGGTAAAATCAAAATACAGTGGCATGATGAATGTTAATGGCCCATATAGACGCCCATTAATTGCCCCATCTCCACCAAAAAAAAATAAATAAATAAAGCTATGAATTGTAGAATTGCAGTAAAATATTGATATCATCCAAACCCGAAAACAAGCTTAAAGTGTAAGACGGCGGGTGTTGGCACAGTCAAATAATTTTTAGAAGCAAAACACACATAATCAGCCAAGGAAACCATTATAACAAAAGCTAGCTTAACTAACTGCAATTTTAGTCGCTAAATATTGCGCTTAAGCTCTTCCCTAATAGATTGAAATTACAGTTAAGTCTCTCTCTTAACGGTTCCTAGTGAATCTTAAACGAATGTCAACAATTGGAGTAAATAAAGTCCGAATCAATAATTTAAGGACGAAATAAATATTTTAGTCTTAAAAGTATCAGGGTAGAAAATAAGTGACAAGTGAAAAAAGACTTTTGATCAGAAAGCCTGTATAGGCAATCAGCAGTGATGATACTGTGATGCAAGCTCAATATTGCCTAAAATGGGGTATAAAGTTAGACGGGAGACGCACTGATGGAAGCCACAGAACACTCCACAATGCATGGCCAAATTAAAAAGTCATGAAAATCCTGCGGGGACTTGTCACATGTAGATCCAAATGAATAGGGGTCTTCTTTTTATGGTAATATATATACATGTAGAGAGAAATTTGATCAATATTCAACTAGTAGGACCCATTGAACTGAAGGGAGACACCGTTAATTTAAGCTTGGTGAGAAACCATCCAAGAAGAAAGGTGGGTGTTTTTTGTTGACACGACCGTTTCTTTGGGGTGAAGGCCCAGCACCGTTTATGTTGTTTGAAAAATGCAACCAACTCTTCCTCCCCTTCAAGAATGGTAAGTATTGAAGTCCATAACTTCTGGACCTTTTGACCCTAACAGAAAACCTCACGCAGTTTGATGTGCATGGACCGCGTTTATCGTTCATATTCTTGGAGTCTTTTACTTTTCCTTTTTGACTTCCATCCAGCAAATTGTTGGTGGTCATGGTGTATATGTAGAGTCTTTTATCCGGTTGATCGTCTGATTCAAATTCGATTCAAAAGTTTATCTGAGGTTCCTTCTGAACTGCAATGACAAGAACTAGCTAGTGTCATTCGACTAATCAACAAATACTTTAATACTTGAGACTGTCCGTGAAGAAGAATAGATAAACTGTAAGTAATTTAATTTAGAGAGATAAAGAGCATGCACCATATATTTTACCCCTAGTTACCTTATATACTCGGATCTAGTTTGGGCTCCAAGTTATCATGTGTGGAGCATGCTTACGATAATGTCACAAATAACCTTCACTACCGTTGATGTTATGCATGATGCATCAGATGCCAAGTCGATCACCATGTGTTAGAATAGAGCCACCTCGAGGACACTTGGAAGATGGATGTAGCCACGTAGGCCAGATCATTCAGATCAAGTACTACTTCGGTCGGGCCCACATGGTGCTTGCGCAACATGCGCACAAGTGATCAGCTGGTTGTACTGTAAGAACGTATAAACCATGCCAGGTTCTTAGTCCAACCCATTAAACTTGTTTGGTTTCTGGGCTTTGCCCAATCAACAGTCCGCTTCAGTACCAACTCGATATACAACAATATATTGTCATCTAATATCGTATGATTTTTTTGAAATTAACTACTATATTTTTTTTTCCTTGTATCCCCACATAGCTCGTAAAACTTCCAAATAAGGTTTTAGCTAGACACATGATTACTTTGTATTTTTTTATCAGCAAAAATACCGAATATAAGATATTAATTAAGAGGGCCCGGTTTCGGGCCAACCTGGCATCACCTTGTAAATAGTTTCACCCAGTCAAATTTGTTGAAAACGGTAGATTTCCAAAATCCAAACTGGTCAATAGGTTTGGATTTGGGAGTGGTTTTTATTTATTTATTAATAAGCAAGCCGGCACCTTAGACAAACAATACTGGACTCTTCTGCTTAAGTCTAAATTCGCGGCTAATTTTTGAAGGTATCATTCATCACGTAAATTTCTACTTTCTCATTAATATACTAGCTAAGAAAATAAAGTCTCTTTCACACGATATCTGCTTCAAAGAATTACTTTTGAACTTGTGACCATGTCAAAAACTAAAGTAAATTCCACTACTTTGCGAATCGCCGAATTCGTTGACCCCACCAAAGTGATTTCACAAAGATATCAACTATCCAGTTTTGTAGTACTCGACCCCTTTGGAAATGATTTTACGTGACGCAAGGGAAAAAAGAAAGAGAGAATTAATTTATAGTCACGGAATCTGAAGATGTCACTATATGCGTCCACTAAAAGAGTAATCATATATCACCAATTGCTGTGTCTGTAAAGCTTGATAAAATTTGGGCAACTTCTGATAGAAAAGTTTACGATAATGGTAATACAATAATCATAGATTGTAAATATGTGTTAGAAGTAGTTGATGTAATTCTCGTATTGATCTTTTTCGTTATTTATTACATAGTAAAATTATTGTGTGAGCCATTAATAGATCTAATTCATATGAAGCAATGTCCAGCCCATATATACATTGTGATCCAGTAGACAACATCCTGTGTCCATCGGGTCCACTGCTCCCACATGACCCATTATGATAAAGGCCTGTATACCCCATGAGCGGAATGATCCTGTTTTCTTATTTTTCACGTGTAACCATCATTTCATTGGTAGGCATGCACGTTGTTTAATTGGCCTAGTTAGTGAGCAACATGAGCTAGTGCACATAGCTGTACTATGACTTCTTATTTAAGCATAGAATGCTACAACCTTCCCAATTTCAGTGTAGAGAACCTTCCCAATTTCAGTGTAGAGAAAGTCTAAGGATTCAAATTTTTTTTTTTCAGAATTAAAATGAATGGTGTAGATTTATTGAACCGTGTAAGTTTTCAAAATCCAAATGAATCTTAACGTTTGATTTTGAATTCAGGAGTGTTTCGGGAAAACTTTTGTGGGACCATAGTGCTCCTCTTCATTGTATCGTACTAATAACGATATGGCTTTTCATGTTATTTAATCTACAATTTTTTTTGATCCTCAAATCATGTTTTACCAATTAATTAGCACTGAATTAGTTATTATGGTAAATAACTTATACTAAAAAGTTCTAGCTAAACTAATGAATGATCTCTTTTAGGAATAGTCATGTTTCATAACTCGGTATTCATGACGATATGTTTTACCAATTAAGCACTGAACATTGCTTTATATGAATTGGGTATCCAAATCATACGAAATCGTACAAAGAATACAAATTACAGTTAGGTAATAAATGATCCGATCCTCTTAGTTAAGCCTTTGTTTTTTTTAACTTCAGTTAGGCCCTTTTTTGTATGAATTAAGTTGTTCTTTTTTTTTTCTTTAATTATTCTTGAAATTTTTTAAAAATATAGAAAATTAAGTACAGAGAATGTGCCTTTTTCTTGTAGTGCACCGTAAGCTATTACGCATTGGTGTTGGACCTTTACAAGGACGAAACATAACTTCTTCGGACAATGTAGTGGTTAGTAGTAAAACGGGCAAGAATAATGGCAATGGAGGAGGAGGAGGAGGTGGTGGTGGTGGTGGTGGTGGTGGTGGTGGAATCGGGAATGGTGGTTGTGGTAATGGAGGAGTAAGAGGTTGTGGTGGCAGCAAATGAAAAGTAAGAAATAAATGGCATAAAAGAAAACATAAAAAGGAAGCGGTGGAGGTGGAGGTGAAGGTGGAGGAGGAGGAGGGAATGGTGGAGGTTATGGATGGGGAGGGCGAAGTGGTTTAGGGGGGGGGGGAGGTGGTGGTGGTGGTAATGGTGGAGGAGGTGGAGGGGGTGGAGGAGGAAATGGTAAAGGTTATGGATGGGGTGGAGGAGGTGGGGGTGGAGCAGGAGGGGAAAGAGGTGGTGGTGGTTGTGGTGGAGGTAGAGGTGGAGGAAACCAACGGGGTGATTGTTGGGGTTGGGAATGTGGTCCTGATGGGTCGTAGAGCTGAAATAAACGAAAATGTTATTCGCGTTGATCACACACATACATTTTACGGAATCATTAAGTACTTTGTATGAGAGAAACAACATTTTGTAAAGTCTTATCTATCTAGCTACCTATGTACCTTTCTCACATTTTGTGGTTGCATTTGCTTGCTTTATTTGGTAACAGAGAAAATGTTAACCGTATATGTTCATCAATAATGAAACAAGCAAATAATAAGATAGATGGATTTATGAGATTTTCTATTATTATTAATTATTATTTGGTCATGATGGGGCTGTGAGACTTTTGATGGACAAATGCTTTTGCAAGTTAGAATAAACTGGATGCATGAGAAGCCCAAATAAGATTGGGCCTCAGTAATTCATGGGTCCAGACTCCAGAGGCCCGTGGAACCCCAAAGATGCTCGTTAAACCCGACTTAGGGCGCGAATGTCATTGGCGTCGCGCCAAATTGTCGAATTCCCACTTGGTTAAGCACAGATCGAGGGAAAGACAGACGAAGATGGTGATCAATTGGCTTGCTGGGAGAACAGTAATAATAGCATTATTTGTACTTGCTGTGCTTGGTAGTGGACTAAAACTAGCCCTAGCATCCAATTCAGCGTCGGCCTTCGTCCAGAACGTCATCTACTCGAACAGGATTGTTATCTTCTCCAAATCTTATTGTCCGTATGTCTCTGTCTCTGTCTCTCTCTCAATCGATTCTGGTAAATGATTTTTTCTCGTTTACTAGTTCTAGAGAATTAGGGTTCCGTTTGCCATTTAGTGTTCCTCTACCTCTCATATACTTCTGAAGTGCTTGTTAGAAGTAATGCTGTGTATGGGTTTTCAATAATGTGGTGTTTTTTTTTATCGTTTCCTAATTAATTGACAACAACTGTGACCACATCTTCAACTCGATAGACATGATGCGTAATGATGGTCTCTAGAATTAGGGCTCCCTTTGCTATTTAGTGTTCCTGTACTTCTCATATACTTCTGAGGTACTTTTTAGAAGTAATATTGTGTATGAGTTTTCAATTATGTGTTTTTTTTTTTTTTTCCTTTTCCTACTTAATTGAAAACAACAGTGACCACATCTTCAACTCGATAGATATGATTGCGTAATGACGGTCTCTAGAATTGGGGTTCCATTTGCTATTTAGTGTTCCTCTACCTCTCGCATACTTCTGAAGTACTTGTTAGAAGTAATGTTGTGTATGGGTTTTCAATTATGTTTTTTTTATTCGTTTCCTAATTAATTGAAAACAACAGTGACCACATCTTCAACTCGATAGATATGATGCATAATGATGGTCTCTAGAATTAGGGTTCCATTTGCTATTTTAGTGTTCCTCTAGTTCTCCTATACTTCTGAAATACTTGTTAGAGTTAATGTTGTGTATGGGCTTTCAATTATGTGTTACTCATAAATTCTAGTAAACTTTGGTGTCAAAGCCCATGTTAAGATGTAGATAGTTATGTAAATGCCATTGGGTGACATAATGTGTATATTGCATTCTCTGTTCCAATTTATAAAGCAAAAAGGGGGAATATGGATAGCAAAATGGAAAGAGAGAATCTCTCATTGGTTGCGTGTTCAGTTTCCAATCTTCGATCCAAGCATTTGGTATCCTTGAAAAAACACATAGCTCCCAATTGTGCAAAACCTCAAACCAAGTTGAAACCAACTTCTACCACTTTACATAAGAACTTTCTCTTGGTTTCTCATACCACCCAAAGGAGTACTCATTACTGCAACTACACCTTTGTTTCTCATAGCTTCATCAATTCGATTGGTTTTTTCGTACTCCCTCAATATCCCTTTTGCACGTGTTCGAATCCAAGCTTCATCAATGTTGATGCTCCAATCACTTCAGATTTTCTAGGTTTGCTTATACATTTGTCTCTTTGGTTCTCTTTGCATACATTTTGACATTTACCTGTGTGAGAACTTGAAAGAACATCTCCACTCATCATTTAATGGATGCCATGAAGACAAACCCGGAACTGTACGACTCTCCATTCTAAACAAGCACTCCGGGATTCATCTCCCTCTATGCATCCGTATAGGGAATCCTCCCATGGAACCCCAAGACATAATATCACGGATGCCTAAGAAAACCCTCGATGCATCTGCCATCCGTCAATATTAAGGCTCCACTGAGCCTAGCAAATCCCAATACCCTAGGTCGGGAGCAAGGTCTAGGTACATCACTTGGGACCCAAGAAGGCAGGAGGTTTGGAGGCTCTAGCTAAAGTTTTTTCAAAGAGGATGAGTCCGACCTCGGTTGAACTCGGACTTGATCGGTCCTACAGATAAGGGGCATCACTTGACATCCGACACATCAACGACGTATCACACCACCCTCTACACCTAGGATCCCGTATTATACTTACCACCCGTCCTATGATACGAGCCTCCACATGTCATCTAAACCATCTCTGAATCCCATGATACAAAACCTAACTCCTGATCATAAGACTTAAAGAGAGACCCGATGTAGGTCAAATTTGGAGTAGGACTGTTGATTATCAAAACAAGATAATAGAGGTTGTTTTGGGCTGTGAACAGTAAGAAAAAGAAACAAGAGGGAGAATTAGAGGGGAAAGAAGATAAAGCTGGGCATTGCACCTAGGTTACCAAAGGCATCACACCTAAGGCTTCTTTAGCATCACGCTAAAGAAAGGATAAAGCTTAGCAAGCTGGAATTTTTTTATATTCTCATTCATAACTCAAAACTTCAAGCTTACATGAACTTATAGGCTCCAACATGTGAAATACAAAAGACCCTTCCTATTCCGTAGATGTCTGGGAAGATAAAACACGTGGTCAAATGGAAACTTAAATGCAACTAATAAATATTCATAAAGCATTAAATAGTCTAGTCCAGCCCAGTTAATAGCCCAAGTCCCAAGTGGGCTCGTTGTCATCCAATATATGCCAGATCAGTGCTTGGGCTTTAGAACCATTTAGCCCACATCTTTTATAAACTTTTAATGATTGCTGCTAGTTTTCATCAACTCTCCCCGGCTTAAGAAAACTCGACCCCGGCGAGTTAAAGGCATGGAATTTTTCATACAGATCTGGATTGAGACGGCGAAACTCCTCATCCGTAATCCAAGTGCAGTCTGAAAATGAACGCCCCTTCCACTTAATGAGATACTTCTGATAACGCCCCTGTTTAGTTGAAAAAATTTGATGATCGACTATGTCTTGAATTTTATCCTTTGAAAGCTTGCCTTTTGGGAGAGAAGCAATTGGGCCAGTCCAAGCATCATCTTCGACATGTCCAGAGTATCGGGTGAGATCCTCAATATTGAAAACATTGCTAATGCCCATATCATCAGGTAACTCAAGGACATATGCATTTGAACTGATTTTCTTGAGAACTTTAAATGGACCAGCACTCTTTGAATGAAGTTTCTTATAAACCCTCTTAGGATTTTGGCTTGACTTGAACCATAACCATGTCTCCCTCATCAAATTCAGCAAACCTTCGTCTCGAATCTGCATGTTGTTTGTAGTTCTCATTGTTTATCGCAATCTTTTGTCGAACATCCTCATGGATATCATAAATGTGCTGGCTAAACACTTCAGCTTCAGCACTTGGATGAGCTGTGGCATGTAATGGAACCAAATCAATTGATTTCCTAGGAAGTAGACCTGTAACAATTTCAAGGGGCTGCGTCCTGTAGATCTATTCACAGAGTTTTTGTATGCGAATTTAGCCATAGGAAGTACTTGATCCCAACTAGAAACATGATCCCCAACAAGACAGCGAAATAGATTACCTAAGTTGCGATTTACGACTTCTGTTTGCCCATTAGTTTGCGGGTGAAAAGTAGAAGAAAACTTCATTTTTGTATTCAGTAGTTTCCATAGCGTGCGCAAAAAATAGCTCACAAACTTCGCATCACGATCCGAGACAATAGTCTTAGGCAATCCATAAAGTCTAACAACTTCTTTGAAGAAGAGCTTAGCAATGTGAAAAGCGTCCGATGTCTTTGAACAAGGAATGAAGTGCACCATTTTCGAAAAACGATCCACAACCACAAAAATAGAGTCATGTTCTCGAAGGGTTTTGGGCAATCCAAGGACAAAATCCATGCTTAAGTCCTGCCATGGCTCGTGGGGCACAGGTAGTGGAGTATATAAGTCTGTATTCTTCTTCCTTCCTTTTGAAAGTTGGCAAGTCTGGCATTGCGAAACAATTTTGGAACTGTTTTGTCTCTTCCAAAATGGCATGCTGCCCCTCCGGAATGTAATTCCCAATCCACTTGTTTACTTAGAGATGAATCGGGTAAACAAAGTCATGTTCCCTTGAAGAGGTAACCATCATGTAAGGAAAATCCACTGTACTCTCCATGTTATCCAACCAATAATTGAGCATATATAACGCTAAAATCCTTGCAAGAAGGATAATCTCTTTTGAGCAACTTGAAACCCACCACTTGAATAGCCATGCTTGGAGTGTTTTCCCCCAACACTTTTAACACTGAAATGATAAAGACCTCTTTAGTACAAGAACTAAAGAGGCTTGCCGTGCATGGTCTCTTTTGAGCAAACAAAACTATATCTTTGCATCATCAGTTTACATCCTTGATCAAATCTGCGGATAGGTGGGAGGTGGCACCCACATCAACCAATCTTAGAACACCATACATCTAAGAAAGATAGCTCACCTTTTTCTAGATGTGTTGTTCGGATTCGATTTTTGAGGCTGCCGTATTCACCTTCCATTGTGAACCGAATCACTTGGGTTGGAGAACTATTTACCATACAAGATGGTTTCAAGGAATATGCAGCTATGCATCCCTCCCGCTTTTTCTTCCCTGTCCAATTTCTATTTCAAAGGACTATGTTTCCATGTAAAAGCAAAACCTCCATATTTGTTATGATCCACAAAATAAAAATGGTGCACATGCAAAAGAAAATTTCTCACTTATTAGGATGGGCTCTCCGTTCTCTCTATATGTAAAACCGACACCAGTCAATTTAACAATTATTTGGGGACATGAGGCGGCAAGACTTTTCGATCTCTTATTGCAGCAATGGAATAACTATGGCATCTAGTCGTTCCTTGTTGCTTCAATTACCCACATATAGGATGTTGCCTGGGTCAAGAACCGTAGTTAGTTGCCAGCCTGGTATTCACTCTTGCCGTGGAGATTGTTCCAGTACCAGATAAAGTAGCAATGTAGCATGAGCAGAGTGGAGAATCGTTCTAAAATTGCCAACAGTCTTACCCATTTGCCAATCATATTACATACGCCTTATGTGGTGATGAATTTTATTTTTGCAATACAGTTGCAAATTCATACTGCTAATTCCGTGTCATAGGGTATATTTGCATGGTTATTAACATTTGTTTATGACTTTCTGATGACCTTTTATTAATTAGCTTTATCCGAGTTGAGTATCTCTATTGGTGAATTGCACCCAAAAGATGTTCTTAAGTTGTTAAGCGCATCTTTGGACGTAAGTTTCCACGGGACAAATAACCGGAAAGCTTTATTTTGGTATCTCTAGAACTTCTATGGAAACTTCTCGTGTTAACCTAGAAGTTCTCCTGTCATACTAGAGCTAGGATAGGCAGGATACCTTCTCATTGGCAAGAATAACATGTTTTATGTCATGAATCAGATATTCTGTGCGTGCCAAGAATATATTCACCGAACTACATGAGCAAGCTTTTATTGTGGAGCTTGATCTTCGAGGTACATTTTTTATATCCAGAATGGTATTCATTATCGATTGAACTGAGCAATCGTCCTAGGGATATTTTTCGTTACATGTGTGGTTTCCCTGTTTACTTGTGCGTTGCGGGGATTTGTGTCTGTGCTTGTTGGTTTTTATTACATTTTGCACTGCTTTAAAGCGATTCTGTGTTTGTGGATTTGTGTAGATGATGGATATAAAATTCAGGATGTTCTTCTAGAACTGGTGGGTCGACGCACTGTCCCTCAAGTATTTGTTAATGGAAAGCATGTTGGTGGCTCTGATGGTTGGTCCTCTGCTCTTAAATATTCTAATGTCACTCTCCTCATGGAGTTATATCCAAACTTTGAGTCTAATGACAATGTTTCCTTATTGTGTTATGTTGTAATTCAGATCTCAGAAGTGCTATCCAGAATGGTCATTTGCAGAACCTTCTTCGTACAAGTTGATGAAATATGGCAATAATGATAAAAACACAGCGGGCATCTTCACTTACTGTACAAATGACAGGAAAACTTGGAGCTTTAAGTTAATACATTGGAGCCACATATGGTAGATATTTGATGTTGGTAACTCCATGAACTCCTGAACTCCTGTTGTTGTAGTGTTTGACTTGTAGTACGTTCTTTCATTGTAGAAGGAGCTTTTGATAAATTGCTGAGAAGGTATTTAGTAATTTTAGGAGGAGCTTTTGCCATAGTTGTGCTTATTGAGGCAAACTGTGAAGTTTCATTGCCTTGAAGTAACAGAACCGGTTTTGTTCTTGTTCTGTTATTATATATTTTTTATTTTTTATTTTTGGTTTTGGAAGAGCGTGCATAGAGGTGGTCGAAGACATTTCATTTGCATTTGCTAAATTCAGGTGTATCAAGATACTGGATGACTTTAGCTGATAGTGACGAATTTATGAGACCGTAAAACCTCCCAAAATTAGGTAAGTATTTGGCAATTACGACCAAGAGATTCGACCACAGATGGAGTTGGCATCTTCCCCGTATTACGGAGATTTGTTCTCCAAATGATAAGTTAATTAAGCTACCAAGATCAGGAAATAAATTCATTATATTTGTTAAGTGTATGAAAAGAGTTCTTATTTCTAACAATGTATGTAGAAGCATGGAATACATACTTCTTGAGTAGTGAACAAATCGCGTGACATTGTTGTTTTGGCAGTGGTTGTGAAGCGCAGCGCAAGAGAGGAGAGAGAGAGAGAGAGAGAGAGAGAGAGAGAGAGGAGGGGAGCTGTGACCAAGACATGCGCATCAGCAGTTTAGGACCGAAATAAGAGAGTAATTGATGTATCTGAGTATACAATTGTGAAGCGCAGCGCAAGAAGCCCCACCCGTAGATTGATAGTTGAAGAGAAAGCATTAATATTATGATGCTATAGCTTTCTTGCGTGTGCTAGTAAACGAGGGTTTAGGCTGTCAAATAGGAGACGAGGCTCGTGATCGACTTCAAGGAGTGTTTGCGGGAGTTAAAGATGGGAACGTGAGAGAGAGAGAGAGATTGTTGCACTTTTTTTTTTTCATGAATCACTAGTCTATAAGGCCAACCAACCAACCGCCCCGCCACCTACCATATGAACCCTACTCTATGAAGCCCCTCCTCCCCCCACTATTAAAGGCCTAACGGTCTCCTCTACTGGATACAAAACTATTACTAGTACTACCACCACCACCTCTACTGTATATATCATGATGCTGCACATGCATATATGCCCCAGGTGACAACAACCCCCCCCCCCCCCCCCCCCCCCCCCCCCCCCCCCCCCCCCCCCCTTCTCTTCTTTTTTCACTGCAAAATACAGGGTACCATTTTCAAGAGTTATATAGTTGTAACTCTGTCCATAATATATAATATATGCCTGCCCAGATGGAAAGAAACTCACTGAATCACCAAATTCCTCCCTTTTGAATTACTCACAGATCCATACAATTAGCAAAAGAAGTGATGATGCGTTTGAAAGAATTCAATGTAGATCTCGAACGAACATTTGTTCCACAAATTAATTTCATATGAAACAAATCTTAAGTATCATGTACTTCAATGAATATATATATATATAATTTTTTAGCAGATTACATCATTTGTCATTGGTTTCTCCACTGCAGTAACCACCACCACCAAACTCCGAAATTAACCACCACCAAAATGGTGCAAGAGCACCCCCAGCCACCATCATCAGACTTCTCTCTCTCCATCTCCACCTATCACTCTCCCCAACCAAATAGTCACCTAACTTTATATTCACACCAATGTGCCAGCTGACACATCACATGCCCCTTTTTATTTGGACAAATTTCTTAGCTTTATTAGTTTAGGCTCAAATAAAATTGTAAAGTAAGCAGAAAGGCCGAATAGACGGCCACAATTTCCGCTCCAGCTCATAAAAATTGTTGTGTTAGAAGATGCATATTGTGGAAAACCTTTTTTTTTTTTTTTATATAGTATTTACTACCTTCTTTTTTTCTTTCTATAGTGGAGATAGTCTCAGGTCTAATATTGTACATACGTGTCGATGACTATATTTTTAAAGAAATTCGTGCAGCAGAAGATCCTAAATTTGAGAATTTCTACACTAAAAATATTCTATTAAATGAAGGTATTCGTACTTGGATAGTGGCTCAAGACCAACCTCATGAAAACCTTATATTCCTTAAGGAGGATTTATCCCGTAGAAAAGGGATTCTACAAAACTCTGTTACTACTCAAACAATGGGATAAAAAAGGGATAACAAGTACTGAGACGACTATGATGAGATTTTGCATTTCTAGAGAAATTTGCACAGGAGAAAAGAAAAATTTATACTATTCCACATTTTCACTTCAAATTCCTTGTTAAGCGATGAACTAGAATCATATCCCTTAGCCTTTTTTTTTTTTTGTTTTTTTTTTTCTTCATTTGCAATACTTTTACCAGTTCAAGATCATCCAAATACAAAAAGGAAAACGAAATGAAAAGAATAAAGAATGAAATGTGTGGTTTTATGTGATTACAGTTTCTTTGTTGGTTTTTGCAGTGTGATAATTGTTCAATGAATTTTTTTCCTTTCTGGGACCATGTGAAAGACGGCGGCTTAACTTTTACGTGAGGGAACCTTTTACTAATTTGATCTCATTGCGCGACGTGTTGCTACGTACATTATCACCAGCTGTAATTATGGAAGCGAAAACGGAATTGTCTAGACCGAGTAACTAGCAATTTAATTAATTATCTTTTAAAATCACAAAAAAAGGATTCAGATGCCCAACCGATGTTCAACGCTCGAAAAAAGGCATCCATATATCATGGCGCAACGAAGAGTCTTATTAGTTGGATCGTTTTTCGTCATCTTAATTATGATTGTGCCCCTTACCTCTTTTGCGAAGCCAAGTAAGGGGCAAGCCATCAAGTTTACATCAGATTCATTGAAAGCTAATTAAGTCACGGCACGTAATAAAGAGTTACAACCACAAATTGATAGTCCTATACATACTACTACTACTGCTGCTGCTGCTGCTGCGGCGGTGGTACTGGTACCATTTCTTCTTCCACTTGTTCGTTGATCATTGAGGGATTAATTGACATATTAATTTTCTTGCTTTTCACGTCGGCCATATTTACATAGGGTGGGGCGGGTGCTTTTGTGTGTGTGCGCACGCGTCTGTGTGTCTGTTTTATTTTGGGGTTTTTTAAGCCAAAGATCGATTTAACATACAATTAATTAACAAAGGTGACCCACAACTGTACGTAGGATATAAATGGGGCTTTCGTATACACACCCACTTGCATGCACAAGCTGGCTGGTTTCCAATTGAAATTTGGAGCCAAACCCTAAATTCTTCGTGTGGGGGTCCCATCTATAAAGAGGATAATAAACCCCTCATATGCATTTCATCCTTTCATATAATATATATGTATGTGTATATTTCAAAATCCTTTTTTTCTATAACCAAGGTATCTGGGTTGGTTTGGGACACCGTTGGGAAAAAGCTTAGGGGAATTCCCATCTAAATGCTAACTAATTCTCGGAACTCTGAGGTTATTGACCGGATAAAGACGCAGTGACCCTTTCTTGTTACTAACGAGATTTGAGCTCGGGACATTCAAATTTACAGCTTGCCTCGATCTCCACTCGGGCAACTCTTGGAGTTTATTTGAAAATCCTTTTTCCTTATATATTCTCTCTGACAGACCAAGGAAACAATTAAGAAAAATACAGAATTTTTACATTTTTTTTCTTCTCTCCCCACTAGTTTGGAATTTCAATTCCTTAGAAAATCCTATCTCATCTCCCCAGTTCCTTGATACTTTGATTTGAGCCTATGAAGAGTACTTGAGAAACTCAAAATTGAAACGTGAGCATCTCCAACAAATGTGTCAAATCCAATGTAACAATTCAGTTTTCAAAAAATGACATTAAAATTAACTTCATCAAAAATGTCAAAAATATTATTAAATCCTATATGACAATTGAAAAAGACATGTCTTTTTGCATTAAATATCAACCTCAAATGTCTTTTTGCCTAAAATACCTCAATTTGACATATTTGTTGGAGATTAAAAAGTTTGAATGTCAAATTAAAAATTTGATATCTCAAAATTTGACATTTTTTCGGTAATTTTAAAGATCCGAGCTCCGTCACCAAGTGAAAAAACAAGAGCTACTTGTTAGTTTAATTGATTAAAACCCCACCCACATTTTCCACTGCCCAATGAACCTAAGAGATCCGTTGATCATGGTAGCTAGACATCAGAACCAGACCACGGGCCGCCCAAAATAACCTCGTTTAATACTCTTTTCTATTTTATTTTATTTGGCTCGATACATATATACGCATATGTGTATATAGATTATCCCTCTTGGGAAACAAACACAGGGCTCGAGAATGACAGACATATACCAGATACGCAATTATTGGGTCTCTCTCTCTCACTCCTCATTCAGTCGCCCTTTTGCTCCCTGAACAATGACCAAACTACTATGCATGACAATCAACTCACAGATTAAACAATAAAAGAAAATGTGTGTAGACGTACGTTTAAACTTTATCAATGTGCTGAAAACAATAAAAGAAAATGCCCATATATGTAATTTTCAGCGTAATTAACAGACAGCTAGTTTTTAGGTCAACTTTGTTATAACGGGACACAACTTGTACACATTTGCACATCTATGAGGGTACGCACACATATTAAAATTGCAGTGTGTGTGAGTGTGAGGACCCCGCTTAGATGTAGTACGTATATAAATATGTGAGAAAATTATTGAGTGCGTTATGAGGGCACCGTCACACGTACCTAATCTTTGAATTTCTTCTTTTATGAATATGTGTACCTAAAAAACCAGCAAGGGGTAGTTTACTTGTTAGTGAAGGTATAGAATTAGTGTCATTCTAAGGATCCGAATTTCCTTCTTGCTGCCCAGCTTGTTTGTAAGTGTTAAAAGCTCAAATTTTAAAGCTTCAGAAGTTAATGAAATCTAGCAATCATACATGATTTGGGTTTTCTCAAAGGCAGCTTGCTTGAGGCTAGCTAGGATTAGGTCATTGCGCCCGCGCGCGCACACACATATGCACATGTATGTGTTCTACTTCACAAGTTAATGAAATCTAGCAAGCATATATATATTTGGGTTTTCTCAAAGGGCAGCTTGCTTTGCTTGAGGCTAGCTAGGATTATGTCATTTCTTACTTCATCTCCTTTGAATTTTCTTTCTGAAAATATTCTCCTCGTCTTGTGTTCACACATATATACTCGTGTACATGTAAATTTTCTACTTCCATATTTGTCTATTTTTGTTTTCCCGGTGTCGTTCAACTTGCATGTACACCACTATTTCTCATCGCGCTTTTGAGTCCTCTTTTCATGCATAAATTTTTAATTTTTTTGCACCACATGATAGAATTCATTGATATGATCATCTGTAAGTTGGTACAAATTAAAAGATCAAAAATATGTATAAATTTGCTCAAATAGGCCAGGATATAGTAGTAAAAAAGAGAAGAGATGAGCACAACATTACTCCTAATTAAATTTTGGCCCACAACTATATTAATAATGAAGTCATGAGCTGCTTTAATAATCAACTGTTACTGCTTCCTTTTGAAGAAATAAAGAGATACCAATATTTAGTGGGGAAAAGGTGTAGACTGTAGAGTAGTAGTAGGTAGTAGAGGTCTGTACATGGACTTGTACGCATTCACCATTAAGTGGGCAGTGGGGGTCCGATTGCTGAAAGAGAGGTAAGTAAGCTGGAGATTAGGGGATCTGTGTCAATTAACCCGTAATCGTACTCCCGGTAATTGCAGGCCGGCGGTGTCCCGTATCCCCCCTACTCTTTTTTTTTTTTTTTTTTTCCACCTTTTTCTAAGCATCCCCCCTGCTGTTATTTATCCAAATTCCCTTCTTTTTTGCACTAATTCAAATTCCCATTGCACGTGCAACTATTTATTAATGAACTTATCGTTCTTTTAACTCTTAAGGGTTGGTTTAGTATTTAAGACTGAGACTTAAAATTTTGTTTTCTTTTAAAATGTGATATTGAAAAGCTTTTTATGTGTTATGTAACCCTTACAAGTGATACCAAATGCATTTAACACCACCGAATAAAAAAACTCACATTTGTAAGTAATCGGATGCATCATGTAGTAAGACTCCAGTGTTAATTTCATTTAGAGTTTTCATTGACTTGTGAAATTGTCAAGAATAGTGTCACCAGCTCATAAAAGAAGGAATATTAATGAGTGGTAGTTGTTAAATTTTATTCAAAGTCGTAAATTTAAATCACTCAATTACTATTAATAAAATTTAAAGACTATTTCATTTCGATTGTGTCAATTAATTGAATCTTTTCAAAAAAATTCAACAATAATGACGAGGCGAGATGATTATGAATGAGACGAGGTGAGGTATGTAGATACCTAGAGACGCTTTCTTCAACATTAGTAACTTTCAAGATACTAGTTCCAACCACCAATTAGAGAGAGAGAGAGAGAGAGAGAGAGAGAGAGAGAGAGAGTTGTTGTATTGAGGCATGGCGGTGTGGCATGGCAGTAAAACAATGTCTGTGTTGCCCACAAAACAGCCAAGGAGTTGAAGAAAAACTCCGACGTGGACTATGGGGAAAGAAAAGCTCTGCAATAATCCCAACTAGAGTATTTACGATAGAGAACGAGATCAGAAAAGAATTAGCCAGACACCACGGAGACCATCCGAAGAACACCAAAAATTGAAGGACGCTGATAAAACAGTTGCGATTTGTTGCTTGCTTGTGCTATGGATTGCCAGACACAAGTGAGGTCTGGGAAATTAGTGGGTAGCTCACAATGGCAGGTCTCTTCTCACTAGGTGAAGTAAGAGAAACCACAACCAGCAGGAACAACAACAACAACAACCAATTAGATCAGCAACATCAACACACCACCACCGACCTCCTATCTGCAGCAAACGAAATCAGTCCAGATCAGAGCTGGTTCTTGTACAGATCTAATGATCATCATCATCGCCATGATCACAATGTCGCCTATAGGGGTTTCGAGCTGTGGCAAGAGACACCCCAACATGACCAACGCCAACACCCACAAGCACATAATAGTATTACTACTAATGATCACATCCACCATCAACACCCATTTCCATTTCAAGACCTTTATTCGTCGGCGGCGGCCACGGGTACTGTCCTAGACATGGGGCCCAACAACCGGAACTCATTTAACATATTCGAGGATGATAGGTCATCAAGATTTTTTATGATGAGTAGTAGGAGTACTAGTGGTGGTGGGATTGGAGTTGGAGGAGTAAGCTGCCAAGATTGTGGGAACCAAGCGAAGAAGGACTGCGTGCACAAGAGGTGCAGGACTTGCTGCAAGAGCCGAGGGTTTCAGTGCCAAACTCATGTCAAGAGCACTTGGGTTCCTGCTGCTAAAAGGCGTGAGAAGTTACTACTACTCCAACAACAGCAGCAGCAGCAGCACCAAACACAGGCGCATCAATACCCCAAAATGCACAGAGATATTAATATTACAACTGCTGGGACTGCTGGTTCCTCCCTACTCTCCCCTCGTTTACCCACTACTAACCCCACAGGTGCACTAGTACTTCTCCACAGTCCCCTATTTATCTAATAAGATTCATCTAGATTTTTTGTTGTTTTTCGCTTTAGATAGAGAATTCATTTCTATCTAAAACGACCTCTTTCATTTCACAATAAAACCCATCAGCTTTATGTTATATACGTAAAACAATGGAGCAAAAAAAGCCTGCCTGCCTGTTATATATCTAGTAATCCTTTGGAGTAGTATCAGTAGATGTGTGTAATATTGTTATGCACATGTTGGATTCAAACTCAATATGACCCATTCTGTATATGTCTTGACTAAATTGCTACAACAAATAGGGTTGGAGGAGGGAATTTTTCCGGCAGAAATGAATACAACAGCAGTTTTTCGATGTGTTCATGTGAGCTCCATGGACGAAGCTGGTGAGGACCAGTATGCATATCAGACGGCTGTGAACATAGGAGGTCATTTATTCAAGGGAGTTCTCTACGATCAAGGCCCGGCTGATCATCATCATCACAGCAGCCAGCACTGCGCCCTGACCGGTGCCGATACCTCTTCCACTGAGCATAATCTCATTACTGCCGCCATGACGACCACTAGAAACTCCACCGCCTCAGCTGTGGGTTCGCCAGCGCCTGCCTTTTTTGACCCTTCTCTTAACTACCCAGCTCCCCTTACCACTTTCACGTCCGGTATGCAATTCTTCCCACACCAAACACCTTAAATCACAAAAACTCATCTCTCTCTCTCTCTCTCACAGCGATAATGACAAGTGTTATCTTGTCTCTTGGAATAAGAGATATTAAGATCGCCTTATCATTTTCTCTGTGGTTCCTCTCTTTAAATGGTATATGGATGATCTTGTTGTAGCACATTTGGCACCAAATGAAGTACTAGAAATCAGTCATATATATAGATGACCAAACTTTTAGTTTTGTAGTTCGAAATTCAGAGATGCAAAGTTGAATTATGTGTTTTTATTGATCATATATCCAATTCCTCTGAATCCTTTGATTTTCTCGGTTAGTTTTCAAGTCAGAAAGCTGCTTTAATTTTCTCCCTTTTTAATCCTCGAGCTTGCCCGGCCCTTCGGAAATGCGGTTTGCTTCTTTGGTTTTTTAATCTACAATGAGGACATCTTGTCTTTCCGTACAAGCAGCGCCCATGATTTATTCAACCTTTCTCTCTCTCTCTCTCTCTCTCTCTCTCTCTCTCTCTCTCTCTCTCTCTCTCTCTCACGCAGTGCTAGCTGGCTGGAATATAAGAACTTTTAATAGGAGGTAATGGGAGAGAAATCATATAGCAATAGAGATTTTAATAGAGATCTGGAGCTGTTGGTTCTCTTGCTGGTCTTTTTGTTTTGGTGATGGGTCAGTTGTAGTAGTTGCTGGTTTAATGATTCTCATGTTGATACTTGGTGATGCAATTGGTAGCTTTGTTTTTTTGGCGTATGTCCCCTTTCGCTTTGTTTTGGTAATGAGTCTTGCCAATTATTTCTCTTTTGGGTCTCGCCCTTTTCGGGTGACATAAGATTGTCAGAGGTTTGGTGTTAACCTAAGTGGTGAATTAGCATATTAATTGCGCCCACATTGTTTTTCAAAAACATGCAAGTGAGAGTATTTCCATCCGTTTTGGACAAAATGATGCACCAAAGCATATGTTTGAATAATATAGTACGAGGACAATTTTAAAATTTATTTAAACTAGAGGTACTCTCTCCTTAAATAAATGAATTGAGTAAAACACTCAATTTTTATTAATCAATAAACAACCAATATATAGAGACGTAGAATCATATATCAATTAGAAAATGAAATAACAAAGATTTAAAATTTCTAATCTAGCCTGAATAAAAGAAATTAGAAAAATTATCAAAAATAAAAGATTAACAAAAGATTTAGATTTGCTAATATAGTCTAAATAAAAAGATTAGAAAAATTATCAAAAATAAAAAATTTTGGTTTGGCTAGAAAACCGAATACTATAAAGAAATAGAAAATTACTAAAACGGACAGCGATTAAAATAAAAATTTTTACTAAAAGTTATAAAGAAAATAAATATTTTCTAAAACAACAAATTCCTTGATTCAGATGCCTGAACGAAAAAATTAGGCCGAAAGACAATGAGGCCTATGAGTCTTGATCAGAACGACATTTCGCTTCAACCATATGACCGACGGGTCAATCTGCCATTGGTCCGTTTGGCCTGTGATCAATCCACGCGGTTCAGAAATGTGGTCACGACCCGCTCGGCATCATCCTCTCCAGCTTGAAAAGACTTCGTCCTTGAAGTGGAGTCATTAGAAAACGAGTTGTCCCCAAAAATAAAATCAAGTGCTTGACATTAAAGACATCAGTTGTGTGCACATGACTTGCCAACTTTAACCGATAGACGTTGGGGTTAATCTTTGCAATAATCTCCACGGGCACAATATTACGGGTAGCAAGCTTGTCCCGCAAGGGAGGCAACCCATTTGGAACCACATCTCCAGATTCAAACTCTTCCTCCATCTCCGTCCATGCTAAAAGATTGGGAATCTCCCCACCTTGTGGTTTGGCTATTACATTTTTTAACGGCAAAAGGTTAATCTTGGTACCTCCAAATATTAGACTGTAAGTATTGGTACCGCCATAATGATTAATTTTCCGATCATATTGCTAGGGTCTCCCCATCAGAAGATGACAAGCATCTATAGCAGCAACGTCATACCAGATCTTATAATTATAGTTTGTATCAATTGGGAAAGACACCAAGCAACGTTTTGAAACTTTTTCCTCATTGCTCTTTTTCAGCCAAACCAACTTGTAAGGGCTAAGGTGTGACTTTGTCATTAGATTCAATTTATGCACTGCCTCCTCATAAATCACATTCTTGCATCACAGCCTCGAGGAGCATAACAAGCTTTACGAATAACCAACAACGAACCCTGATCACCAATCACATCATCCCCGTCAATAACCTATTCATCGATGCCGTCGTATGCGGGCTCGTGGTCATACCCCATTGTCTCCTCCTGGAAGTCTTTTGTGTCTAAGAACAAGGTCTTTCTAGGACGATCGGCTTTCCGGCAATCAACAACATGGTGTCTCGGCTCACCGCACTTAAAGCACTTAAAACCAAAAGATGTTGGTTTGGGCGCTGCAACTGTGACGAGTAGAAAACCCCATGTGTAGTTTGTTGGAACAGTTGCCGCTGGTGTCCAAGTGGTACTATTCTAGCTAGTCGCTATCGGCATCCTACTGAATCGACGCTCTAGTATTACAGCTCTCTGGTGGGCATCTGAAACTGAGAATAAATCGTACATGTCTAAGTTATCCTTAATCTGTTATCGTAGCCTGCCAACAAATCGAGAAATCTACTGTTCTTTTGTTTTTGTAAAGTCAATCCTGGCCACGAGTTGGTAAAACTAGTTGGTGTAATCGTCAACTGTACGACTACTTGTCTTAGATTTTGCAGCCGTTGGTACATCAGTCGCGAATAATTATGAGATAGGAACGCGACGTGCATCTTTTTCTTCAACTTATCCCAATCTCCGATTTTCTCTTTGTCCTATCTCTACCTAGTAATCTTGAGTTGCTGCCATCAAGAGGAGACCCTCCCCTGAAACTTGGTAGCCACTAGAGGTAATCTCTTGTCTTCAGAAACCTCTTTGAATTCTAGCGTCAAATCTCCTTGAAATTCAGGCAAATCAATCTTCAACCTTGACTCCCAATAACGAGAATTGTGATTGCTAACCATGATATCTTGAGCCCGTCTCTTTGGCTAACGAACTTCAGCAAAAAAATTAGAGCCATCAACATTCAAACCCTCAAACTCCTCTCGAGTGATAGCTAGGGTCGTGCGGACGCCGGTGAGGTTAGTCAGCAACTTCCAGAGTCTAGAGGCGTTGTAAGACAACTCCAAGCATCTACTTCAGTCGAACATGACCTTTCCCTGTTCAAGCTTCTCGGTTCTCGTCATCACGTTCATAAATTTTGTCAATAGTGGCAGTTCTACGTCCTCATCCTTGACCTCTAGCACGTCCTCCGACCATAGTTAGGATTGGAACTTAGCTCAGATACCAACTGATGCAACAAAGCGTATATTTGAATGAATGTAGCACGAGGACAATTCCAAACTCTATTTGAACTAGAGGTACTGTCTCATTGAACAAATGAATTGAATAAAATACTTAGTTTTTATTAATCAATTAACAACTACTTAGTCCTTAGGTTTACAAAACAATATATAGGGACATAGAACCCTATATCAATTAGGAAACGAAATAACAAAAGATTTAGACTTACTAATCTAACCTAAATAAAATAATTAGAAAAATTATCAAAAGTAAAAAGTAACAAAAGATTTAGACTTGTTAATCTAGCCTAAATAAAATTTTTTTAAAAATTACCAAAAATGAAAAAATTTGGTTTGACTAGGAAATCAAATATTTTTGGATTCAAGTTTCGATTATTCGATATCAAGATAAATGAAACTCTCCCTAATATTTAATTTATGCCATTGATCCATATTAAGCTCCATGGAGATCAAAAAAATAAAACTCAGTACTGTATTTCATAGTAGATGATCGTAGTACCGGTACCTTAATTTTGTTAGTACTTGTGTCTTCCCCTTGCAATACTTCTATTTTGCATGTAAATTTGACTTAGCACCGGTGCCTCTAAAAATTTTACACTGGTGCCTTACCTATCTGTATATCAGTAGTTGCCTACGGAATTGACTTGGCACCGGTGCCTCATTTTTGGTAACACCGGTGCTTGTGTTGTGAAACCTTGACATTCAGTTTCTGACTTAAGCTTGTTGAGCCAAGGCTTGTTCTATGACAGTGCACTTATTTTTTATAAATAAGTTTAAGTAAATTCATTATTTACTTTAATTTTATTTATTGAAAATAAGAAAGTATCCCCCATTTGAAAATAATAGCATTTACATAAAATTAAAATTTCATCCGAATCAAAATGTCGCCCTCCCTATTTCAGTACGAAATCAAAAAATCATACTTTTTCTTCCTAAAGATCATCCTGAAATTCATTCTAGACCTATGCATTTGAGACGTATGAATATACCATTGTGCTTAGAAAAAAATCAAGTAATTATTTTCGAGATTTTTTATTTTTTAAATCGAAATTTTGAAAATTCAACTTTTTCTATACTTAGAAAAATTTTCAGACAGTGAAAATTTTTAGAATATAAGAAAACGTCTCCAGCTTTTACTTAATGACTACCCTAACCGTAACCAACCTTGGATCGTCTTTTTGAACCTTATGTACTATCCATTATTGTAAGTTGATATCCTATTAGATGATTGTTATGCTAGGTGTTTCTTTACGAATTTGTGATCATTAAATTTCATCTATATGATAATTATTCACATTAATGTATTATCTTGTTCATTTGTTAAACTTGCATCTCCAACCTATCATCATGTTATCATGAGTCTAGTCGTTTGAACAAAATTTAGATGGGGTCAATGAAAAACGTTTGAGGTTAGTAGAAATGACATCCAAGGTTTAGACACGAGTCATGAAAAATCAAGAGAGCTTTGTAACGAAAATCGAGAATTTGATAAACTCTTATGTTTGATAACTAGAGTTTTGACTTACTTCTTAAGGAGACGTGTTAGGATATCTTTAGCCGAGATATAAATTTTAGCCGAATTACGTCTGTTACCACCTGATTGTCTTTATAAAAAATAAACGTAATTGAAGGGGATGAATTAGATATTTTCTAAATTAAGCCACGACATATGAGAGACATAATACTGGGAGCATAACGGTTGGAAGCATGGGATACGAGAGTCGACGTTTGGATACACTAGCTTCGAATACGAGGTCAGTGTAGGGGTCAGAACCATATTGGTCGGGAACATCATGACACCACTTTGGAAAATAAAATTTTGATGACGGACAACGTTTGTGTTGACCCGAATTTTGTATTTTGAAAATTTTTTTTGACACTTGTGAACATTGACGGACACTTATGAATATGGGTCGGATGCGTGTGTTAGAAATTTAGAAACAAATCATAAGATTTGACTTGAGGATATATTGTCGACATTTTATTTATTTACTGTATTTACTTGTTTAATGTTTCCGCTTATTGTTTAACATGATTATGTCACACTCGGATTATATTCATAATACTTGATACACTGCTCATACTATCTTCTTGATCATGCATTATATGATCCATCGCATAGATTTGGGATTAAGGATATTTTTATTTGTAAAACGTCAATCACTCATCTAGTGTAATTTCTTTATCCTTGGCCTTTCATGCCAAGTATCGAGATGACGTTATTAAGCTCGTTTATCCAGATACCAATGACGGTACTTTAGAGAAGGATGTCGTATCCCCGTAGTTCACTTAGATTTATTTCGAGTTCTTAATTTCAAATTTTTAATATAATTTCTTTTAAATTTGATGATTGTAATCAAATCATATTTTGACTAAATGAAAATATAATTGACTTTTGATAAATTGTTTTGAATTAACCTCCAGAATATGGAGCAATACAACACCAAAATTCACTATTCACTCAAATATACTAATACCGTACGAGAATAAGTATTTGTCCAAAACTTATCAACATCACACCAATAATTCCTAAAACCATACAAAATCTACTAGTGTTAACCAAAATTTACTAATATCATCCCTAAACATTACTATCACCGTCCAAAATTATAAATGTCACATCCTTTAATTTATGTATAAACACGTACTTAATATTCAAAATTGCCATATCATTGGTCAGCTGATCTGCTGATGCTTACCTGATTTGTGACATCCTACCAATGCAGTCTTCAAAACTGCTATATCATTTGTAAGGTTTGCCATATTTCTGTGGTATCTAACTAGGAAATTTTGCCTCAATTTGGATTTGGCAATAGAACAGAAGTGACTGAGAATCACATCTCCTCATTGATGCAAGTAAACGTAATTTAAATCCCAACCGATATCTTTAAAGACATAGTGTGCCTTACATGGGAAATTTGATTTGCAAAGGCTTACAAACTACCTAGGCAACCTCAAATTTTTAATATAATAGATGCCTTTTCCATTTGAGTTAACCAATAACGCCACATATTACAATACTAGAGCAAAAAAGGGACAACCCAAATAATGATTCTTCCTAACTTGAAAGTGAAACCCCAAAACCTCCAGCCAGTGTAACAATTCTAGCGTAGCATTTCCTTTGCTGATAGGATGCTCACGAAAAGTGCCTACAGCTTTCTCAGAGTCAATAACTAAACCTTTTCTACTTGCTGCATTTCCTAGTGCTTCCTTCTACTTTCCAAGTGAGCAGAAAGTTGAGCACACTTCCTTTTGGTTTCTTCCACCTGTTTTTCTAAAGCTCCAATCTGTTTCATTCACACAAGATCTAGTTATTGGTTCAACAGCAAAATAAATCGAACTCATATCGAGTACGATATTACATACCGTCTCTTTCAACTCATTCTCCTTCTGAATGTGTTCCTCACACCTGTAGAAAGGAACTAAATAAGTGCCCAAAAAAAAAAAAAAAAAAAGAACGGAACTAAATTAGATACAAACACAGCCAAAGACTGTAACTGCAGAGAACATGACTATGAATAAATGCAAAAACTGCACTCCCCTCTTTAATTGCACAAATCTCAATGAGATAAAGAGTTCTAATAAAGCCGTTTTAAAAGGATTAATATGTAACCACTTGCTATCCAGCTAACTCATCAAATGATAAACAATTCCATCCCTTTCGCCTGTAATATAAGTGAAGGGCATCGACATATTTATATTCATTATTTACACTTGCTTGACACTAGTTCTTTGCAGCTTCTTGGAAACACTTAAAAGGAACGCTAATTTTAGATAAGAGTATACAACCCGAAAGCTACTAATTCTGAAGACAGTCACACAACGTAGCCAATAATGACTGCAATAAATTGCCAACATGATTATACAAATACGACAAGCAAGTAAAGGAAACCACCAATGGGAAGTTCTATACTTGAGTGGCTGACAAGAGCTCATGCATCATATTGTGGATCCCCATACATGAGACCAACCATTTTCGTACAAAACAAACACACTGGAGAGCTACACAAAAACAGTTCATTATAATGATCAAGTGCACCTAATTATTGCAGGCTTCGGCAGCTAACGAGTGTCAGATAGACCGGCTTCCATTTTCTAAACCAATCAATTAATTCTTGTATAACAGAGAATTATTTGCATCTACCAGCAGCTAAACTCAAACACGTGTCACAGCAATTGAACAAAAATGAAAAAGAATATACTCGTTCATTTTCATGTTTACTCGGCCTTTTCTGGGTAATGGTGTTCACTACCTTAGATTAAATAATTTAATTTCTGCTATAATTTACATAGGCGTGTAAGTGGCTACCGGGATAGCCTCTCAATACAAAGTATTTCAAGAAAAAATAAGAGCATTGCTATGCATAAGCTATCTTCTTTTCTTAAAAAACTAATGAGAGTTAAACATAAACTTCCCATGATTATTTTTCTAAATGATCTGACTTCAGAGCTCATGTGCCATCAACTTGTTACAACCAGAGAGATCTTTGAGATAGAGGAATCAACAGATATCAGGATTTATTAGTCTACCTTGGGAGGAGCTAATAAAATGCTTGACATGTTTTGAGATATGCCTCTATATTTACCTCATGAACAATTGGATGTTCTCTTCGCATATCTGATCGATGGATGTTGACCTGATACTATCTACAGATCCCACTTCCTGACCAGGCTCCTGCAATGCATCTAAGCCATGAATAATAACGAAAATACTGTTTCATATCCATATTCACTTAACACTACTTCCAGTGCCTTGAGAGGCAAAACAAAGACGCAGTGCTGGTGGTGTTCTGGTAATGGACTTGGTCTAGCTACTTTCTATGTCCGTGCTCTAGCCACCTTTTTTGGTGGTGATGATCGGTATACTGGTTGTGTTTACTTTATGACTAATGGTGGTACCAGTACTGGGCAACGTAACGAAAAAGTTCATTTATAGTTTGATTGTTCCTTTTGTTTCTCATTATCTTCTTATTTTCTCCGCACAAATCAGAGATTATATCTGCCGAGAGATCAGATCATTGTGTACTTTTCAAGCAGATTGGGATGGACCTAAAATCAAATGATCAAATTGCTCTCCTAGTCAAGGGTTTATTTACAGGAGCAAAGATAAGGCCAACTGTGTTAGCAACTCAATTTGTACAACAAAGAAAATGCTTAAACATGTAACCATTTCACAGCTGTGTTGATTTCTATTTGTAGTTGGAACATTTTCCAAAAGTGACAAACCACATAACTCTGTGCCAAGTGACAAACCACATAAATCTGTGCCAGGGATACAAACAAGGTCACTGGCCATTAGGCCTTGACATTTCGACAGTGGTAGGAATTTAGCCATGCGTAAATTACCCACTTTGCTAAAGATTATAACTAAAAACCTCAAAAAGATCACTAAAGACAAACAAAACTTTGAGAAAATCTATACAAAAATTGCAGAACATCGAATGATAATCACTGTCTTTAACAAAAATTAATTCAGGTCAAACGGAGCTTACTGAATGGTGTTTCTCCACTTACAGCTGAAAGATCAATGAACTGACCAGCAGCAGGTAGTACATTGAGGAAACTGGTTCTGCAGTGGTCCATAGGTTGTGTACCACTCAATTCTTGCCCCCGTTTGGCCGGAAGACCAATTTTTGGATGATCTAACCGTATTTCTTTTTGTACATTCCCTGGACGTCCAGTGACATGGTCACCATTCGGAAACCGCTTCTGTAGATTAGCCATATGACCAAGAGGAGATTGGACATGGCTTTTAATGAGGCTGGAGCCATAAGGTTTGTGTCCTACCAAGTGACAGTGGCCTCTCCTGTTGTTACCATAAAAAGAACTTTTCGCGTGAAAGGTAGGTAATTGGGAATAGAACCTATGAATCATGATAATAGCAAAGAAGCTGCAAAAAATAACATCACTTTAAAACATGAAAGAAAAAACATGATGATAAAATGCCGTTTGATCCCGCATGAGGACCGTTACCAAACGAAATATTACCTTCAGTCATTTTTTACATAATACACCGTTACTAAGAATACTATTCTATAAAAATGCAGATAGCAGGTGACTTTTGCTTATTACGGGGTTAAAAACGTGGTATCAATTAGAAACATCCCAAATCTAATACTACTAGGAATGCGATGTTCCAATACCACACCCTAAGCAGAGCACTGATTCGGTTCAGAGTCATTGAACAGATCCCATAGAAGAAAGGTACCAGTATTCTGCCACCATCTGTTTCAGCCTTATTTCCAGCCGGATGAAAAGAGATGATCTCTCAAAATCCTGCTTGTCATGTGCTGGTTCCATAAAATTTGCTTCAAGAACTCCTGCAATAAATATCATACAAAAGTTAGTGCTAATGGCTGCAAATTACAAAAGAAAAAGATATTGGCAATAAGAAATATATAAACATACCAACAACTCCATTTCCTTGAGAATTACCATCGCTAGTAACTTTCCAGAAAGGCTGAAATAATGAGAAAACTCACCACGTCAATGACCATAGTTGTAGCTCGATTACATTCTACAATCCAATCCAACACTTAAGGGTCCAAATGAAAGATACCATAACCCCAAGATTAAATACTTGGGTAAGTGGTTGAATTCATGTGAACATCAATAACCCTATCTTAATTTTGATAGAAGTTCTATTGCAGATTGTTACTGAATTTAATTTTCGAAAATCACGTACTAGTATTAAAATTCCAATGTTAATACCACTATTAGTTTCTTAGTAGACAAAATCTAAAAAACTGTAAAAATAAATGCTACTTATTTGCATCATCACCAACCATTAAAGAATGAAAATACTTCTAGTCATATCATACCCTGATAAGGCGATTTTTATGGTAAACGTTAAACCCATTAACTCCAAGAGCAGGTGCTTCTTTAATAAATCCGATAGTTGTTTCCACAGAAACCTAAAAAAAAATTCAGTCATTAAACTCCAGCAAGTTAACACTATCACAAATATTATCGAGCTTCCACAATTTTGCACAAAGATAAAATCTTCCAAAGAGACAAGCATACCATCACAGAAAACACAAGGACACTGGCATAATGAGTTTCAAGAAATGAAAGACACGGCACCCAAGTTGAGGATTCAAGTACTAAGTACCTTGCAAGGCACAACATGCAGGACACACAAACATGAGGCGCCAGAACGACAAGGACAGATTGATGCTAAGAGGCTCTACGTAAAATGTCAATATCTATCTTCCATAATAAACCTCGAGAACCCATTCTGCCACCACAGAAACAATGCCTATCCAAATCTAGTTAATCGTAGTAAATAGCGTAAGCAAGCAACAAATGCATTTCGTATTTAAAACAAGAAAAAAGATGGGAATTATATTATAAGGGTCTGCAACACAGGAAACTAGCGTACTTGGTCCAGTCAAAGCACATGACGCAGGGTCTAAGTGGCTAATCATTTGGTTTGACTCTTCTATAGTTCTATGCATAAAAAGAACTTCTCCACCAATCCAAAAACAATAAGGCGAGTCTCTTGGGATACCGACTATCTCTCTCTCCCTTACTCCTTGGTGTTTCGGCGCCCAAAAAAGGGGGATGAGTCCCTAGAGCACTCCAAGCCATACCATCCACATCCATCGATGGGAATTGTTGTGTTGTGAACAAAAGTTTTGAAAGGCGGAAGAGACACTTGTACCAAAGTTCAACACACTTACATGAAAGCACACCTTTTTGGAAGTCTAATAAAGCTGAGTTCTCATCCAACTGAATCCTAGAAGCTGATAAGGTAAGCAACTAGCCACATAAAATAAAAGTTACAAAAGAATTTGCAAGTCCCATCTTACTCAAGCGCCATAGTTAGGTATATCTGGAGCAATATATTACAAACTGAATCATTACCTCTTTGGATGTAGCAGCAAGTTGCGGTCTATAGATGACAACTTTTGGGTAATTCAACTCATCTCCAATATTAAGCTGCTCGACCAGTTTCCCTCTAAGTATTATCCTGAAGTTTGTGAATTTTCGGAGGTACAATATAGAGGCATATGCCTGAACAAAAATATACTTTAGCCCAATTCGACAAGTTAAGCAAGTATCCTTAATCAAGACAAGACCAAAAAGAAGGAAGATTGAAGGGGTCACCCGTAATGAATAGCGGATGCGGTAGGAAATATGAGATTGCAATTCAAGTACTTTCTTGTGTGTTCTGGACAAACTACCACGATTAGCTTCATCTCTCAGCATTATATCCTATATCAAAAAACAAACTTCATCAAATAGCTGCAATATAAGAACCAACGAGAATACAAATCCCAACACCCACAAAAAAATACACAACTCACAGTTATTAAAATACAAGATAATAGTGGGTGATTCCACTTGTGGGTCCTCGGAAAGAAAGAAGAAAACCAGGACGAGAGAAAGGAACAAAAATTGACCAACATTTGTAGCCCTTCCCATCTCTTGAAAGAAACACATAACAAAACAGTGTCTACCAGTGCCTTGGATAAAACAGTTGATTATAATGGAAATTGGGTACCAAATAAGGTGATGCCAATGCACAATAAGGTGATGAGTCCTAGCATTCCAAGTTGCTGCAACTTTGAAAGTAGAGTAAGGAGAAGCAGTCCAATTAATTTGGTCAGACCTAGCATGGTTAGGATGAAAACTAGGAAGACGAGAGGTAGGGAAAAGCCTAGTCTATGATCATTGTACACAATAGTTGGAATTTTAGCATCAAAAGAGATTCCTGAAGAAGAGATGATTCTGATAACCAAGTAGAGAGGTAACCAGATGTCATGCCAAACAATTTTTAACGGCCATGGTGCTGCTAATAGGTCTAAGGTTCCAAATCTTTACGAGTACACGAAAAGTAGGATGGAGTTTCAAGAGTCCACAAGTATTTGCTCTTGATGAGGTATTTAACACCTTGTACCACAAGATAGTTATGTGCAGAGCAAACTGACCAGATACGTCTTAGAAAGGAAGCTTGATTCCAGTCACTTTATTCTTCTTAGCCCAAACCCTCCTTTTTTGGCTTACAAACAGATAACCACGCAACTTTCTTGTGTAGGTAGGTTTCAGAACCAGTCCATAGGAAGTTCGTGAGAAGCTTTTCAATGTGCAAGCAGATAGAGTTCGGGAGAGCAAAGTGCATAGTCCAGTATACTTGCGTACCTAACAAGATTGATTTGATGAGCTGAAGCCTTTCTGAATAAGATAGGAACTTGTTGGTCCAGCTTTTGATTTTATCCATATTCTAGTAGTGAGACAATAACAGCCTGCTACACAGAGTTAGGTAAGGATAAGGGGGACACCCAGGTATTTGACTTGGAGTGAACTTGTTGGAAGCCCATCAGAGTAAGCAAAGCTTCTTTTGATGGATCATCCATACCAGATATACAAACTCTGCTCTTTTTATTGTTCGGCCGAAGGCCTGACTACTTGTGAAACTCCATAAAAAAGCATTAGACACAATTTGAAAAGATTGAGCGTTGGGATAACATAGAATAAAGAGATCATCCAGCACATTGTTGATGCCCATGTCTTTACGCTCAGGATGATATGAGAACTGGCCCAAGTCTATATAATTCTGAAGAGGTCTAGGGAAGAACTCCATTACCAAGATAAAAAGGTACAGGGAGAGGGCATCCCCTTGCCTCTGACACTTTGTACTAGGAAAGAACCCTTCAGGCATTCATCAAGAGATATAGAGCATCTAGGGATCTGATACAGGCGGTGATCCAGAGCCTGAAGGTGATAGGAAGCTGAAAAGCTTCAAAGATGTCAGGATGCAGAACCGGAAGCTTTGTTTGTGTCAATCTTCATAGCACTCCTCGGAGGGGTGATGATGATACTAATGTGATAGTTCCTTACAAGCTGTTGCATTAGGAGAATCTGATCTGAGATTGATTTGCCATTTAACAAAAGCTGATTGACAAGAGCTAACCAAAAAATGAATCACAGCTTTAAGCCTTGTAGTGAGGACCTTAAAAATAGTCTTGTAAATGACATTAGAACAATAAATGGGTCGGTATTTATTCATGTTGCTATGGCTAGAAGTGTTGGGAACCAAGGAAATAGAAGTGGCAGTGGTAGATACCAATAGCCTGCCAGTAGAGAAAAAAGACTTTATGATCATTAGACCAATACATGTAGTCATTATTTAATGTATACGGGAAAAGTTCAACCAACTATTCCCCTTCATTTGATCACCTCACCTGTGACTATAAATAATAAGTTTATCTAAAAAAGGAATCAAGAGGATGCCACCAGTAAATAAAAGATCAAGGACAAAAGAGTCCTATACATTAAAAGCCTCTAAACCAATCAAAAGTAAACCCATGTACCCACTATCCTCCTCTTAGTAATCCAAAGCAATCTATCATACCAAGAAATTAAACCAAGAAATTAATCAAAGGTAGGATTACCCTCACTCGATCCCCAACTATGAAAAGTAGAAAGAAAAAACTCTTAAGCCTATACAATGGCCTCTCCACTCCATGAAAATATCTGCTATTCCGCTACTTCCAAATGAGCCATATCGCACAAAACAGAATTAAAAACCATAGCTTTCGTCTGATTTATCCACTCGAACCCAAACCATTCTCGAATCAAATCTACCACCGAACAGGCAAAAACTCAAGTTGTATTCCATCATACAAGAACCGTAACGCAAAGTTCCCTTGAAACCGGACAATGGATAAACAAGTCTGTCACTGATTCTCCTTCACTCAAGCATATGCAACACCGATTAACTAAAATGTTGATATGTCGATAAGGTTGTCAGGGTAAGAATCTTGTCCTTAGTCGCGCACCATGCGAGAAAACAAACCTTGATTGGAGCCCAAGTGCACCAAATAGCTTGTCAAGGAAAGCCTGTATGAATACCACCAACCAAAACGTAGTAAAAAGAACTAACATGAAAAGACCCATTTCTAGCCGGGTTCATCGCAAAGAATCTTCCCCCACCCCGAAACCCCGCACCACCTATCCATCTCCCCACAGCTCCCTACAAAAAAATATATCCCACACCAAAGTCTATCCATCCATCTATAAATAGTCAGCCACCACAGCTCCCCTATATGCAGCCAACTGAAAGATAAAAGATGGGCATCACTCAACCGTTCACCACCACACCAAACATGGTCTCAAATTCACCCTGCTTCCTGTCCCCACCTTCAAACTAGTGTGCCTACAGAGAACTCATCTCACCCTTTCCTAACACCCTTCCAAAGTCCCACCCCATGCGACAAACACACCTCTGATGATGACCACTCACCCCAACTTTCCCCATGCCAGTTGTGGCGCAGAGTTCACGCGGAGGTTATGTTTCGAACTTTCATTCATACCACTTGTGGTGTATCGTTTCAAGAGATACGCATTGCGGCGTATTTTGATTTGGAGTTGCTACTTGGTTTTAGTAACCAAGAAATCATTTATCGAGATTCTCAAAGTCAGGGAGCAAGGGGTACGGAAAGGGGAAGGTGTTATGCACCCCTATTCGCCTAACCTGAAGATTGGCCTCTACTTCTTTGATTCAGGGCTTTTTTGAGTTTAGTTCATTAATCATGCAAAGACATTCTATTAAAACCTTTTTTAGGAGAATAAGCAATAACAAGTTGGGCATAGAGAAAGAGGCTCATGCAAAAGATCAACCTCTGGAGTGAGGTAGATCACACGGCCATGACATTGATCACACGCCCGCCCCTTTACCTATGTTGCGGCGTCTCACTGATTAAGCGCCATCAACAATAATCAATCTCGTGGTCGTGGCTCAAAGAACCGACCACAGGTCTATACTACACCAGAAAATTCCAAAAATAAAAAATACGAACATAGAGAGAAAAATGGGTTAAGACGGCATAGATGATTGCGGAGTCATCCCACCTCGGATCCCTCAACAAGTGCTCCAAGTCTGAGTACGTTTTCGGCATTTGGATGGCACTGGCAAAATTTGGATTTAGGATCCAACTCCCTTGGATATTTGGTAGCATTTGGTCTCAAGTAGCATGCTCACAAGAACTCTCGTGTGTTTGCGTACTTTTCCAGATTTTTTCAATACAAAATAATGTTAACCAGGTCTCATATTTATAGGAGATTGGTGTTAAATATCCCCATTTAATAAAAAAAATCAAGAGCAAAAGTGGGTTTAGATTCATCAGAAGTACCAAAAAATCGACCAAATTCATACAAAATTAGACTGGTTGGAGGAGTTTAGATGAACACCAACACTGCTAGACGATTACTCCTGACTGCACACTAATCACGCGACCGAGTGAAGGGATCATGAAACCGTGCCATCGAACCAAAATGCGACCAAGTGGTAGAGTCCGGATCAACTATGCTTCTTTGATCTCGTAGCCATCACAATGATCACGCAATCGTGCCATTTCTCAGGTGGCTGTGTGATCACCTGGAGCAGTGCCCCTTGAATACACAGCCCTTGATCCATCACGCGGTTGTGACTTCTCCATGTAGTGGCGGCCAGTCGACCAAAGGTTTTTAAAAAATTTATTTTATTCCTGTTCACATTATCATGCCACTCCTAAATTCCTAAGGCGGTCCCCTCAAGCCTTGTATCTACTAGAACCTTTGTTCCTCAACCATGGTAACTAGCTTCATCATCCGGGTCGCCTGAGGCAGGGCTTGAACACTTACGAAGCCAAATTGGGGTGTCTACACTTGCACACACAACTTTTCTCCACCACCTCTCTCTTTCACAGGCAAATCTCCATAACCACTTACCTAGTAAACCTTGGTTAAATAAAGCAAGCCCCCTCACCCATTCCCTTATTGGTGAACAAACTGTATCATAATCTACTAGATGGTGCTTGAACTCCTCCCACAAACAACCCCAAGAAAACCTCACACGTGAAGTGATAAACTTTATGATCTCACTTTGTCCTTATGATGCCTTCAATGTCTCACTTTTTTGGCAATAATAAAGCAAAGACTTGACGGAATTACGTGTAATTCTCCCTTTGCTTGGGTCTATAAGGTTGGAGCATAATGTTAGGTTTAAAGATCAATGTGAGAATTTATACCTGATATAGGACAGAGCTTGATATTTATCATTGTTAGGAGCTTTCGTGTCTGTATTCCATATTTCTTATATCTAGAGATAGGTGGTCATCATGTGATGTGTACAACTAATCTTTTGGAGCCTTTTTGACATTGTCTTCTGAGGGCTACTAGTCCTCCTTTCATTCATTACGCTTTATCTATCTTTACATTTATACTACTTTAAATTGGTGATAAAGAATCAAAAAGGCCACAAAACTACCATTGTTACTGCCAAACTATAATTATCTGATCCTCAACCACTCCTATCCCTCCATGGTAGAAGATTAAGTCGGCAAAAATTGGAAATGTCTAATTTCACTCTATGTCTCATGCTTGATGTTGCAGGATTCAAACCTCAGTTGTGAGAAACTCTATTTAGTCTTCTTCCAATATCAAAGCACCACAAAAGACTGCTAATTGAAGTTTTTTCCACCTTGCAAAAACTGTTTTATAGTCTACCGATTTCATTTTCTTGCATCATAAAAGATTGATAGCATCATTTCTTATCGGACAGTGGACTTACAAATAACTAATCATTCGTGTTTGTTCATTCTACAACTTCAGGAACATCACCACAGAAGAATCCTACAGGTTCAAAGTATAGATGAACAGGAAGCTACCAAAACAAACCAAGCCCTAAGTTCCAATCAATTGGGGTGGGCTACATGAATCGATTTTGTCTATTGAGCTATGTCGAGGGCATCGTGTTTTGTGACTAAGGGAACTCTTTTCTTACTTTTTTTTCACTTGTCCATACCATTCAATTTCCTCCAAAAGCTAAAGTACCTTTTCCTAATTTCGATTCAAATACTATCATAATCTCCACTTGGGGGCCTTCTTTTCTCAAGAAAAACATGGATACAACAAAGAAGTAGCATTAAGTCCTTCAAATACACCACACTAGAAAAGAGAACAGAAAGACAACTTGGAGAACCAAATGCAGATTCTCCATTGGATATCCTAGCTGGAAGTAGAGGCCATAATTGCAAAAGTTGGCATGTTTAGAACTTTAGGGGCTTTATATGGTGGAAAGACTATGATCACAACACATTCAGCACATCTCATATGCAGATAACTCGTAGATAAACAACTTAATGACCTTCACACCACTATATTAACTTTTACATACCTCTTCATCATCGTCAAAATTCAATTCGAATATGCCTTCATCATTTAGCCATAGGTTGAATATAATTACTTTTGTTCCATGCGCCCCAATATCCTCAAACTAGATTAAGAAACAAACACAAGTTAGGCAACATAAAGGTATAACTGCAACCATAACACAAAATAATACAAAACTTGGTTCACAAGATGTAGCTAAAAAAATCAATCACAAATTAAATGTATGCTTATGTCAGCAATTTAAGTTTCTGGAAACCACTTTTAACCCCAATGGACCTTTGCCTCATGTTCTCTCCCTTTCCAAAAACTTTAACCCACCTTCCACCGCCACCCTAAACCACCATTAAATCTTCCCCATTAACGCACGTGTAGAGTGCTCAGTGATATGTCCGCGTATCGGCCAATAATGGTAAACATGGATATTGAACGTCTAAAATCCCGTTATGAATCGGTTGATACAATACACAAAGAAAAATATTTAGAACCTTGGATTCCAATCTTCTCCTTCCTTGTTTTGTGGCTAGAGCATTGAGAAGTTCGATTTTATCTTTGTTGGGATGGCTTAGTTTAACAAGGAGAGGTAGCGGGAGGAGATGGGCAGCTGTAGTGGCAATGGGCCGGGGGGCAGAGAAGGGGACGTTTTGGCCACTTTTCCCCTTATGAATTACGCGAATGATTTGAAGAGACCAGGAAGAACTGGCTTAAAATTTATTTTTGATCATTTTACATCATTGGATGCCGAGAAAGGTGACATCGAGTTTGATGCTTTTGTTGGTTTTGTTTTCCTGTTCATAAGTAGATTTTCATTTTTGTGTCTTGGCCCTTCTTGATGTCTACAGCTTGCTAGGCTATTAATTGGTGTAAGGCTAGCACCTTTTAAGCTCTTTAAGTTTCACATGCATACATATGTTTACCTATCCAAACTGGAAGTTTTAGTCCAAAAACTTCCAGATGCATGCAGTAGTACCAGAGACAATAGTTGCACGATAATACATTGAGGCAACCACATCACTGACGATGACTTTAAAGTTATCATGTGACTTAGCAAGACTACAAAAAACAAAACTGCCCTCCACTTGTGAAAATGGAATGTAAAAATACATCATTAACTTCCAATTTTTGTATGTTAATTTTTACGGACGGGACAAAAAACATAAACCAAAGAAAAACAAGAGATAGTACTCTAACAAGTATATATTCAAGGATGGTTGTCAACGTCCAAGATGGTGATATTAAGGAATAGTGAAAACTTTTTCCTAGAACCTATAATAGGTAAGAAGAATAGTAAGAAAGCTTAGGAGAGGAGGAAAATGGTAGTCTTAGGGATATTGATTCTAAATAAGCAAGTTTGATGTGGAGTCACACTGAAGTTTATGAAATCCTGTAAAAGCATAGAAACATATGATACGTGAGCACATGCTTTGTTGAGTTGGGTATCTTGATTATCAAGGGTATCTAACAAGATTTTAATGATGAGAAAATACATGATGAACCGAATAAAAGCATTTCAGTAACACAAATCAAAATAAACGAAAAATTACAATTAGAAAAACTATACAAATACAAAGTTCTTCAGGCATGCAATGAAATTCCAAGAGAGTGATCTAGCATTGCTTAAAAGTGATAGCAACTATTTGTTTGGCTAGTCTGGTAATGGAGCCCAAGAAGGATTAGATGAGGATGGTAGTTATAGATTTGGTTATTGTTTAGAATTTATCATGTTTGGTATTAAGACTTGTCTTGTTTGTTATCATTTTTTAGTTTTGCCTATTGTTTGGATTCATATCATTGTAGGATTACACCAAGGGTCCACTTTGAGCGCTTAACGCTTTGTCTTAGCTATGGATGAATTGACTAGACATATTTGGGATGCTATCCATGGCTTATTACGAATGATAGTTGCTTAGTAGATGAAACTGGAAGGGGTGTTAATACTAAATTAGAAACTTGGCAAGAAGCATTGGAGTCAAAAGGATTTAGGATCAGCAAAGAGCAAAATGGGATACAAGGAATGTAAATTTAGGGGTAGCCAAAGTGCTAGTGCTGACACAGTAGCCCTCCAAAATAAAGAATTACCAATAAGCGAGCGTTTTAAGTATCTTGGCTCGGTTGTTTGTAAGGATGGAGAGATTACGGATGGATCAAGTGGCCGAGTCCTTCCGGGTTGTTGTTCGACCAAGATACCTCAAAGTTGAGGGAAATTCTACCGTACTTCTATGAGGTCAGCCATGCTATATGACAGGAGGGCTAGGCTACAAAGAAAAGACATACGAGTAGAATACGTATAACTGAAATGGGAATGTTAAAATGAATGTGTGGAAACACTTTTGCAAGATAGAATTAGAAACAAAAACCTTCATGGAATGATAGGGACAGCACCATAGAAAATAAGATGAGGAAAAAAAAAAAAAAAACTAAGTTGGTTTGGACATGTTCATTGTAGATCGGCCGATGCGGTAGTTACGAGAAGTGACATGGTTACGCTAGATGATAAAATTAAGCGTAGGGTATACTTACTTTAGAGGCCGTAGTTCGAAAGGATTTAAGTTTTTTGAACACGATGCCCTTGACAAAGCTCATTCGAGAACACGGATTCACGCAATCGACCCCAATTGATTGGGACTTAAGCCTCCGTCTGGTTTGGTTTGGTTTGTTTATTGGTTTACTATTTGTTTGCGCCTATTTAAAGAACTCTATAGCTAGTGTTTTATTTCCATGAATAGAACGCAATGAATTTGGAGTATGGTATTGGCATGGAGATGCTATTACTCAGGCCCACGGATTTCTAGGGGTCCGTATGCACGGTGATGCCTAGGGTTATTATCTTTCAATCTTTTTATTGATCTTCTTGCATCTGATTGGTACCAGTGCAAACATCAATTTTATTAGCATTCTTTTACACAGATCAACATTCCCTACTCATCACCAGATCATCCGCATCGACCATCTGTTAGTCACTTTCTTTGAGTCAAGTCATCATTGTAGTTGGTCCACCATCTTTGCAATTTGTACCAGAGATCGTAGCCACAGATTCGCCCACATTACATCCCAACTGCATTAGTTCACATCATATCTCCAGCCTAGCACCGTTACGGTCCACACAACTGCCAAAATTGTCACCGTGAGCAGCAAAGCTTCTTTACCCCAATATTATGATCTATGATCACGAGCTTTGGACACTTTAGTTTTAACTGCCTGGACCTAACTCTTCAAAGTCAAGTCCTGCCCAAGGAGAAAGAACTTAGGATCTAATTTAGGATCTGTCATGTTTCTTATTTAGGACTTGCATTGTTGATAATAGGATTCATTTAGTTTATTATTGGGATTAATGTTTATCCTTGGTCCTCTATGAGTTGGAGCCCATTTAAGGGACTTTGCACATAGTGATTTTAGTCCAGTAAGTAGAATGGATTCAATTTGGAGTATGATATTGGTAAGGAGATGCCATTACTTCCTTAAGCCCAGGACTGAATAAGGGTCAACTATAGAACCGAATACTTACCAAGAAGACTAATAGAAAAGCACAAAGAATAATAGAGATCTCCAAATAGTTTTAAAAAACATGGAAATGGTTTGGGATAGGGTCGATGTCTGAGAAAAGTGACAGTGGCTATATGAATGTAATAAAGGACATGTATGATGGGTTGTGAATTAGATCACGTGTGTATGGCAAAATTGAATTTCCAATCACTGTAGGTACCAGTCAACTACATTAAAAGTCAACTTGAATTTCCGTATATACTTCTTGTAGTACAAGGAGCTGACTACAGGCATTCAGGACCATATCCCATGATGTAAGTTGTTTGAAGATGATATTGTCTAGGTGATAACCTAAAAGGTGAATCTAAACTAGAAATTTGGATAGAAGCATTGCAGTGAAAAGGGTTTCAAAGGAGTAAGACTACATCTAAATACACGACATGAAAATTAACATAAAGTAGAAATACCAAAATAGTAAACCCTGAAATCCAAGAGATACCCACATTTAACTAGTTTTGTTACCTAGTCTAAACTACAAATATGGGCGCTAAGAAGTGCGGGCACAAATACAGACACAGACACGGACTCAAATATGGAGATGTGAACAAATAATTCTAAATAAATAAGGATATGGATGTAGCAGGGGACACGACAAAACTTAAATACGTACATATAACTTACATACTCCTAATTGTTATAAATATGAATATTGTATGCACAAACACCAAAACCTAATGTAACCCTAACTTAGCACAAAATGAAATCTCATGATGCTTCTTCAAAATCACGAGACAAGTGACAAGTTTTTTTTTTATATTTTTAACCCTCGAAATAAGTTTTGTATCGAATGAAGTGGCACTCTGCCATCGTCCCCGTATGTGTCTCACTTGAGACACAAGTGTCTCCGATCAATTCTAGTAGTGTCCCCTGCGCATCTAAATTCTTATTATAACTAACTGGACATTTGGCCTGTCCAATACCTTTCCCTATGTCCCTGGTATGTCCAACACAGACATGGCGACCACTAAGGCATTTTGGTGCTTCACAGATGGGTAAAGAGGTCGAAGGTGGTGTAACTCATAGAATCATAGAAAGTTGGCTCTCAAGTGGAGGGATACATGGCCAGATTTTGAACTATCGAGAAACAAAGATCAGTTGAAGACATGGTAGGAGCATCACCAATTGAAGATGACTTGAGAGGAAAAGAGTTAAAGGTGGTTTGATCAGGTGTAACAAAGAGCATTAAGATTACAGTTAATGGAAGGCTATGAGAGGGGAATTTCTAGCTTGGCCTAGCATGTTGTGATTAGAAAAAATCAATTTATTACAGTCAAAGGAGCATATAGCCGTAGACAAAACAGAATGATGGAAATGAATTCAGTGGCAACCCAATTGATCGGGACACAACTAGGTTTGGTCAAGTTGGTTTTCACAGTGTATATCGCAAGGCTTAGTTTGCCCTCACTTCTTGAATCTTCTGAACTTTGTACGAAACAACACCACATACAGGAAAGTAACTTATATTAATTTTAGGCTTCCCTTAGCTCTTCTTTATTACTATGCACATGATGTTTCAGACAAGCAAATGGAGCCGATGGCAGTGTAGACAATGCTAAACTTAATATGCTAAAAAGAAGTTTGTAATTCACTTTTAGTATGTCCTGAGCAGAAGTCAACTGTCATATTTCAAAAAGAAAACATAAAGCTATAAATTGGACCCATTAAATGTTCCATCTCAAGCAATCAAAATAAACCTGTAGCATAAGCTCATCTTTTGATGCGAAGGGAGACCATTCAAGAATGATTTTCAAGTTCGTAGACCAGTCCTCTTGTGAGCCATATATTATTGGTTCTGCCCAATGGTTTGAGATGTCAAAATCAACCTGCAATACAATTGACAGAAAAGAAGAAAATAACAAGTAAAAAAAAGTTCAAAGAAAGTACCTCTTGAAATTCAAACATAATAGGAATCAAATACGAAGACATCCAATTAAGAATGGAGAGGATACCATTGGAACTATAACATCATCCTGCCCAGTTCTTCGCAGAAATGTATAGGAGAGAAGACCAACACTTTGTGTTGCCCGGCTAAAAGGTGATTGTGCCAATATAAGGTCAAAAACATAGACTAAGATCTTAGTAGCAGAAAATAAGTTTTTAAACAAAAAAAATATGCAAAAAGAGGACTTACACACCATATGTCATGAAAGTGCGACATGATATCAATTACTTCATAGAAAAAGCATAAGAGGGCAATCAGCCTGCTAATTGACTTTCCAAAAACTTTTCCCTTGATTTTAGAAGCACTCTCAACTACTTCATAGAAAAAGCATAAGAGGGCAATCAGCCTGCTAATTGACTTTCCAAAAACTTTTCCCTTGATTTTAGAAGCACTCTCAACTCTCGACTAGCAAAAATATTCTAAAAAATTTCATATACTTTCAGCTTCCTCTTATTAGAAGTGCAGTAAAGTGACTGGAAAAATTGCAGTCTTTTACTGGATGATGGGCCCTTCCGTTGAAATTCATGCATGGGATACTTCCAAACGAGCCAGTGAATGAGTGTTTAGATCCATGTTGAGTCTACCAAAAGGTCTAGACAGAGAGTGCCAACCGGAGAAAAGCACAAAGTGTCTAGCCGCTGGGATTGGGTCCTTTTGTATGCTTTTTTTCCTTGGCTCGCTTACTAATGTGGCTAGGTAAGATGGATCTCGTGGGTCAGAAAAGAAGAGGCCAATGTTTAACTTAACCATCAAAGTTCTTTCACTGACGCCAAGTTGCAACATCTTTGTACATTAAACTCTACATAGGTAATGTATTCCTTTCAGCAAATAGAGAGTTAGTAAATTGAGCACCTAAACCTTCTTATTCTAACATCTTGAAGTCCCCGGAAAAAGCACGCCATGGAACTTCATCGTTAATCATCCAATTGGATACTCAAGCAGATTTTACCAAGTCATGAAGCCTGACTCTTCTGAACCTAGTGAAGTCTGGGGCCTTAACCCGCCTTTTACCTATTCATTTCTTCATTCACCCTCTATTTATCATAAGAATATGGTTCATACCCTCAGCTAACCTGTAACTTCTTAGGTATGTGAATATGTCAATTCTCAACTACCACTTAGAAGTCATATTCCATTAACAGATTTGAAAGTAGCACCGTTTATGCATTATTTATTAAGCATTCTTTATGTACTATTCATTTATCTTTATTATAAGGATAGTGTAGTCTTTTAGTCTCATTAGGATTTATAGGGTTAGCTTATATAAATCGTCTCACCCCTGTATTATTTGATGTTCAATCAAATGGAATAGAATAGTTCTTCTCTTTTTTCATCTATCATGATATCAAAGCAATAGGTTAAGACATATTTGATTTTAATTCACCGGCAGGCGGTCTAGCCCTTGTTGCCGTCCACTGGGCCATTACTTGTTTTGTTATTGTTTCATCACTATTCATCGCGATATTGTTCACTGGAGTGTCTCAAACCAGCTTGCCATTGTTCCGTACTATTGGGCACTATTCGAACTTAAGATCTACCAAGTTTGGAGGTTTTGAACCCCATATGTTCGGCCTAGGCATCTTTCGTCTGCACTTCTCTCTGGATTTATATCTGCAATCTGTTTTGCACCAGTCGATTCCTCTTCTCTCACTGGATCTATATCATTCTATCTAAATATGCATCGTTCTCCCTAGCAATCTATTTTGCACCAGTCGACTACTCTTCTTTTATTATATCTGCATCATTCTGTTTGGATCTACATCATTCTCTTTGAATCTGTATCTACAATATCTTTTGCACCAACCGCAACTTCTCTTCTCTTTTTGCACAAGTCGCTCTCTCCTCTGCGTCAAGTTTAGGATTTTCGGCATCTGCAATTTGTTTGCACCAGTTAACTCTTTTTCTTTCACTGAATCTGCATCATTCTCTCTGGATTTGCATCTTTCTTTCTGGATATGCATCTGCATATCTATTTTGCGCTTCTTTCACTAGATTTGCATCATTCCATCTAGGTCGACATCTGCATTTGCAATTTGTTTTGCATCAATCAACTCCTCTTTTTTCACTGGATCTGCATCGTTCCCTCTAGATATGCATCTGCATCTACATCTGTATTTGCAGTCTGTTTTGCACCAGTCGACTCCCTTCTTCCACTGGATCTGCATCAATTTCTCTAGATTTGCATCTTTCTCTCTATTGCACCAGCCAAATCACTCACCAACCACTAGTGAACACTCGGCGACCCTTGTCGGACTTCCATTATCATTCTCTCTGTTGCACTAGCCAAATCCCTTGCCAAACACCAGCGAACATTGGACAACCCTTGTCGGACCTCACCGTCAACCCTCGTTGAAGCTCTGTTAGTCTTGGCACCTCCAATTTCTACTAGATCTGCATTGTTCGACTCTATTTCCTGTGATTTTCCTTCGGTTCGTCTCTCTCCCGACCTCGTTTGTCACCAATAACCCTTGCCAAACTTTTTCTATGCTCCGGTGACCCTCGCCAGACCTTTATCACCCTCTCACCCTCTTGACAATATCAGTTTCTAATTGGAAACTCACGATTCTCTTTGTCACCGCACCTTGAGTGCGAGGGGTGTGAAAGTAGAAATGTTTATATAACACTTATGCATTATTTATTATGCATTGTTTATGCACTATCTATTTATCTTTATTGCAAGGGTTTTAGTCTCATTAGGATTTATAGAGTTAGCTTATATAAATCATCTCACCCTAGTGTTATTTGATGTTCAATCGAATGGAATAGAATGGCTCTTCTCTTTTTCAAGGTAACTCTTTCAACGTCTAACTGCATTTAATACTCGTTCTAGTTTTGCTCAACCACAAGTTATTTTCTCCATGAATATATCCCAACGAGTAGAATATGCACAAATCAAAACTGCTAGCTACATAGAAGGTCCCACTTAGATGGAAGGTGGCATCCGTGAAAAAATAACACATTGAAAAACTTGGAGATTACTCTTCATTGAGTGAGATATGCTGCTAAATATTCACCTTCCATTTCCATTCGATCTCTGACCCAATACTCACTACAACAATTACACAATCATTTTGTATATCCCGAAGTGCCACACTGCTGAAAAACGAAACCACCACAACCATCTATTTACAAATTCTATGGAAGCATTAACTTCATATGATTAACCTGTGGTCTTGGATTCTACTCTTTCCTTGAATAACTGGGAGAGAAGGGGCATGAACTTCCTAATTGATGTTGTATGGGGGGTACTTGATACTACTTTACTATATGGCAAGAGTTTTATGGAGTATTTTAAGTATGATTGTGGAAGTATGTTGGGTAATACTACTTTACTATATAGCAAGAGTTTTATGGAGTATTTTAAGTATGATTGTGGAAGTATATTGGGTAATGCAGGTCTCCAAAATGTTTCGTCTTTCTGAGTTGTGCAATAAGATGATGGTTTAAGAGCTTGATGAAGGCTTGGAATGTGGCTGCTAAGCGCTTGATGAGATGCATTGGGAAGAAAACAAGAAGCCAAACTATTGAGTAGTTGACAAGGCTATTCACCGGAAAAAATATTCTTTACGGTGTTGTTTCCTATTTTTTTGCTAAACAAGAGAAGTTTTATGATTCTTCTCTTTCTCACATTCTCATGACTCATCTTGAGCGAGATACGCAACAAGAAGGCTCATCACCAAAATGGTCACCTCCATGAAGAGATATGGCATGATAAAGGGAAAATTATGTGAAGACAATCAGGGTTAGCTGTGTGTGAAATTAAGATGTACATAAAATTTGAGCCTCTACCCTACAGGATACAATTAAGGAGAGGCATGCCAAAGAAATAATGAGCTGAACTTCCAGTTCCTTCAAAGAGAATTTCCTTAATTTCTACAAAACTTATCACCTGGAGATAAGAAAAGTACAAATAGAAATAACAAAAAATATATAACGATATATTGAACCCAACCTCAAAGAGAAGATAAATTGCTATGTGAACAAATATATCGTAGAAATTGGAAAGAAAGGGACAACAAAATAAATTCAAAAAATACCCTCTATTAGATGCACGACTGAAAACAATCACGTCCGCACCCAGTCTCATGGTACTTGTCTTGAATCCATTACCATCTAGAAAGAAACATGCCCTTTAGATCTCAAGAAACACAATACGCAAGGAGATAGCAGTGGCATAGAGAGAAGTCTTTCAAAGAAACTAAACTGACAGAGTTTAATGTAAGTTTAACTTCTATCAGGGCTCAACCAAAATTAGTGAGATGTATACACAAAGGGATACTTCACGATTTGTGCCAATAACCTAGAGTTGTGTGTGTTTTGGGGAGGGCACCCGCGCAGGGCCGCCCGGGGGGTGGGCGGGCGGCACGGGGGCGGCACTCTATTTGCATTTTTGCCAATAACCTAGAGTTGTGCATATACAACTCATTAGTACATTCCTTTGCATTTGCAATCACATCATTCCGTCTGAAGCTAAATAATAAAATGAAACGTTGATCTGGCTCATACACCACTTCCTCATTCGACCTAACCAATGGACCTGTTCATTAACTGGGATTTTCCATTCGCTTACTGTCCCATTTTCCTAAACGTATTCTTGAAGTTTACAACAAGGTGGCAGAGGTTAAGTGGTCAAAACATGTCCTATTAACCTGACATTATGGGTTTGTGCATATAAAGCCGAAGGCTACTCTACACCAAATCTATCACCTCCCAGAAAGCATTAATTTGGATAACATTATGTGTGGTTTGTTTTTGTCTTGGCAATTCACATATCAATACCCATGGCTGGAACAAAGCCTACCTAGGAAATCAGAGGTGCAAATAAATAAAACAGCTCCAGTGGCCAAGGCTGATAAATCAAGACGGAGTACAGTAATATTAGATAAAACGAGATCTTCTCAAGACAAACCAGTTTATTGATCTACACATACTGTTCCCTCCTTAGCCATAGTGGCAATCTCAGATCTTACAAGAGTTGTTGAATTTGTCTTGATTCATACTAATGTTCACATCAATCTGTCAGACAATGCTCTCTTCCCATATTATTGCAAATTTGCAAACAAAGTTCGCGTGAACTTTAACAAATAGGATATAGGACAAGAAGTAGGGAAGATAACTGCGACGTGGTGACAATCAAATAACATATTTTTCATTGAAGCTGAAAGGCTTATGATAGTTACATTGTCCGATTGTGGTGTTCGCTTTCTTTGAGGAGTAACCCAAGCTCATGCATTTTCGAATGCATTCAGTATCCATTCCACCCCCATCATCTGCATAAAGTATAGGAAAAGATGCTACAAACCACATACCATTATCACAATAATGGAAGTAAACTTACGAAAATCGAACCTTGGAAAAGTAAAGCAGGAGAGTTATCCTTCACATTGTAAATTCTATCAACTTTCACAAAAGTTGCACCGTGGCAAATCTGAGGAACAGACAGGTGCAATCATGCAGATGAAACAAAAATAGTGTCAATTTATCTACAATTTGAAATAATCCACCGGCAATTCCTTTTCAATCAACTAAATGTTACTTGTGGTACACAGCAAATACAGGTAATGAGGATAACTGGGAAGCATTCATGGAGAAAGTTGAGTACAATGGAAAGAACCTTTTTATATTTAACCAAGAAATATATGAATAGGATGAGCAGACATAAAGGAAATGAAGAGAAAAAAGCAAAAAAGAAAAAGAAAAAGAAAAAGATGCACATTGTAGGATATGGTTCTAACCGGGGCGAATACGAATATTGCTTGAGAGGTAACTGTTAACAATAGTCAGTGTTAGCTGTTACGTTTACAGATTAGGTTATGTATAAGTTAACCCTAATGGGCCTCGGTGATTAGAGCCCATTAGGTTAACCTAACCTCGTCCACTTCATTATAAATAAACTTCTCGCCCCTTTCTAAAGAGTGTGGGTTTTCATCTTCACATAGTATCAGAGCCTGGTAAAGAATAAAATAGTAAAACCCTAAATCTACTCTGCCGCCGCCGTTGTACGACAACTCCGCCGCCGCCAGTTATGCACTGATCTTTCCGCTGGCGGCGCGTCTCCACTGCCACCATCGGCATCCTAGGCTCCCCCCTTCAGATCTGCTATCGATCTCGTCCGCTGCCTCTTCCTCCGCTGCCTCTTCCTCCGCCACCTGCCGCCGCCACCGTCGCCATCTCCGCCACCGCCGCCACCCTCCTTTTCTCCTGGCGTTGCCTTCTCTCTCTACCACTACCACCAATCTGCATCCCTATACCTTCCGATCTGGCCCCTTGGCCATCTGACTGACTGCATTCACCACCGCCCGCCGCCATCACCATCGCACATCCTCCAATCTGCTGCCGATCTTCTTGCTGCTGTGCCCTTCTGTCTCTGTAAGGCAGTGGCCTGACCTCTTGATCTGGCCCCTCAGCCATGCTTCCTGCTGATCTCCTCTGTCTCTGTATGACCGTGGACTGATCTGTCCTCTCCGGCCTCGTGCCTACTTGATCTCCGTGTTACTCCTTGGTTATTTTTCTGTTCTTGGTGAATGAATGCTCTGATCTGGTGATTGGTGATTCGTCGGGCTGATATAGGTGTCGAGAGTGGGCTTTGTCCTATATTATCGTAGTCATGTCGACTACTAATTCTTCGCCACCATCGCCATCTATCCCATCTACCCAGCCCGTGGTAACTTGCGAACCTACCCCACCCAGATCTTCTCCTCATCCACTCGTTTGGTGGAAATCAAGCTGAGTGGCTCGTCCACTTATGTGTTATGGCGAAAGAAGGTCCTAAAGTCTTTTCAGGGTATGGATCTCGATTCACATTTGACAGACTGTGCTCCTCCCGATACTTCACCTCAGTACCGCTCCTGGATTCGGGATGATGCCTGCCTGTTTACGTTATTGCTAAACTCCATGGATGAATCTGTTGAGGTGTTGGTCGCAAATGTCAATACTGTGCGGGAAATTTGACAATCTTTGTCCAATACCTATTCCATTGCTAATGATCTGTCTCGCCTCTTTGATGTAATGAAGGGGTTCTTCCAACTCACGCGTGAGGGAAAAACTCTTCAGGAGCACTATGCTGAGTTCAAAACTCTTGCTGATGAGTTTAACCGTTTTCTCCCCTTCACTTCCGATCCCACCGTATTTCGCCGTCAGCGTGATCAGATTATGGTGGTGCTCTACTTAGCCATTCTTGGTGGTGGTGACTGTGAGGCTGTCCGGTCACAGATACTTGCTAGGGTTGATATTTCATCTCTCCCAGAGGCCTTTCGACATGTGAGTCGCTCGGTAAGTCACTCTGATGCTCGTCCTCTACTCCTTGAGTCCGATGATAGGGTTGCCTGTTTTTCCTCCCCGGGTGGGGCCAGTGGCGGCCGTCGGGGCCGAGGCGGCGTACAGGTGGTCGTACTGGATCTCCGAAGACTCGCACCTGTCATCACTGTGGTGTGTTTGGCCACATTCGTCCCCATTGTCCCCAATTGGGCTCTAAGCCATCTTCTATGGCTCATGCCACTACTGCACCTGCTTCCTCTTCCGCAGGTAACGTGGTCCATATGTCTGATGCTGAGTATGACCGGTATACTCAGTCCCCTGTGCTCTCTTCTTCTGCTGTTGGTACTTTATTACAGGTAACTCCATCGTCTGCATGGTTACTCCGCGTACTTGGGTTATTGACTCTGGTGCTTCAGATCATATGACCGGGACTACAGGTACTCTTTCTGAATATTCTCCTCTTACTAGGACAGGACAAGTTACAGTGGCCAATGGCTCTTCTCTTGACATTCGAGATTGTGGCATTGCTACACCCACTTCCTCATTGACCTTGCAACATGTGTTACATACCCCTGGCTTCCCTTTTAATTTGCTTTCTATTACTCGTGTTACTAAAGATTTAAACTATTCTGTAACGTTTTTTCTTGATCATTGTGTTTTTCAGGATCTGGTGACGAAGTGGACTATCAATAAAGGGAGTGTTATAGGGGTCCTGTATGTGCTTGATCAACTGGTTGCTTGTGTTGGGCTCACTTCCTCTGTTTATGATGCTCACTGTCATTTGGGTCATCCCTCTTTAGCTAGTTTACAGTCTTTATGTCCTGAATTTAATTCTCTTTCTCATTTATCTTGTGAATCCTGTCATTTAGCCAAACACCACCGTGTGTCTTATCCTATTCGTAATAATAAAAGAAGTTTCATTCCTTTTGCTCTTATTCATACCGATGAGTGGGGGCCGTGCCCCGTTCCTACGCCCTTAGGCTACAGATATTTTGTGACATTTGTGGATAACTACTCTCATTTTACTTACATTTACCTTTTGAGAGCTCGCTCTGAAGTCTTCTCTGTTTGGAGTTCTTTCTTCTCTAAGATTCGCACCCAGTTTGGTCATACTATTGTAAAGACTTGACAGTTGGTTAGTTAGTTGGTTGTTAGTTAGGTAGTGTTCTGTTAGTTTGTTAGCTGTCATTTCCGTCCGTTTTAAACAGTTAGTTAGTAGGTAGTTAAGATCCCAGCTAATTCTTTTCAGTTTGTTAGAGGTTGTTAGGGGTGTTGCCTATAAAAGGGCTCATCCAGCTTTCTGTTGATCAATCAATCATTTTCTAATGGAATACACTTTACTCATTCCTTTGTTTGAGGACTTTCTGATCTGGTCAGTTCTTCATCCTTTTCATCTTCAATATATCATATATTCTAGAGTTTATCTACTTCTTTATGGTATCAGAGCTTTCTTGACCAACGTCAAAGATCCAAATAGCTTGTGATTAATGCTGCAAAGTCCTCAGGTTAGGTTTTTTGTGTGACTCGAAATTCAATCAAATTCTGGAATCAATTACTGAGAAAGGTAATGGATTCACAAAATACCATTGGTTCAGGTAACAGATCTGTAACTGTGCCTTCATCTCTTGTTTTCTTAGTTTCCAATTTCCATGGATTAGTTACTATAAAACTTGACTCCAACAATTACGTTATGTGGAAAACTCAAGTACAAAATGCAACTAGACCAAATGGTTTCTTTGAATACATAGATGGCACTTTCAAATGCCCTACGGAAACAATTGTGTTGAATGGAGAGTGTGTTTCAAATCTTGAATTTTTGCATTGGTCAGTAGTAGATGGACATCTGTTGTCATGCCTTACTGCATCAATTTCTCCTTCTATTTTGCAACATGTTCTTGGATGCAATCATGCATATGAAGTCTGGAATTCTTTGGAAAGTCGTTTTGGTTTACTCTCCAGATCGAATGTCCATGTGCTGAAACGAAGACTGTTTGATGCAACCAAAAATTCAACAATGGACAAGTACATTGATTACATTAAGGATTGTGCACAAAAATTAGCTAGCTCAAGGTGTCCTGTGTCTGATGAGTTCAAAAGCTGGGCTGTCAGATGAGTTCAAAAGCTTAAAGTTAGCTCTTAAAGCTCGAACAAAACCTATATTGTTTGATGACTTAGTTTCTCTACTTCAATCTGAGGATCTAGATGCAGAAAGTCACAAACATATAGATCAGTCGACCTCAGTCTTTGTGGCACAACATCAAGATGCAGGTCATGGAGGTGTAAGAGTAGAAAATCAGAATAGAGACTCTCTGCTTACTTCTAAGATTCAACAAACTTCAGTCCCTAATTTTGCTCCAAATTCTATTTTTTCTCCTTTTGGGCCACCTGGAAGTATAATACCTCAACAACAGTTTGTTAGTGGCAATTCTGGAAGTCAAGGAAGGGGTTATTCTAAGGACAAAAGAAGAAATTACAAAGGATATAACACAGGTTTCATTCCTCATCCAAATTATGTAGCAGCTCAAGGTGAAGGCCAACCGTCTTTTGGTTTTACAAAACCTGCTTATCAAATATGTAGAAAAGATAATCACTTGGCCAATACTTGTCATCATAGACAGAATCTGTCCTATCAACCTCCATCTTATGTGACACCTAGACCGCAGTATCCTGGATATAGGTCATTTCAATCTCCTCCTAACTCTAGTGGTTTTGTCTCATATGGCACACCTTCACCCACTAGAATGCAACACTTTCCTATGTACAATGTTCCATTGGTTCAAGGACCAACTGTGAATCAAGTTTTACCTGCAAGTTCTCACACTCAAGTTTCCAGCCGTCCAGTGTTAAACCAAGTTCATATGGCGGAACATCCTATGATTAATCACTCAGATATCAGTTCAAATAGCCCCAGCTTCTGTCCTGCAACACCCTGGTACTTTGATAGTGCAGCAACAGGACATGTTACGATCTAATAACACACAAAGTTTATGTTTCTCGTCATGTGAAGTTTGATGAGACGGTTTTTCCTTATACTACTCTTGTGATTGATAACACCGACTCTACTTCATCTTCACCTTCTCACTTTACAGTTCCACTTACAGTATATGGTTCAATTACTGTGAATATTGCTCCTTCTGTCTCTCAAGTGTCATCCAGACAGTTATCTAGCACTTCTAGTGCAGACATTCCTTCTCCTTGTTCAAGCATAGAGCAGTCCATTTCCCCTTCTACATCATATACTTGTCCTTCTTCACATGAGAATGTCACCTTTGTTCCATCTTTCACTAATCAACATTCAATGACCACAAGAGCAAAGCATGGAATAACTAAACCCAGAGTTCCAATGTCTCTTTCAGCTGAACTTAGTGCTGTACCTTTGGAACCTAAGACATTTTCTGAAACCTTCAAACATGATGTATGGAAAACAGCTATGGATGAGGAATACACAGCTTTGTTAAGACAAGGGACATGATCGTTGGTTTCATTGCCACCTCATGGTCATATCATAGGCTGTCAGTGGATTTTTAAAATTAAACGTCATTCCAATGGAGAAGTAGCTCGCTATAAAGCACGTTTAGTAGCCAATGAAAATCAATAAACTGAGGGAGTTGATTATGCAGACACTTTTAGTCCTGTAGTGAAGCAAACTACTTTCCGTTTAGTGTTGTCTATGGCACTCACTAACTCATGGAGTCTTCGACAACTTGATGTATCAAATGCATTTCTTCATGGTGTCATTGAAGAAGAGGTATTTATGCGACGGCCTCAAGGATATAGAGCATCCTCATCTTGTTTGCAAACTACACAAGGCATTGTATGGTCTCCGTCAAGCTCCACGTGCTTGGTATTCTGTGTTTAGTCAATTTCTCCTTGATCAAGGTTTTCATAATAGTGTGGCTGATACTTCCTTATTTGTTCTAAAGAAAGGAGCATCTTGTCTCATTCTCTTAGTGTATGTGGATGATATCATTCTAACGGGAAATGATGATACCCTTATAACTACTCTGATTGTCACTCTCAATACAAAATTTGCCATGAAAGACTTGGGGACTTTGCATTATTTTTTGGGGATTGAGATTCAACGATCTTCTACAAATATGTTTTTGTCTCAGCAAAAATATGCCACTGATCTTCTTAATAAAGCAGGGATGCTTCATTGTAAGCCTAGTAAAACTCCAGAATCAGTCAAGCCTTCAGATGCATCTGTTGCTTTGTTTCATGATCCTACCCTATATCGAACTCTTGTGGGGTCTCTTCAATATCTTACCATTACAAGACCAGATATTTCACACTCGGTGAATAAAGTGTGTCAACATATGTACGCCCCTACTGATAGTCATTTTGCTGCAGTTAAACACATTTTGCGTTATGTTCAAGGTACAGTTGATCACGGCTTGCACTTTTCTCCAGGATCTTTTAGTTTTACTGCCTATACTGATGCTGATTGGACAGGGGATTCTGTGAATAGACGCTCTACGTTTGGTTATTGTATCTATTTTGGGCCAAATTTGGTATCATGGTCTGCTAAGAAACAGCCAACTGTGGCTCGTTCCTCCACTGAGGCTGAATATCGCGCATTGGCAAATGTTGCTGCTGAGTTAACCTAACTGTCTCATTTGTCTAAAGATTTAGGTCTTGACTGTTTTGCTCCTGCTCTTATTTGGTGTGACAATCAGAGTGCTATTGCTCTTGTGTCCAATCCTTTGTTTCATGCTCGGACGAAACATATTGAAATTGATTATCATTTTATTCGTGAGGAAGTTTTGAGTAAACACGTGGTTGTTCGCTATGTTCCTTCTCAACGGCAAATTGCCGACATCTTCACTAAGGCTCTTCCTGTTTCTGCTTTTTTGTGCTTCAAATCCAAACTGATGGTTCATTCTCCCATTAGTTTGAGGGGGGGTGTAAAGACTTGACAGTTGGTTAGTTAGCTGGCTGTTAGTTAGGTAGTGTTCTGTTAGTTTGTTAGCTGTCATTTCCGTCCGTTTTAAACAGTTAGTTAGTAGGTAGTTAAGATCCCAGCTAATTCTTTTCAGTTTGTTAGAGGTTGTTAAGGGTGTTGCCTATAAAAGGGCTCATCCGGCTTTCTGTTGATCAATCAATCATTTTCTAATGGAATACACTTTACTCATTGCTTTGTTTGAGGTCTTTCTGATTTGATCAGTTCTTCATCCTTTTCATTTTCAATATATCATATATTCTAGAGTTTGATCTACTTCTTTAACTATTCGTGTTCTCCGTTGTGATAATGGTAGGGAATATGTATCACATTGGTTCCAGTCACATTTGTCCCACCATGGCATTATTCACCAGACATCTTGTCTCGACACCCCCTAACAAAATGGGGTTGCCGAACGCAAGAATCGTCATCTTCTCGACACTGCTCGTGCTCTCCTTTTTCGCACGGGTGTCCCCAAACGCTTCTAGGGTGATGCCATTCTCACTGCCTGTTATCTCGCTTACCTCCCTCCGTCCTTTGTGGTGTCACCCCCCAGTCTGTTCTCCTCCCTACCTTTCCTCTCTATAGTCTCTCTCTTCGCCTGTTTGGGTGTGTGTGTTATATTCGCGATACTCGCCCCAGTCTATCTAAATTAGATCCCCGTTCCCTCAAATGTGTCTTCCTTGGGTACTCCAAAATCCAAAAAATGTACCGATGTTTCTCCCCCCCAATTGCGTCAGTATCTCACCTCTCGGGATGTAGCCTTTGTCGAGAATGAGTCATTCTATCCTCTCACTAGTGTCTCGGAGTCCCCTTCTCCGCCTAATGACTTTCTTGTCTCTTTTCCACTTCTCTCGACTCCTCACCTCCGTCCCCGGCACACATCTCCCCCTTGGCTTCCCCTACTGAGCCAGTCACTTTGTCGCTTAATCCGGCCTCACCCTCTGTGGATTCCCCAACCGCTCTTACCGCTCCTGCCGTGATCACCCCTTATATGTTACCTCCTACCATGGTTTGGTAACTCCTATTCGCTCCTTGATTGTTAGCCTAGACTCTGTGCCCAAGCCACATACTCTTGGTGAGGCATTGGCTCATGCGGACTGGCGTGCTGCCATGGAGGAGGAAATGCAGGCCTTCGAGGCCAATCATACTTGGAATCTTGTTTCTCTTCCCCCTGCCAAGAAAGCTATTGGTTGCAAATGGGTTTACACCATCAAAGTGCATCCCGATGGCTCTATTGCTCGCCTTGTGGCCAAGGGTTATGTCCAAACCTATGGTGTCGACTACTTTGAGACCTTCTCCCCAGTGGCCAAAATGGCCTCCCTCCGCCTCCTTCTCTCTTTGGTGGTTACTCACTCGTGGCCATTATACCAGCTGGATATGAAGAATGCTTTCCTTCACAGTGACCTCACTGAGAAGGTGTATATTGAGCAACCACCCGGGTTTGTTGCTCAGGGAAGGGAACGTCGTGTCTATCGGCTTCGCCGCTCGCTTTATGGGTTAAAACAGTCTCCAAGGGCCTGATTTGGTCGATTCAGTCAAGTGGTTACTAGCTTTGGGCTGATACGGTCTTCTATCACCACCATTCTTCTGGATGTATCATGCTGATTGTATAGGTGGATGATATTGTTATTACCGGTGATGATGCATAGGGGATTATTGATCTCAATCAGTTTCTCAATCAGCATTTTCAAACTAAAGACCTTGGGCAGTTGAAATATTTTCTTGGCATCGAGGTGTTGTGCGGAAAGAAGGGTATTGTTATTTCTCAGTGCAAATATGTCTTGGATATTCTGTCTGATGCAGGGCTGTTCCAGGCAAAGGGGACCACTTCCCCTATGGACCCAGGAGCCAAGCTACTGCCCGATACTGGTGAATCATTCCTTGACCCCGATTAGTATAGGCGGTTGGTTGGAAAGTTGAATTAGCTAACTACGATGACTAGGCCAGACATTGCTTACCCTGTCAGTGTTGTTAGTCAGTTTGCTCAGAATCCACGGGTTCCTCACTGGCACGTAGTTCTACATATCCTCCGTTATTTACAAAGCAATCCAGGGAAAGGTATTCGGTGTCATAATCAGGGACACACCCGGATAGGGGATACACCGATGCCGATTGGGCTGGATGCCCAACTAATAGGCGATCCACCTCTGGATTTTCAGTCACCATTGGGGATAACCTGGTCAGCTGGAAAAGTAAGAAGCAAGCAGTAGTGGCTCGTTCAAGTGCAGAAGCAGAGTATAGGGCAATGGCTTTAGCCACTTCCGAGATTATGTGGATTCGGCAGATCCTCTCCGAACTACAGGCAGCAGTGGACGGACCAACCCAACTATGGTGTGATAATCAGTCTGCCATACACATCACCACCAATCCTGTGTTCCACGAACGCACGAAGCATATTGAGATCGATTGTTATTTCATCCGCGATGAATACAAAAAGGGCACGATCACACCTAGTTATGTGTGCACCGGTGAACAATTGGCGGATATCTTTACTAAACTACTAGTTGGGAATCGGATTTCATATATATGTGTAACAAACTCGGCATAATTGATGTATATGCGCCAGTTTGAGGGAGGATGTTAGTTGTTACGTTTACAGATTAGGTTATGTATAAGTTAACCCTAATGGGCCTCGGTGATTAGAGCCCATTAGGTTAACCTTAACATCGTCTACTTTATTATAAATAAACGTCTAGCCCCTCTCTAAAAAGTGTGTGTTTTCATCTTTACAGTCAGGATAGGAAAGGGATTCTATCTGGAAGGGTGAAAGAGAAGAAAAACAGTGGGAAGAGAAATGACAGTCTCTCGGTCCCACAGTATGCATGTGTGTAAGTTTACATACATATCCTATTCAATATTGCATGACCACTAGTCCCAGTAAAAGAGAAGAAAATCCAAGGACTACCTGTTTCAATTCACCACGTTACAAGTCCTGTGTGATCCAAGGCACCATAAGAAATGGATCACAGCTTTTAAATGCAAACAAAGCAATAACCTACACAATCATTTTACATGAAAAATCTGATGAAAGTCTTCCATTCACGTCGTAAGTCCAATCACAAACTAATGTAGCACAAGAAATTACGGGTTATGATTTACGGAAACTCTATTTTAGTAATAACTTAGATTAAGAAGCTTTAATTTTGTGCACTTGTTTTGGCATGTTAATTACCATTTGTAGGTTAAGTAGAATCTTTTATTTTTACTGTCTTGATATTCATTGCTTGGTTTCCTTAATTAAAAAACAATTAGACTACGAAATTCGTAGTAAAATTAGGAATGGCTTTTGTTAGAATTAAGAATGTGACCTACGGCCATATGGAAATTTTAGTGAATAATATTAGAGTCTCTCTCTTTCTGGGGTGACAGAGGGATCGTACCATTCAAGCTGGGTTTTTTCATGTTTTTCCCGGAGGTCTGGAGGAAGCGTTGTACTACTGGCTTTTGCCATTTCTTCAATGATCATGTGTTATCTCGTTTGCTAGAACGCTATCTAGCAAGACGATTGATTCAACTACTCGAGGGTAGAAAAGCGAGCTTCCATTCCAGCAAACAAAGCAAGGCGAGCAATTGATTCAAAGCAAACAACGGCTGGTCCATAAACCGCTCCTGGTACGTATCCTTTTCCAAATCCAATTCATGGAGGGACTCTCAATTATCCGTCGCTACGTTGTTCCCAAGGACTAGCAGAATCGAAATACCAAAACTCTTGGGTCATCTCATTGGGTTCAGAAACCACACATTTCTCTGGATCATCATAACGTACTTCCACATATCCACTCAGAAGAAGGTCTTTTCGTAATGGATGCCCCTAGAAACCACTATAATGTTATCTCGCGTATAATGTTATCTGGTCTGCGTGTATAATGTTATATCGTTTGCTAGAACGCTATCTAGCCTCTCTGTAGATTCTGTTGCGTAACAAATTCCAACATTGCCATTGTGGTAGTTCAGGAAATGATTCGATGGGGAACAAAAACTGTATCCGCACAACATACATGATGCATAAACAAAACGTCTTGATGATTACCTCATCCACTGCATTATCCAGGAGCTCAGCAATTGCTGCAACAAAATCACAAGTAATATTTGTAAACAAATCTCATCTAATACAAACCTATATCAAAGAATTGATATATGGTTAACATTGCTTTGATAACTTACTTTGTTTCTTGATCATTCTCTTGTTTTCATTAACTTATTTGCATGATAGTAGAGTGAAAAGAAATTCAGCAAGAAGTTACCTCCAAATGCCCATTTGTGAGAAGTTGCATTGGAATGCAGAAACTTGGGATGAACACGGGCATGTTCCAATTGACCTAAACAATTGTAGGACTTATTGATAAAGCAACATGTGAATGGGCATGCATAGGAAAATGTATGGGTGGGCGGGTGTCTATATATGCAAGGTACATCAAAAAATGAACCCTGATATGATGGAACCAGAAGCAACCTTGGGCGGGAGCGATTTTTGTGGGACCGATGTCAAAATCGCCTGCTTTCCAGAAACTATGGGACTCGAATGTCGTATTGTCCAACGCCGATGGAGGGTTCACTGCAGTACTCCGAACTTGTGGCCTAGTCGGCTTGTTATTTGAGGAGGAAATGTTACTCCTTCCCACTGCAACACCGTCTTCATCGTCGCTGTTGTCAATCTCCACTAAATTTATGGGTACTTTCTCTTGTTTCGGTGGCATTGGTTGATTCCTGAGACCGTGAAAAAACAGAATTCGGTAACGACGAAGATAGCGAAATACGAGTAATTGAAAGGCTAGGGTTTTAGAGGACATTAAATATGAAGGTGCAATAAAATGCCATGGTGATAACTAAAAGTCTAAAACCCAGCACGGAATGGAGAAGAATAATGGAAGTGAGCACTCGCGGCTCCGCACCGTCCTCTCAGGGTTCCGAATATCAGAGCAAGTAGCTAGTTGATGCTTGAACACGGAGACGGGAAAACGTCGGTAGGGAGGGACTGTGTCGCTTTGCAGTTGGGTTTGGTATTGGTTACGGGTGTGAGTGTGAACCGAAAAACTAAACCAAGCCAAACCGGTAAATCGAACTAAATCGATGGTTTGATTTGATTTTTTAATTCATCGGTTTGGGCAAGATCCGGTTTGAAAATTTAAAGAAATTTTGGTCCGATTTTTTATTTTAGACCCTTCCAATCCAAACCGAACCGAACCGAAACAGTATATATAAAAAAACCTAAAAATTTAAAAATATAGGTATAGTGGTACATTGCTTATAATTATGTATATCTAAAAAAAACCTAATCGTTTCCCTTACTTTCACTTTTCATTTACCCTCTGCCTCTCGCCGCATCCACTTCTCATTCTTAGTACTCTGTCTCTCACAATCTCACTCACTCTTAGCCTTCCAAGCCCTCCACCTCTCCGCTCTCAGTAATTTTTTAATCAAATTTAGTCTGGATTGAGTTTACTTGATATGAGCCTATTAATTATTTACAATTTTTTTTATTTTTGGCCCAAGTCCAATTACACCGAAACTGGACTAGACCAAACCGAACTAGTTCGGTTTGGTTTCGGTTTTAAAACTTTCAAACCGGAATGACCTGTTTGGTCCGAATTTTTTGGCCAAATCGTACCAAACCGGACCGGTATTACCCTTAGTATTGGGTATGTATACTTATAGGTTTTAATATGGCGATATTGGAGGACGAATAGATGATATTAAGGGCCGATTGGATGGAGAATTATTTTCAAGAGAATAAGTTATTGAGTGGGATAAGATAAGAATGAGTATTATTTTTAGAGGGATGACCCATATTGATGCGATATTTATAGAGGAGGATAAAAAAGTAGATAGTTTGGATGAAATATTAAAAAAAGTGGGAAAAATAGTACTTGATTTGGATAGAGGATAAAATATGGGATAAGGTTATTTTGTAATTGTAATAAGGGAGAAGATGTATTATTCATTATTCTTGGATAATACCCAGGGATAATTTTTAGGCACCCTCCACCCGGCTCAAAAATTATCCCCCTCTATCCCTCTTATGGGGATTATTTTTGGAGAGGTGAAAAATTATCTCCCTGTATTTGTATGTTCTCAAACCATGTTAAACATGTCACGTCATTTCTTTTACCCCCTCCAAAAATTATCCTCCTTCATTTCCCCTCATCCAAACGGGCCCTTAGGTACAAAAGGAGAAAATTTTGATGCTTTTCAAAAATTTCATCATGTTATATAATAAGTGCAAATACTAAATAAATTTGCAGAATATAAAATACGTATTGGATACGAAAAATATAGAAAGATAGTTATTTCAAGAACTATTAAGAACAAAATAGATCTTTAGAATCTATATAATCTTATTCAGTGTTTTATCTTTTGAACTTTTTTTCTTCTTAATCGCTTCTTCAAAACCTCCGTAGTGTATTTTTTTACTTGAGAACTTTACATTATATAGGCAAAATATCACACTCATGAATTTATTTTTTTAACTATGTCATTCATAATATACTATTCACTAATCACACTTTATCTCTCAAGTTAAAGAAAGTGTATCATTCATTATTTATAACACTCCCTCTTGGATAATCACATATAGAATATACTTCATTAAAACCTTGCCAAGGAAAATTCATTGGGAAAAACCTTTAGCTAAGGAAAAAGAGAACATCATTTTAGTGTCTCCTTGAAAACCCATAATTCTTGTTCTTGTGTGTTATCGCTTTTATATATTGTTCATAACTTATCATGATATCTTCCATCTTAAATTCATTTGAGTTCATAAAGATTCAAAGGAAAAATTATGGGTAAGACAACTTATTAGGCTTTCCCAACTCATTGGTGTGTATTTTTTTCTACGCCCCTGGCATTTCATGCCATGTACTGATATAAAAAAATTTGATCAAGAGATCGTGCCACCAGAAGCTTTTTACCAGGAGGAGAATATTGTTGATCGATGACTAAATTAGTTGATTTTCCTTAGAATAACTCTGATTTTATTCATGTTAGAGTTTTTTTTTTTTTTTTTGGTATTTTGAAATTCTAGCTTGTACTTTAAATTTTGTACTAGCTAAACACTTGTTCCACTACTGGTATTCATGTATTAATATTGGTGATGTCATCTGTTATTTTTTTATTATTTTACATTTAATGTTTTTGATAAATTGAGGCATTTAAATTTTTATTCGATCGAAAATGTAACACGACACCACAATAAAGTTGATAGCAAGTTCCTACTCAAAATATCCTACATCTATACATTTGACCACTTATTTGGTAACACATATTTGGTGCATGTAAGAGTGAATTGTGTCCGATGCTTTAGAGTTGAAAGGATGGGAAATGGAAATCATATTGACACCTTGATTGACCTTCTACTATTAGAATCAGTTGAGCAATGCTAATCAAATTTTGAGTACCATGTGGTGCGTTACAACTACATTGGTAGAGTATATGAAATGTAGTCTGTCAATGCATTAGTGACACATCACATAGTATCATTAGTTACAGGGGCGGAGCCAGAATTTCGTAACGGGGGTGGCACCATTAACAACAAAATAACACAACGGAAAATAAAAATACATTCAAATGTTTTGTATGAATCCCATTCAACTAAAACCAAAATAACACGACAAAAAATCAAAAAGGAACTCGACGTTCTTTCAAATCTCGAAAATCATTCAAGATGGATTCTAAACTAAATTTCGAAGCAATTTCCCTTTCAATGTAGATAAGTGACGAGTCCGAGAGAAAATCGTCTTCCATTTTGTTCCGAAGCCTAGTTTTGATAATCTTCATGGCCGAAAATGATCGTTCTACCGTTGCGGTAGAAACAGAAAGTGTAAGCACAAGGACGATCACTCGAAAAACTAAGTGGTAGGTTGTTGCTCTCCTAGTCTTCACCATCCATTCACACAAGTGAGAAATAGATGACAAAGATTTGAAGTCTTCAGCTCCAACTACATTGAGCTCATAGTGAGCAAGTTGCGTCTTCAATTGGGATTTCTCATCTTCTGTGAAGTCTTTCGGATAAAACTTGTCTACCAACTAGCAAACATGATCTATTTGAAACGCTCCATGCTCCCGAGGAACCAAAGTCAAGCTAAGAGTAATCAACTCCATTGATTTTTCATTAAAGCGATCGTTTAGCTCCTGTAATTGAGAATCAATTGCAGCATAAAAGATATCAACTTGGTAATACTGCCCAATTAGAAATTCATCCTGATGGTGACGAGCTCGACCTCGTTTAGGAACATAACGATCATTCATATCTGGGACAACTATACTTCGTCGAGTACAAAATGATGTGACTGTAGCAAGTAAAGTATCAAGTCCCTCATCTCTCAACTTTTGAAGAAGCCTTTTAGTTGATGAGACGAGACGGATAGCATTTATTATGTCTTGAGATTTACATTGCAAAGCTTGACAAAAGGGCATCAGTAATCTTCATAATTTCTTTCATAAGATGCAAGATGAACACAAATTCAAACGTTGTCATTGCTTCATAAGCTGCATCTGCAACTCCTCGATCTTGCATAGTAGCCCCATCTTCGGTAATATTGAGTAAGACTTCATAAGCAGGACTGAACATTTTTATCAAACTAGAAACAGATTTCAAGTGAGAACTCCAACGAGTATCCCTTGCCCGTTACAAAATGCCAACTTGGTTAAGTCTTGAACCAGTTTCAAGCTCTTCAATTGCAATCAAATATTCAATCTCAGCAGCTTTAGCAGCTTTTAATTCATCGCTCCGTTTGCAAGGAGCACCGACGACATTGACAATAGAAGTCAATTTTCCAAAAAAATGAAAGACTGGAAAAACTTCTTTTGATGCTGCAACTAAAGCCAATTGCAAACGATATGCTAAGCAATGCACGTAGTATGCATAGGGACAATCACGTAAAATTAAAGTTTGCAATTCATTCCACTCACCCCGCATAGTACTTGCACCATCATAGCCTTGTCCTCGAATACTCTGAATGTCAAGATTATGTTTAGACAAAACAGAGCATAACTCATCTTTTAGAGTCAATGCTAGAGTGTTAGAGACATGAACCAACCCAAAAAAACGCTCACAAACAAGACCTTCTTTACTTACAAATCTTAATATAATAGACATTTGCTCCCTCTTTGCCTCATCCCGACATTCATCAACTATTATAGAAAATTTTGCATCACCAATCTCATCACGAATTGCTCTCTTCACTTTCATTGCGAAAACATGTAAAAAAAATTTCTGAATCTGTTGTGATGTGTAGGTAGCATTCTTAGGAGCTTTGTCTAGTACAACCTTGGCAATATTTTCATTGCATCTGCCCATAAGAGCTAACAAGTCAAGAAAATTTCCACGATTCAATGCTCCATGACTTTCATCGTGACCTCTAAATGCAATCCCATGAGATACAAGATATCGGATTGCTTCAATTGAAGATTCAACTCGTAGGCGATTAGCTGCAATTTCTCCATCATTGAACTTTTCAACAACTCTTTGTATATGTTGAGGTTGATTCATCAAATCCTCACACATTTTTTGAGCATTTTTATGAAACGAGTTAGGATCTTTACCCACATGATTTGAAAAAGCACCATTTTCACCGGTCGCTTTGTTCCACGCTCGAAATCCATCAACGATAAACGCAGTATTCCCCGCATTACCTGACGGTGGACTAAACAAATAGCATGGTAGACAAAAAGTCACATTTTTTGAAGGGGAATATTCTAACCATGACGGATGCAACTTGAACCAAGATCCTACAAAGCTACGAGATTTTGTATGCGTTTCAATTCTTGGATAACACGAAAGTAAAGGTTGGAATGGACTGGCATTGATGTAGAATCGTCGAATTTCATCACGTTGATCAACATGATAATCAAAAATACGTCGACGCAATCCAGGATCACGCTCTAGAGAATTAACATCAACCTCAATTCTTCGAGATTTGGGGAGACAACTTTCAGAAGTACTAGCACTAATGATTGAGATTGGGAGATTTGGAGTATCAATATTAGAACTTCCAATGTTGTCATCGGCTTCCGAGATGTTGTCATTTTTTCTTTTGAAATATGCATTGATAAGATTTGTTTTTCCCATCTACAATCAAATAAAAGTGCAAGTAACATATACTCAGAACAACAAATAGCCAGAACAACTATATACCATATACAAATTAACCAATAGCCACATTGCCACAACAATTATGTAATATATTCTTAAAATTGAATGGGGGGGAGAACCACTGCATCGCACTTGCTTCTTTGCAAGCACCGTAACAAAATAAATCAAGACAATATGAGGGGGTGATGCAGTCTCCCACTTGCTCCCACGACAAATATAAAGACAGGAGGGATAAAAATATTACCTTACACCGTCGTCCGTCGATTAAAAGTTTACGTCGATAAAAATTATGAACAACCACAAACAGCAAGTCACCTGTCCAGGTATCACTTGTTTAGAAAAAATACGAATAGAGACAAGTACAAATGACAAATTATGTGGAAATTCTAACTCAGCCTCATACCAAATCCAAATGAAATTCTGACTCTGTGACTCAGTAACTCAGTCTCAGTCCATTAGTGAGTCAGCCGCGTAACTCAGTCTCAGACTCTCAGTGACTCAGTCCATCAGTGAGTCAGTCGGCGTCGCGTAACTTAGTCTCAGTCCATGATGTCCATCAACGAGTCAGACCACTGACTCGACTCGTTTGAGTTCTGACTCGTCCGAATCCGACTCGTCCCCACTCGGCCACTCGTGACTCGTCTGATCTGGACGGTGGACGCACTGACTCGACTCGTCGGCGGCCAGCAGGGCCGCAGGAAAGCAGGAGCAGAGGCGGTGGAACGGTCGGGCGGTAGGCCGGTCGGAGACGAGGCAGGAGGACTCGGTCGGCGGAGGAACAGATCTGGTCCGTCCGGCGAAGTGCTACTGGCTGATGGTCCGAGACTCCGATTCGTCCGGTCTGAACCTCCGGCCGTCCGGCAGGACGAGCGGCCAGGGCGGGAGAGGGAGTGACGGGCGGCGGCCGCGGGCGGGAGAGAGAGAGGGAACGGGAGGGAGAGGGTTTTGACCGTTTGGTTTGGGACAGATGGATGGGTGGGGTGGGTCATGGGCTGGGTTGGGTGGGTCCCAGCCTTACAGAATTAAAAAAAATAATTTTTATTCATTTTTGAATTGGGGGGTGGCACGTGACCCCCCTACTTAGCTCCGCCGCTGATTAGTTATCAATTGTATTCGTATTTAATTGTTGAAGATCAGTCCTACCCTTCCGTCTCTGGTACCACCCCGAAGATCGAACCTTTTTCTCGTAAATTCTTTCTGCGCGAGATTCCATCAGCTCAAGCGTTCGTATATTGAAGTTGTTTAGACATCAAAACCAACAAAATCTGTCAGTAACAATGATCGAGGTCTAATTTCCAACTTGCAAGGGGCCAAAATATTATAAAATTTATGGCTTTCAACCAACACCATTTAGCCTTAAACTTCTACTAGAATAAAACCTTCGCTATGCACATATTGCAATAAAAAATAATTAAAATTAAAACTTAATTTATGAATGTGTATCTACGAAATTAGCTTTATATATGAATACATACCGTATAATGAATAGTTTCTCTCATTGATAGATAAGGAGATTGCCTTTTATGTGACAAACAGTGAGAATTTTTCATTGTAAGATAAAGAGAATACTTGATTTTACATATGCGTTATTTTTTGTGTATAATAAAATAACGTGAATTTTATTCGAAAGTAGATCATAGCCACCAACTAGGGCGGTAAATGAGCCGAGTCGAGCCGAGTTTGAGAGTACTCAAGTTCGGCTTATTAACTAAACGAGCCAAAAATTCGAGTTTGAGCTCGGCTTGTTTGTAAACGAGCCAAGCCGAGCCAAGCTGCACTAAACTCATTTACTTAACGAGCCGACCCTCTAAAACGAGCTGAGTTTTTACAAGCCGCGTCGAGTTTTTGAGACTCAAATTCGACTCATTTATGAAACGAGCCTAAAATTCAAGTTCGAGCTCGAGTTGTTAACTAAACGAGACGAGCCAAACTGAGCCCTTATCAAGCCGTGCCGAGCCGAGCCGAACTCACAAACAGCCCGGTTCGTTTACAGCCCTACCACCAACACATGAAATATACACAAAAAAAAAAACCCCATCCTAGTTAAAGACAAAATTCACAAACACCCCACCCCAACCCCCTAACAAATGCTCCGTTCCCCATTGTTGCCACTTCCCTCCCTTCCCCTTGAAATTTTAAAATTGACTAACACGTAACCTAATATAATTATGACAATTAAAAATAAGATTTTAATTTTTTTAAATATAATGCAAGCATTAAATGGAGAGCTGCTTTTCAAATATCATTTTATTTAAATATAAAAAATATTATATTTTCGTGCGTTAACGGAGCAATTATATTTTTCCGTATTGCCGAGAACTTGTATTCTTTGTATAATGAAACACTTATATTTTTCGCCCCTTATGTTCAAACAAAAAATGGTTGAAAGAAAAAGGTTTTAAAAAATGGTTCTTTCGATGGTGCCGAAAGAACCATTTAAGGATATCATTTTAATCCGAACTAATTTAAGATTACAAAGAAAATATAAAAAAATTTAAGCAAAAATAACAACTAAATTGATCCGGAAGAGTCAAATAAATCCAAGATGATGTTTTCATATTATCTGCCTGTTTGGTATTTTTTAAAGAGCCACTTTTTTAATTTTTATTTTAGTCAATTTTTTCATTTCGTTTGTGTTTTTCTTTCTTTTTTTTCCTTCCTAGTAATATAAATAAAGTATTATAAACATATATATTTTTTAGAGGTACACTACCGAAAAACCTAAAAAATTTACTTTTGTCTCTATAAAAAGGAAATGGTTTCTCTCTGAGTTACATGCGAAATCGCAAAAAACAATTGTTGCAATCTTGATTGTCCAAAAGTAACTTTAACGGTTCAAATTTATTAAAAAACTCTTATAGAAGGTCTTATTTATTTTGTTAAATGTAACTTTGAAGTACTGATTATTAGAATGTAGCATAAAAAGACTAACACGTCAAGTAATATAATTACAACAATTATAATGAGATTTTAATTTTTTTTAAAGTAATGCAAACATTAAATGGAGAGCTGCTTTTCACTTCTCATTTTATTTAAATGTAAAAAAATACCATGTTTTCATGCATTAATGAAGTACTTATATTTTTTTGTATCACGGAGCACTTGTGTTTTTCGTTCTTATATTCAAATGAAAAAATAGGTGAAAAAATACTTAAATATCCGCTTTTGGATTTTTAAATACCACAGAATACTTAAAAATATATAAAAAAAATTCGTTGATTTGTAAATATTATTTTTAGTCAACAATGAATTTTGATATTTTTTCGAAATAACAATTTGCTCAACACGAGATTCATTTTGGTACCACAGACACTTAAAGTGACAAAATGGTTGAAGGAGAGAGGGGCTTTTTGGACAACACGAGATTCTCTAAATTTGAACAACACGAGATTCTCTAAATTTTAAGAGAAACATTTTCATAAACAAAACTACTCTTGTTACTTATGAACGTACTCTCTCAAAATACTTCAATTATTTACTCCACATTCTCCCGTCACTACCATCTTCGGCCAACACCAACTATTTTTGTTTGCCACTTCTAAAGACTCAAGATATTTTTCGACACCCACACAAAACCTACAAATTTTATTATTTAGTCCAAAACTAAGTCATGTTGCCTCATTTGTACAGGCTAAATATTAATAAGATTTAAGAGCCACACATTTAAAAGTTTTTACTTCTAAAGTCCTCTAATTTTAAAAGAGACAAATTTATAAACAAAACTACATTTATTACTCATGAATATACTCTCTCAGAATACTTGAATTATTTGCTACACATTTTCCTGTCACGTCATCTCTACCATCTCTGGCCACCACCAACTATTTTTGTTTGCCACCTCATACCGGAGATATTTTCCAACAACATTTTTTGCAATAGATAAAAATATTTGTTGAGTTTTACCTAATAATTTTCACATGCAAATTTATTTGTTGAAAATTGAATAGATTTCTTGATCAAGTGAACAGATAAATTTTTTCTATTTAAATTTCATCCGTTGTGGTAAATAGTAAATGTATTTCTTTCCAATTTAATATATGGACTCTAAATGTTGAGATTTATTTTGCTAGATCGATGGTACTATGACAAAAGGCCCCAACATAAAGTCTATTGTTCCAAATTACAAGAGAATTTGTTCAAATTGCAACATATAAATTCCATTATTTAGTTTACAAGTGATAAATTTATCTGTTCACTATAATAGATAGATTTAATGCTCAAAAATATATTTTACCGTTCCATTTCTAAGTTACAATAGATAAATTTATCTACTATAATTACAAAAGAGAGATTTTTATCCTATGAATTTTACTGTTTGTTATTCATCTTTGTTATTTGCCAATACTGGAAGGATATGAATGTTTCTAAGTCTGTAACCTCAACTTGTCAACAATGGTTTTTCACAGAGTATTCTCGCTACAATCTCCGTGAATGAATAAATCACAAACTCGTTGGTCAACAATACGAGTCTTAACAATGTTGTCTTTGAACGTTGTCCTTTCTTGGCGTATACATTAAGCGCCAAATTTGATCAAGAGGTTCATGAGTCCATTCTACTGGTTCCTCTTTTCCAACATCTTTCTCTTCGTGGAAATCTTCCCCGTGTCTATATTTTGCTTAGGTTGACTTCTTACATTTGCAAACAATGGCTAGAGTGTTGTGATGTCTCTTTGCAACGACAACACTTATCGCCCCGAGGAGGGGCCTTATGATTATTCTTGCCCACTTGTTTCACCAACATCCTACAATGCATTTGCTTGATTTTCCTATGGGGTTCAGTTCTAATTTTGAAAAGTTTAGTTCTGAACTGCTCCAACAACTGTCTTTTCTACGATTGCCTTCACGCACACCATTGATATTGATAGAATAAAACCTGATCGTAGTCTGTAATAAGAAAGTGTGCTCTTATCAACTCCTTCGTTATGTGCCATGAACGAATCTTAGATTTGTTTAGTTGCATCCAAGATAATTGCAACTGCTCTCACCATGTAGAAGCACTACTTTAATTTGAGTTTTCCATGTAATCGAAGAATCATTCCACCTTGCTTAGTCAAGCCAAAAAGTCTTCTATGTTTAATAGCCCATTGAAAGAAAAATGATTCGTTTTCATAAAGTAATTATTATTTTGGACGTCTCTTGAAATTTCATGCATCACGATATCCTCTAGTTCATCATGTGTGGTGTCTTCATCGTAAAGTAGGTTGTTTAATACATGCCTACAAGGATTCCGTAAATGTCCATGATGGTTGCCCATCCTTGGCTTGTGTCATTGTCGAACACAAGGCACGTCATTGATTGGGGTTTGTGTGTTGTACTCCATTGTCAACTATTGAGACAAGGAAGAACCTCACTCTGACACGAGATATCGTACTAGTAGACAAGTTGATAAAATCACGTTCAAACAAATGGTTTCTAGAACAAGACTATCACCTTGAGCACAAAGAATACATAACTCTATATATAATTTGATTGACAAGTTCGATACCATTCCCTTAAAATGCAACCATATTTTCCTAATAAAAGACAAGCTTCGGAATTACTAGAACTAACACTCCTGTGCAATACAAAAGAATCTAAAGAATACAAAGAACCTAACCTTCTTATACTTCGAAACAAACTAACACTGGTAATACAAAGTACTGACCATTGGACTTCATGCTAGATACAAAGTACCAATCACTAAACTCATGCTAAATACAAATTGCCATTCTAGGGACTTAATTCCTTTAAGGTAATCCCATATGGCAACCTACTTAATTGACCCATAACTTATTTATATCCTCTTGATTTTTGATGGTCCCACTTCCCTATTAACTCTTCGGCAACTACTTATTCTACATAAGATGTGCAGGCGCATCATTAACAACCAATTACCACGTACGGGAAGGGTTATAGCTTTACTGCAAGTCCAAGAAATGCAGCAGCTCTCTTTCTCAATTGCAAATTAAAATGCAAAATGCAAATAAACCCAGGCCTAGAATTCAACAAACGACATAGTAGGAAGCCCAATAGAAGCTGGTGACAAAATAAGACCAGTAAAGCTTGTACAAGATGAACTATAACAGTCACAACGAGATAGATAAAAAACTTCCATTTTGTCCGACTAATTACAAGAAAACTCACAATTGCCGACCAAATCCTTAGTCGGCCAATGGTATCCATTTTGTCGGGAATAACCATTGCCGACCAAATATGTTGGTCGCCCCGTTTGTCGCGAATATGCTGTCGGCAATAGTAATGGCCGACTAAATAATCGTTGGTCGGTAAATAGTGGACCATCGCCGACCAAATTTTTGGTCGGCTATAGGTATACTCTTTGCCGACCAAAAATCTGGTCGGTAAATAGAGGACCATCGTCGACTAAGAATTTGGTCGGCAATAGTAACTATTGCCGACTAAAGATTGGGTCGGCAAATAGCAAACCATCGCCGACCAAAATTGGGTCGAGAAATATGAGAGCATTGCCGACCACATATTTGGTCGGGAAATATGGTATACTACCGACGCATGACATTGGTCGGCAATAGTATAACCATCGCCGACGAACATGTTTGTCGGCAAATGCATGGATTATAACACATGAATAGATGGAACAATCGCCGACTAACTCATTTGGTCGGCAAATAATTGAGCTATATATTTTTTTTACAAAAATATTACCCTCTTAATAATTATTTTTTGTTTCTAACATATTCAAGCTACAAACCATTCTTCCAATAAAGCCATCAATTACGACAAATTAATTGAAATCATCAAGTACAGATAATTTGCAACCTTGTTTACTATGGACAAATCAAATACTTAATAAATCAATATCTAAATACATGAATCCAAACATAATTATAAGTTCAAAGGCCAAAGGCTATAACTAAAAAATGAACTTAAGAGAAAATCTATAACAAAAAGCTAAATTGCTGGGATATCTAAGAGTGAACAACTATAAGAGAGTTTGTTCTCAAAAGTCCAACAAAGACAAGAGACCCATTAGCAAAAGTAAATCCATGTGAACTCTATTTTTTACCTGTAAAAAAAACAAACCACAATCAAAATTCATCAAACTAATAGAATGCAAAGCAATGTACATGAAAGATGAAAAATAAACAAGTAAATCATACAATATGTATAGAATTAACGTATTAAACCCGCAAATTTGATATATTGGATTCAAACTATGTTTTAAACCCGCAAATTTAAGTAAGAAAAAACGTCACAATTTCTTGGTGTGCATTTCCAACTTCAAGGAGGAGTTCAAATTCTTAAGTTGCTTAGTAGTTAGTCAACCAAATTGAGACAATAAGCTGAAAAAAAATGGTGCTGAGAGAATACCATTGTACATTTTGTAATATCAGGTTGCGACTGTTCCTCAATTCTTTCCACAATCTCATCCTACATCAACATACATGTAGAGAAAACATGACATTATTAAGAAAAGTAGCATACATATAACACTCCACCGATCTTCACAAATATGAGTATACATTTTGTTGGATACTTATTCACAATAAATATTCGTAGAAAGGAAGTCATACAATTTTGTAGAGAGGAAGACTTACCGTCTCAATCAAACATATCATTAGTTTGTAGAACATAAAACTCAGGTGATTGCAGCTGATGTGACTAGAAACTCAATAAGTTCTCCTCATAATAGCATATTTTTTTTCTAGGAGGAATTACAATAAAAATGGCAACTTTCCCTCGAAACCAAAGTAAACATTGTATCCCAGTCAATCAGGATTGGCTACATGAATAATTTTCCTCCATTCTTTTCTCAAGGGGAATATCACAAATTTACCTGTGCTTGTCTCGACGACACTTTGAGAGATATCGAAATCATAACGTGGGAGCCAAGACTTCATATTCACTGTGTGAAACAAGGAAACAAAAAGATGAGCAAGTTACTTGAAAAAAATAACAACGCAAACAAAACTAAGAAAATGCAATATAATTTTCCCAGCACAACATTGTCACACAAAAAAAAAAAAAAAAATCTCGATCAACATGACATCAAATTATTATATATGTCAAACATATTATACACCCCCTCCCACATGCCTCCCCCAATTACCCAATACAATGTTTTTAAAAATGAAAGTAATTTTCTCCTACTTTGCCTTCTCCTTCACTGACTATACATCCATCACAATAAGAAAACAGATGAGAGACACTTTTAGAGGAAATGACCTGATTGAAACTAACTTAGAATGCTTGTATAGGCTCCAATTAATGGCATTCATTATATAATCTAAAATCGTGCTCATGAATCTAAATTTAGGATTTTTAATAAGAGAAACAAAGTGAAATTGAAAAGCAATTTGTAGACAAATCACAGTATCAAACCTTAAAAAAAAACGGTAGCCTGTGTTGGACCATTAGCCTGTATACACATTTGCTTTTCATGCCAAGGAACATGATCTAAACAAAGGAAACAGAGATGAAACAAGGTAGTGAGTACACAAATAAGAAACATGGATCAAACTTACCAAGCGCCTAGCGAATATGTAAAATATGTCTATGAACCTAATTCAACATCAAACAGTGGAATACTAAATCACAATTTACAAAAGTTGCAATATACGAAGATCTAATTGTCCGAATGTGTCCGTTCTTGTGTCTAAATTTAGCTAAGACCTTAGGCTACGTCACCGTAAAGGTCTGGGGTTAATCTAAGCTGCCAAAAATTCTAGAAAGACCCGGGAACTGGTCTGCCCAAAAACAGTCCAGAAACTATTTCGTCCGGTTGTGAACAGTTCTGGTATTTTGGCAATAACTTCTTACTCCGAACTCCGATTGAGTCGATTTATATATGAAACTTTAAGAGAATTCCGAGAGCTACAACTTTGTAGTTATACACTTTTCCTATTTCGGCCTCTAAATGCCTCAAAACGCATGAACAGTATAGAATCGTGTTCTAAATTTCCAGATTTTCGTTTTGTTCATTGTGTTCTTGGTGTTCTTGGTAAAACTCATCCCAAAATTTCTGGAAAAACAGCCCAACTGATTTTTCACCCCAAAGAAGCATAGGATTTAAAACTAAGAACAACATTACCATGTATTATACAACTTAAATCAAAAGTTTAACACAAATCCTACCTCAAAATCAAGCTCCATGAAATCTTCTAGCCAAAAACCGATCTCCTCCATTACTCCGCGAGAACCATCAACCCCGGGCTTGATACGAAGCCCTCGTCGCGTAGATCATCGTTCATTCTTTGTGTTTCTTGAGATTCGGAGTGGAAGGTCTTCGATTTTACAAATTTGGGAAGGGGGAGTTTGAGAGTTTGAGAGCTAGGGAGAGAGAGACGGACGGGAGGGATTGGAGGAGAGAGAAAAGTGAGTTGGTAAAGTTAAAATCTGATTTTTATATCACTTAATGGATAAATTACACTTTCTCCCCATATTATGCAACATGCCAAGATCAAGTACCAAAACTATATTATACACACATGAGTCCCAACTCATATTACCCAAATCATGCATTATCAAATACCTTGTCAAGTCCCGAATATTTAAATTAAAATAAATAATTTTCCGGGTCTTTACAAATTACCAAAATCAAATCCAACAATAGAGAACAAGATAGGAAGAATGCTATTTTAGTTCGTAGAGAACAAGTACTAGGACGAGATACGCACAGTAAAAGGGAAATAAGAACGTTGTTTCTCTTCGATTCTTCGATTGAGTTCCCGTCACTTTCAGTTCTTTGCCCCTCTTCGATTCTTCGATCGATTCCAACTCTTCGATTGTTCGATTCTTCAATGGAATAGAAGGAGGCTAGGTATTTCGTTCTGTAAGGAGAGTTCAGTCGATGGATTTGAGGGAGGCCAAGATTTCGTTCAAACGATAGAGAGGGGAAAGAGAAATTAGGGTGCGAAAAAATAAATTTTGGAAACTTTTTAGGTTAACTTTTTATTACAGTGTATATTAAAACTAAGATAAATAAAAAACAAGGGCCTTGTTTGGCTCCTAAATTTTCAGTGACACTCCAAAAAAATTTCAGTGACAACCTCAAAATTTCAATGACCACCAAAAAAAAAAAATTCCTACTTGCACCTAAATTGAGATAATTAGTGACAAAACGTAATTGTCACAAAAAATTAAACATTCTGTGACATCAACACTTGTCATTAAAATCAAAATATTGTCACCATAAATTGCTTTCATTTGTCGCGCAGAACTCAATATCTTTGGTGACAAGGTCAGACGGCCTTGTCACTGTTTGTTATATTTAGTGACAAGTTGTACTCTAAGGGTGTCACCGTTGATGTTTTCTCTTGTAGTGTTATTTTATCTCTCACAAATTATTTCTTTATTTTGAATTATTTTTCGTCTTTAATAAATTTTTTATATTTTTGAACATAATTTTTTATTTTTCAATTAAAATAACGACTTAAAAAATACAAATAAAAATAAAAACATTATATAAAAAAACGCGAGTCCTAATTAGGGCCAAGAAATATACTACCAAAATAGATAGTAATGAAAAAGAGAGAGATAGAGAGAGAGGTGATGGGGTGGCGCTTTACCACTATTTATGTTGAACACATCCATGACAAAAATAGAAGGAAGACGGAGTGCTGCAAGGAAAGGAGCAGGAGAAGAAAAGAGCAATAATTACAACTAAGGTTAATCGGATCAGAAGAGCAAACAAGGAGATACATACTATTTTTGAATTTTAACTTAGACTAATTTTAGAAAACCAACACCTGTTAAAGGAATCCTATAGCCTATTGCATAGTTAGGATTCAAAAATAAAAAATGCAATAATGACTTAACTAGAAAATCAAAAACCATGATACGTTTGGGGTTTTAGAGTTTAGGATATTAGGATTTTAAGAGTCGTGGTTTGCTTTTAGGATTTAAGGTTTAGGGTTCCACGTCTGTGGTCGATGGTTCAGGGCTTCAAGATTCGAGACTCGATTTTGGGGTTTAGGGTATTGACTTTTAGGTTTTTATGATTTCGGGTAAAGGTAATAGGGTGTAAGGTTTAAAATAATGATTAAAAAAAATAATGAATTGACTTTTAGGTTTTTATGATTTCGTGGTATTCGATACTAGGGCTCATTTTCGGTGGTGCAGACCAAATTGATAAAATAACGAATTGTGTAACACCTACGCCGACCAACATTTGGTCGGCAATTGTCTTAAAAAATTTGTACACACCTACGCCGACCAACATTTGGTCGGCAATTGTCTTAAAAAATTGGCGTTTTCAGCAAAAAAAGTGCACGAAATTTTTTAAAACCTATGCCGACTAAAGTTTGGGTCGGGAATTTTGTAAAACCTACGCCGACCAACATTTGGTCGGCAATTGTCTTAAAAAATTGGTACACACCTACGCCGACCAAACATTTTGGTTGGCAATTGTCTTAAAAAATTGGCGGTTTGTAAAACCTACGCCGACCAACATTTGGTCGGCAATTGTCTTAAAAAATTGGCGATTTTCAGGAAAAAAAAGTGCGCGAAATTTTTTAAAACCTATGCCGACTAAAGTTTGGGTCGGGAATTTTGTAAAACCTACGCCGACCAACATTTGGTCGGCAATTGTCTTAAAAAATTGGTACACACCTACGCCGACCAAACATTTTGGTTGGCAATTGTCTTAAAAAATTGGCGGTTTGTAAAACCTACGCCGACCAACATTTGGTCGGCAATTGTCTTAAAAAAATGGCGGTTTTCAGCAAAAAAAAGTGCGCGAAATTTTTTAAAACCTATGCCGACTAAAGTTTGGGTCGGGCATTTTGTAAAACCTACGCCGACCAAAATTTGGTCGGCCAATGTCTTAAAAAATTGGTACACACCTACGCCGACCAAAATTTGGTCGGCAATGGTGTTAAAAAAATGGCGCGCTTCGTCCCTCTGATGGCGGGATTACCATTGCCGACGAAAGCAGAATTCGGTCGGCCATTCATTCGTATGTTGCCGACTAAATATGTTTTGTCGGGAAAGGTAACATGTTGGGCGACCAAATTTTATTTGGTCGGCATTTGTGGTCGGCAATTCTGTTTTTTGTTGTAGTAAAGTGGTGCCCAAATGAGATTAAGATGTGATAAAGAAAAGGACAGAAATTTTGAAAACATATAGTACTACTGTGGACCTTAAGAGGTAGCCAATATGAAACTGTTTGCATCCCTCGCTTTTGCATGATCATTAAAGCATATTCCAGCTTGATTGAAGGAAGAAAGCAAATGTTGCAACTCTTCGTTGGATAGCTTTGAAGGCCTCTTATCTTCAAATCCACTGGATTTTAGAACTCGAACAATTTTCTCCTTAAACAAATTCATCTCTTCTCCCGAGCAAGAAAACAAAGAGCAGGCCCCCTCATCACTTGCTCCATCTTCGTATTCGTCACCTTCATACTGACTACATTCGCCTCTGTAACACCAATTTCTAATGTTTTCATCATTAGAGCCACTCCTTCCGGACAACTGGTAAAGCTCCATCACCTTCTTCTTCTGCTTAAAAGTGGCGCCCAATGTTTTGTTCTTTTTACCAAAGCACGTTCTCGTGAAGGCCCACCACTCATGAAGATCCACATTTGGAACTTGAGCCTTGGGCCAAATCTTAACAACAGATGAATCAACTTTTGGACAGGGTAGAAAGTCCCTCTTGCTTACATCCATAATGAACTCCACGTCAGCCACCAGTTTAACATTTACAGCTAAGCGATTAAACTCTGAATCGCCAGGATTGGCCAATAGGCGTCGTGCAAACTCCTTCTGAAAGAGAAGCGTTGCACTCCGAAATGGAATCATCCCAAATACCAATTTCGCCACCAGAGGCGAAGATATTCCATATGGAATGTTGGCTACAACAAGATCAAACCTTGGAAACTCGATTTTCAATGCATCACCGCATACAACCTGTGAAACCAAATTAGAAAAAATTAAAAATCTGCTCACTCGAATAGAGCTATTCTCAATCCCACAGCCGTCTGTAAGGAATTTTATCAAACAGTTGATAAACAATTTAATCTTACAGTAAGCCGGTCCTCGAGCCCACCCTCTGCAGCTCGACTACGAAGAATCTCCACCATACGCTTATCAATTTCGACTGCTACGACCTTTTCACAAGCTTCGAGGAGCCTCAGAGTAAGGTTTCCTGTGCCGGGTCCGATCTCTAGTACCGTGTCATTCGTCTGAATGCCAGATTTTCGGACGATAGTGTCGAGAACTCGTGGGTTTGTAAGAAGATGCTGACCTCTGCTTTTCAACAGACGTATGTGGCCCTCTCCTTGATGTTCCTTAGTCTTACAGAACTGGACTTTATCATTGTCTTCGTCGTCAAGTTTATGGCGGCGGCGACCACTGGACTTTGAATGGAAAAGTTGTATGAGAAAATGTCGGCCGAGGATGATTCTGGAAACGTAGGCTGACAGGGATTTTGAACGATTCAGCATTTGGTTTGAGATGTCAATAATGGGCGCGTAAGTGGTTGGCCGGGTGATAATAATCTCAGCTGGGGAAGTTTAGAGCATCTTCCTACAACTACAAAGGCTGCTCCAAGTAGTGATATTACTTAAATCGTAACCGGTCCAGTTTAGTCCGGTTTGTCCTATAAACTCGGACCAAACCGGTTGACCGGTTTGAGGAAAACGTAAACCTAAAACCGGATCGATGGTGTTCGGTTTGGTCCAGTTTGGCTCGGCTGGTTTTGGCTCCGGTTTGGTCCGGTTTCCAATTTGGGTGGTAAAAAATAATCAGAAATCATCAAAAAATGTAAAAAATAAAAAATGTAAAAAATAACTCAGAAATCAGAAAAATAACTTAGTATATGAACCCACAAATCAAATACGAAATCAGTAAACAAATAACTCAGAAACATAACTTAGTATATGAAGACCAGAACTCAGAAATCACTAAAATAAGTACACGAACTCCATAAAAAAATACAAAATCAAATGCAAAATCAGTAACGTATATGACCCAATGGCCAATACCCGTGGACTGTGGTCCTGTAGCTTGAACTCCGTCCGAATTCCAACTCAAAACTCGAACACGAACCAGATCTGCACGGAGAAGATGAATAACGACAGTCGACAAAGAAGGAGAGTGAGGTTGAGAGAGCGTTGGA